>JBBBDQ010002207.1:125000-372500 GCA_037127315.1 Ascarosepion bandense | reverse complement strand
TTTAAATTCTTAATATAAATAAAAATAACCAAGTCAGTCAGTTAAGTGCCATACGTGATACACGCTTGGGCGATCATGTCTTGAAAGAGACATGACTGACTGGGCAGAAGATTATCCCGCAGTAGGTTGCCATTGCTTCCTGCGGTAGACTGGTTGCCGACCAAGGCTACAGAACCCAATCTGTCCTGCTATTTTACCCATAACTGGAAGGAAGAGACGGATTAATACCCTTGGGAAAGGTAAGCGCAAATACCTTTGACTATTACCTTGACTAAATAACCAAGACTATTCATATAAACCTGAACGAGCACTACGACTTAAAGACATGTAAGAGTACGCAAAATAAACTTAGAACTGTTTGATCAATATGTCCGCAACCAGATATATTAACTAAATTTTGATCTGAAACTATTATTATATAATATTTGTGGCCAAACCGCAATTTGCGAGCCAAATGCTGTTTTTTTAATCGTTTCAACCAAGGAAATCAGTACCGCAACTGATGTGCAGGGGGCTACATAAGAGTAAAAGTTTAGATAGGAGGAGAGTGAAGGGAAAGATGAACCAGTTACAGGGGGTGTCAGAGAAAGGGCAAGAGAAGGATAGGAACACAGCTGTGAAGACAGTTACGAAGGTAGGGAGAAAGGAAAAGAACAAGATACACGGGGTGATGTAGAAAGAGTGAAGAGAATGGCGAAGCAGTTACAGGGGGTGAAAGAGAAAGGGCAAGAGAAGGATAGGAACACAGGAATGAAGACAGTTGTGAAAGTAGAGAGAAAGGAAAAGAACAAGGTACAGGGGTTATGTAGAAAGGGCTGGAGTTACATAAAAGATTTGAAGTATTAGGCAGAAGGAGAGTGAAGAGAAAGATGAAGCAGCTACAGGGGGTGAGAGAGAAAGGGCAAGTGAAGTATGTGAACACAGGAGTGAAGACAGTTACGAAGGTAGAGAGAAAGGAAAAAAACAAGGTACAGGGGTGATGTAGAAAGGGCTGGAGTTACATAAGAGAGTTGAAGTATTAGGCAGAAAGAGAGTGAAGACAAAGACGAAGCAGCTACAGTGTGTAAGAGAGAAAGGGCCAGAGAAGGATGTGAACACAGGAGTGAAGACAGTTACGAAGGTAGAGAGAAAGGAAAAAAAACAAGGTACAGGGGTGATGTAGAAAGGGCTGGAGTTACATAAGAGAGTTGAAGTATTAGGCAGAAAGAGAGTGAAGACAAAGACGAAGCAGCTACAGTGTGTAAGAGAGAAAGGGCAAGAGAAGGATGTGAACACAGGAGTGAAGACAGTTGCGAAGGTAGAGAGAAAGGAAAAGAACAAGATACACGGTTTGATGTAGAAAGGACTGGAGTTACATAAGAGATTTGAAGTATTAGGCAGGAGGAAAATGAAGACAAAGACGAACCAGCTACAGGGTATGAAAGAGAAAGGGCAAGAGAAGGATGTGAACACAGGAGTGAAGACAGTTGCGAAGGTAGAGAGAAAGGAAAAGAACAAGGTACAGGGGTGATGTAGAAAGGACTGGAGTTACATAAAAGAGTTGAAGTATTAGGCAGGAGGAGAGTGAAGACAAAGTCGAAGCAGCTACAGTGGTTGAGAGAGAAAGGGCAAGAACAAGGTATACAGGGTGATGTTGAAAAGATTGGAGTCCAGTTGATAAGAAATGGGAATTGACATTGCATTTAAATTTCTGGAGGTTTTAGCTGTCAGAAAATGTTATCCGCTGCTTTCCTCTGTTTCTTTTTCCCTCTATCTGGACTGTTAGTATCAGATTCTCCAAGCCCTCCTCCCTCATTGCATGTCCCAGGATGTCTTTTCCTGATGCTCAGTATTAATTTCGTTTTCGTCTCCATCCTTTCCAAAACCTCATCATTGCTCACATACTCGGTCCATGATATACGCAGCATCCTTCTGTAGAACAACATTTCAGCTGCTTCCAGTTTTTCCTTCATCTTCGAAGATATTATCCAACATTCACTGCCATATTGAAGAACTGATATCACAGCAATCCAGTACTCTCTCCTTTGTTTCTAGTGAAATTGTCCTGTTTCTTAATACTTTACTCAACTTCTGGAATGCTTCATTCGCCATGCCAATTCACCTTCGGATCTCAGTGTCGCACTTTCCTTATTCTGTTGAACTGAAAACGATGAATATAGCCACAACAGTTTCCACTATTTCTGCCACAAGAATTCACTTTTTAAAATTGATTTGTACTGACGATGGCCACCGTTTTGGTTGAAGAGCCCCAACTATTTTGACTATTTCTAACATGAGTACTTCACATATTTATTTGAACTGGTGTCCGCTTCTTAGTAATGTTGCAGTGGATATCGGCTCCACAGGAGAAATAGGAGAGCCGAGTTTAAAGCATAGTTGAATTCGTTGCATTCACTTACGCACAAATATCCTTGGAAAAATATTAAGCCTTTTCTTCCCTCTAGCTACGGATTAAATAACAAGAGAAAATGGGTTTTATAGGCTTGGTTCGCAATCACTCTACCGGAGAAAGTAATGGCAATCAACTGCGGGAAAATGTTCTGCTCAGTCAGTCATGTTTCTTTCGAGACATGATCGCCCAAGCATGTATGACGTAAAGCACTTAACTGACTGTTTGCTTGTTAGTTGGTGTAAGTATAACGTTTCTACTTATCTTACATCAGAATTTTATAATTTTGGTACAGGGATTTTATTGAATTGGTATCATTATATTGGTTTTTCTGGCCCCAACGTTTTCACTAAAGAGTTTTCATTTTCGTACAATCTAAACTTATTTATAAATGACTTTGTCTGTGTAAGTGTGTATGTGTGAGTGTGTGTGTGTGTGTGTGTGTGTGTGTCTGTGTGTGTGTCCGTTACCTACAAACTCCGAAACGGCTTAACCGATTTTCTTGAAAATTTACACAGTTGTACTATAAGCGTCTGCGAGTGTTCTTAGCTAGGTTTTGTGTCGAGGTATCCCCGATAAATATCGAAAATCGATAATCGAAAAAAATCGGGTTATAGAAGCAGTGGTCTGATTTTAATCAAATTCGATACACTCATGGACAAAGACACAAGAAGCAATATTTAGAAGCTTCAAGGTTGCAGTTCTTACAATAGTGCAGAAAATCGATAATAGATATATATAAAAGGCAAGATGTTTATGTGTGTGTCTGTTTATCTGCCTGTATTTCTGCATTTTTTTCAGTCCTTTTATTTTAGTTTTTGCTTCGAGTTTGGCTCTAAGTAGGTATAATTGTAGTTCTTAGTCTCAGCCATGATGCCATTTACTCAGAGGACTTATTTAGTCTTCAAAATTCAGTTTACGACAAATAAACGTATTTGATATCGATACCAGGAAATCAAAATTTGACTTACATCCATTCATTTTTCTTTCAGTCTACGGTTTTGCTTTAACTGGAAACAACTATTGCTTTTTAGTTTTTCGTGCCAACGTCCAAAGAGTCTGAGCTCCATGACCATGGATTAGTTTTAAAGCTTTCATTACACACGAGCAACGCCGGGCTATACTGCTAGTGGTTTATAAGAACAAGTGTCACTATATTAGTTTTTAGAACTCAAACATTTTAACTCTTTATAAGATTAGGAATTTTCCTTTTTGTACAGTGGTTTATTTGAACATATTGGTTGTTAGAGTCACAACTCTAAGTAAGATTAAGCATTTTTATTTTTGTACAAGTGTTTATTTGAACAGGTGTCGCCACATTAATTGTTAGAGCCACAACACTTTGACTATTTGTAAAATTAGTAAGTTTAATTTTTGTTCAAAATTTTCGATCTGCAGTCAGTATATTGGTCGTTATAACCCCCAAATTTTGAGTATTTTTAAGATTTGGGATTTTCATTTTTGTACAATGATACATTTGAACAAATCTTATCATATTGGTTGTTACAACCACAAGGTTTTCAATGATTGTAAGATTAGCAGTGTTCATTTTTGTGCAATGGTCTATTTGGACATGTGTCACTATATTGGTTGTTAGAGCCCCGACGTTTTGAATCTTTGTAGGATTAGGAATTTTCATTTTTGTGCAATGGTCTATTTGAACATGTGTCACTACATTGGTCGTTATAGCCCCAAAATTTTGAGTATTTGTAAGATTTCGAATCCTTATTTTTATTTGAACAGTTGCCACCATATTGGTAGCAATAGCCCTAAAGTTTTCACTAATTGTAAGATTAGGAATTTGCTTTTTAGTAAAATGGATTATTTGAAAAGGCGGCACCATATTGGTGCTTATAATCTAAATTTTTTGACAATTTGTAAGAATAGAATTTTTCATTTTTGGTTTATTTGAACAGGCGACATTATATTGGTTCTTATAGCCACAACGTTTGCTAATTGTGAAAAATTGTTTTTTCAATGAATTATTCGAAAATATGTCCTCAAATTGATTAGATTTTTAGTTTTTTATCTGACTTATCCATTTAGATTTACAGACGTATTTATTTGAAAGGATATCTACATGTTAGACATTATCTTATATTAAGATGTCATCTTTTTTGGTGTGATGTTTTTGTTACTTTTTATATACACGTATTTTCTCGTGTTGGCTGTTATATCTACATAGTTTTGCTATTTGTGAAATGAGAATTTTAAGTTTTTCAATGGCTTATTCAAAAATATTTCCTCATCTTGATTAGGTTGTTTTTTTATCTAACATATGCACTTATATTTATGAACATATATATTTTATATTCAAATGCCCCTTTCGAGAATGTTTCTCTAACAAATTAAATAATACCTACATTGGACATACTACTAAGTCGCTTTCGCGGAGACTTACATTGCACTTAAATGAAAATTCCAACATATTCCGACATTTAAAACACCACGGCTATCAACACACAATTATTAGGAAAACACTTGTTGAAAATACATATATACTGAAACAAGAAAATAATAAACGAAAACTTACAATTCTAGAAGCTATCTACATCAAACAGTTTAAACCTAACCTAAATAAAATAAATTTCGACACCACCACTAACATACTTCAATGCCTATAATCGACGGGAGAGGTCATAGTTATTATACTTACCCCCTACACCCATAGTAGTAGCAGTTCCCAGACCAATCCCCTCATGCCACTATACACTCAATGGACCAAAAACCCACTACCACCATTCCTTCTCGGCCTGCGGCCATGTGCGACACAAAAAAATGGACCTGTTTAATTTTCTCTGTATAACTCCACTCTGTTAATAATTTAAATGTTCTATGTTCACTATATATTAAATTTTCATCCTTTGATAATGGCTTATGTAAGCCGAAACCTCAGACCTGATAAAAAAGTCAACAATTATTGCGATTTCTTGTCGTCTTTCCATGACAACACTATGAAGCTAAGGATCTTACACAAAATAAATAGACAGAATTTGTCTATATTATTCAATGAAGCCTGTATGTTAGACATTAACGTATATTAAGATTGCATCTGTTTTGGCGCGATGTTTTATTCACAGCTTTTATCCACGGATTTTTTTGTGTTGGCTTTTTTTTTTTTTAATCATCTCACCTCAAGCAAGGCATTCCACTGCCACTATTGCGCATGGGGCTACATAGGGGAAGGTAAAGAGAAGGAGTGGTTAGACATAGGGAATGTCAGGAGGAAGGTGACAGATGAGTAAGGATACCGAGGATGAGGGTTGGGCAGATGGGAAGAGTGTTCGATAGAATGGGAGTTGGTTAGTGTGTTAGGAGGTGTCTATTGACCTTACATTTAAACTCCTGGAGATTGTAGCCGTCGGGGAAGCAATCGTTTGGAAGAGAATTTCACAGTCGGGAAGTGCGAGGAAAGAAACTGTTGGAGTAGAAGTTACGGCTGCATTTTATCGATTTCACTGTAAAAGGGTGGGATCTAGTTGCTAATCTAGTATCTCGTTCAAATACGTATTTAGGGGGCAATAGTGATCTAAGTTCATTGGAGCAGAAGCCGTGAAAGTATTTATAGAAGAGACACAGGGAAGCCACGTCGCGCCGGTGGGAGAGACTGCAGGCGGTCTGCCAAGTCAGTATCTATCACATTACAGACCCTCCTCTGAACCTTATCGAGAAGCCCGAGGAGAACAGCAGGGGCACCCGACCAGATATGGCAACAGTATTCAATGCACGGGCGGATGGTAGATTTATAAATGTGCAGGATAGATTCAGACGGAAAAAACTTCCGGGCCCTACACAGAGAACCGACTTTCATAGCAGCGGATTTAGCAATGGATTCGATATAGTCATTCCATTTGAGGTCCGCTGAAAGTGTGAGACCAAGGAGGCGTAGTGTTTTACTCTCTGGGAGGCAAGCCTGGTCCATGCTAATGGGAGGTAGGTGAGATTGTCGATGATGGTTAACTGACAGTAGCTTCGTTTTAGAAGCATTAAAATTTACTAGCCATTTCTTACCCCAGTCCAATATGGATTGGAGGTCTTTTTCAATCTCGGCTGCGAGTTTAGCTTTGACGCCTACACCAGATTTTTGTTGGAGGCGAGAGTAAACTGTGGTGTCATCGGCGTACAAACCTATTTGGGTTCTTATGGAATCAGGGAGATCATTAATATATATCAGGAAGAGTGTAGGATCCAAGATGGAGCCTTGGGGGACACCTGCGTTTGTATGGTAGTTCTGAGAGGCATGTCCGTTTAATACCACTTTCATTGTGCGGTTAGAGAGGAATGACTGGATTAGTTCAAACAAATGTCCAGTTATACCATAGCTCCGCAGTTTACATAGAAGGCCAGCATGCCAAACTCTGTCGAACGCTTTAGATATATCCAATGCAACGGTTCGGGCTTCGCCATTCCTGTTGAGTGCCTGGTATATGTACTTGGTGATGGTCGTTAGCATATCAGCAGTAGACCTGGTGAAGCGGAAACCATATTGCTTGTCCGAGAGGAGCCTGTGTGTTGTGAGATGCTGAACCACCTCGGCGTTGATAATGGCTTCGAACACTTTGCCAAAGATCGGAAGAAGGCTGATAGGGCGGTAATTTGCAGGGTCAGAGGGTTCTCCAGTGTTTTTAAATATAGGAACTACAGAGGAAGATTTCCAACAGGCAGGAAAGCAGGAAGCAGATAGGCATAGGTTGTAGAGCTTAGAAAGGACAGAGGAGAGTTCAGGGGCACATTTCTTTAAGAGTTGATATAGCTACAGCGTTTCACCATTTGTGAAATGAAATTATTTCTCAATTATTTATTAAAAAATTGTTGTAATAGAATGTCCCACACTCCCTATTGCCTAAGTGGACTGACTCTATTAGGAACCATATGTAGTGAATACAGGAGATACCTGTGACTTGCTTTGGCAATTACTAGCCTGCCACCAGATTTTCTGTCTTGCTGCAGTGTATTCACTGGTTGGAGCGGTATCGACTATCGAATAGTGAATGCCTACGCCTAAGACCTTTCCCGTATTTACTAGCCTTCCTACGCAAGGCCAGATGTGACACATGGACATTTCATAGTGGGTATTCCCGGCCATATACCCGGGTCAAAAAATGTCTGTCTATTTTTCTACAGTCGTTCTTGTACCCTTCGGCGGAACAACGACTGGGTTTGTGCTATCTACCCGAAGGCAGAGAGCTAACAGTGTCATAGAGCAGTCAAACGAATGCCTAAGACCTTTCCCGTATTTACTAGCCTTCCTACGCAAGGCCAGATGTGACACATGGACATTTTATAGTGGGTATTCCCGGCCATATAGCCGGGCAAAAATTCTCTATTTTTCCCCTGTCGTGATTCTACCCTTCGGCGGAACCACGACTGGGTTTGTGCTCTCTGCTCGGAAGCAGAGAGCGCCCTCTACCCGAAGGCAGGGAGCTGACTGTGTCATAGAGCAGTCAGGCGAATGCCTAAGACCTTTCCCGTATTTATTAGCCTTCCCACGCAAGGCCAGATGTGACACATGGTCATTTTATAGTGTGTATTCCCGGCCATATAGCCGGGCCCAAAAATGTCTGTCTATTTTTCCTCAGTCGTGGTTCTACCCTCCGGCGGAACCACGACTGGGTTTGTGCTCTCTGCTCGGAAGCAGAGAGCGCCCTCTACGCGAAGGCAGAGTGCTGACAGTGTCATAGAAAAGTCAGGCGAATGCCTAAGAGCTTTTCTGTATTTACTAGCCATCCCACGCAAGGCCAGATGTGACACATGGTCATTTTATAGTGGGTATTCCCGGCCATATAGCCGGGCCAAAAAATCTCTGTCTATTTTTCCCCAGTCGTGGTTCTAGTCTCCGGCGGAATCATGACTGGGTTTGTGCTCTCTACGCGAAGGCAGAGAGCTGACAGTGTCATGGAGCAGTCAGGCGAATGCCTAAGAACTTTTCTGTATTTACTAGCCTTCCCACGCAAGGCCAGATGTGACACATGGTCATTTTATTGTGGGTATTCCCGGCCATATAGCCGGGCCAAAAATCTCTGTCTATTTTTCCCCAGTCGGGGTTCTACCCTTCGGCGGAACCACGACTGGGTTCGTGCTCTCTGCTCGGAAGTAGAGAGCTGACAGTGTCATAGAGCAGTCAGGCGAATGCCTAAGACCTTTTCCTGTGTTCTCTACTGCTCGTTACCGTTTTTTATAAAGTAGAACATTCTATTCTCGTGGGTGGCAGGATGTTCCACTATAACATAATAACAGTTGGTACAGCAACAACAACAAAAAAAATTGAAAAATCACAAAAGACTTTTCCATCTAAACAGATGCAGTTACGAAAACAATAAGCGTAAGACACTAATCTATTGTGCAAAACCGTAATATGTAAAACAACAGAAAAACGAGGCCACAGATATTTTTCCCCTGATGGAATATCTAATTCATTATCAAAATTTAAGTATGATCCGGACAACTGAGTCACTATCCCTGCCTATTTTCGTAAGTAGGAGAAAAGATGCAAACAATGGCCTGAAGAAGAGAAAATTACGTTGTTAGTTCTAAAATTAGTTACAGAGGAAAACACTAAATATACGAACCTAATTTTACCTAAAAAGCCAGAGGAAATCTCTTTCGAGGAGACAATAAAGATTTTGTCAGGAATGTTCGACGAAAAAGACAGTTTGTTTCATACTCGATATAAGTGTTTAAACATTTTAAAACAAAAGAATTAAAACTTTATGACTTATGCAGGCAATGTAAATTCCAAATTTGAATTGTTTAAATTAGGCGACTTTTCAGTCGACTTGTTTAAATGTTTAATTTTCGTCCAGGGAGTTACAACGGTGAAGGACAAAGACACCAGATAAAGGGTTCTGACAGTTATGGAGTAAGAGCCTCAAATTACGCTTCAGAAAGTGACTGAATAATGCCAGAGGATGATAAATGGAAACACAGACAATACGCGGATTGAAGAAAAGAACATTTCTCGAGTTCAAGCGATAAAACAACCAAATTTGCAAAATATAAGCCGAAGGATAAAGTGTGATACCTGTCGGGGTAAAGTCGCATTTAAATAAAGACTGTTCTTTTAAGGATAAGGTTTGCTTTGAGTGTAGCTATGTTGGTCACAAAAGCTCCCATTGTTGGTATAAATAGATAAGAAAGAAGCAAAAATTTAAATCAAAAGTAAATGTTGTCTTATGCAAGAACGAAATTAAAAACAGTGAAAAAAGGAAATACCTAAATACGAAAATAAATAGTCATACGGTTATAGTTATTGTTGGGGACTGGAAGCAACAGTCCTTTTTTGAATGAATGTTGTCTATCACTGACGAGTACCAAAAAATAGCTTAAGAAGTGTCTGGAAAAAAACTAAACTTCAGGGGCGAATTTAGCTGCAACGTATCATTTAAGGAAAGGACTTTCAAATCAAAAATATTTGCTCATCCAGGTACGATAAATTTATTTGGTACAGATTGGATCGTGCTTTTTTGATTAATGGGATTTACCTGTAAATTCATTTTGTAACAAATAGACGTGTCTGAAAAATTTATTTCTGATTAGAAAAAATAATTTTCACGCGTGTTTTCAGAAGGTCTTAGACAATGCGAGAAAATCGCAGTCAGGTTCGAACTTAAAACAACATGAGAGCAGTATTGAAACCAAAATGGAATGTACCATTTTCAGGTTTAGATTCCGTAAGTCAAGAACTGGAACGGTTAGAGAAAATGGGCGTAATTTCTACTAGTTGACTACTCAGATTGGGCTGCGCTATAAGGAAAAAAAACAAAAAGATTCGAGTTTGTTGAAATTTTTTAACTGGATTAAATGACTGCCTGAAAGACCGCACATACTCGTTACGTTTACTGGAGGATATCTTTTTCCTCTAAATTGTGGCAAAGTGTTTCCTAAAATAGATCTGTCTGACGCATATCTATTAGTAAAAGTTAATGAACAGTGTTCCAAATTATTAGCAATACACACAAGGGACTCTACAAGCTAAATAGTATGAACTGTACATAGTAACAATATTAACGGTAATATAAACCGATTCCTCATACGGAAACCAACATTTATGGACCGAATCACTGATCAGGAGACAAAAAAAATCTGTTACAATGTTATAAAATTCCTCCTCTTGATAATCTCAAAGTAAAATCGCTGAGTATATATAAGGCTGAAGTTGGCAAGGATTAGGCGAGAATGTCTATGGTTGAGTGGGAGAAAAGAAAAACTATTGAAAAAAGAGTGGAATCTCGAATCATGAACTCCACTCATAAAAACAAAACTCTTGACGAAGTAATTTTCAGAATAAAAAAAGCACAGGTTGGGTGACGAAAGGTTTCTCGAGTAACGGACACGCCAATTCGGCTACAACGTGGGGCGACAAGCCACGTGTATTGACAAGAGATCGTCAATTGCGGTGGAACGTTTACGCCATACGCACCCTGCTCGTATTTGCTGTTCCTTCGCTTATATTTCACTGTTTTGCGTTTTTCTTTTATAAATTATTAAATAAGGTAATGATAATGATAAAGATTAAATTAAGTTTTCGTCTATATTTTTTTGGTTAGAATTGTACTAGCATCGTAGCCCGGTGTTGCCCGGGCAACTCAGCACATTTTAGTACGAGGAGAAGATGCCACTTTTATTTTACATTTTTTGTTTTTGTTTGAAAAAACATTTTTTAAAAAAATATTTCTTTTGTTTCAAAATTACGGGAGAAAATATTAACATTTTTTATTGACCAAATTAATTTTTAAAAGGTCGGAATAAAAATTAAATATAAAGCCTCATTTTTTTTTTAAATAAAAAATATTTTAGTCACGTTTGACACCTGTGATTTGATTTCCGTGACGTAAAACGTCGAAATAAAAATTAAATATAAAGGCTCATTTCTTTTTAATAAAAATATTTTAGTCGCGTTTGACACGTGTGATTTGATTTCTGTGATGTAATTCAGCAACCTTCTTAGATCTTAGATGTTTTACGGAGCAAATGTAAACAATTGGCTCCATTGACCATTTAGTGCGAAAGGGAAAATTGCTGAACTTAAACTCAAAAAGTATGTGTTGACCTGGCTTCCCTGTAGATATGTGTCCCTAGAAAGTTTGAATGGCGTAGCTTAAAATGTAGGCGTGCATAAGGAACAGTCGCACACAGACTTACAGATTGTCTTTTATATATAGAGATTTATCTATTTTTTGTTCGATTTAATGGAGGTAGCTTCACTAATTCGCTAGAACAGCATATCATGATAGAAAATGCCTTAAATTTAATAAGGTTTTATCGTCAAAATGTTTATAACATTATAAAGAAGAAAAAACAATTTTGATTATTTGGTTTATTATTCAAAATGTTGGAAAGAATCTCGTTTTCATTGTGTCAGTGGTGCACCAAACATTAGTACAGGAAATTATGCGCGTCTTTTTAGCGGTAAGAAACTCATCAATTTGAAAATTATTGCAAAAATCAAATAATTCTTGGATTTTAATGAAACTTTCAAGACTCATTCACAAATAAAAAAATATTTTAGAAAATTTTCGCTTTGAAAATCTTGGTAAAAAGCGAAAAAAGAATCATTATTTTTTTCAAACAAAAACACCATCTTTTCTGAATCATAAAATAAAAATTGCAATAAATCTAAGATATTATTTAATTATAAATATTTTTGTTTTCCTTCATAAATAAGATTTATTGAATAAACTATTGTATTAAGAAAAACATCTTTCGATGACAAATGAATTTTGACAAGAATTGTTTTCATTTTTTAAAAATTTGGATTAAAATAATTTATACATTTTAAAAATCTTTTAACTTTTACCCTCTTAAAGCATATTATCATTACGTAATAACTATATTCACTGATCATAAATAGAAAAACTTAGTACAAATCATCAAACACCAATATTTTTTTAAAGTATTGTGGATTTTTTAATGTTTATAAACGTCCGATTTTTGTAGAAACGGTTGTTCAGACACAACATTATCAGAAAATAGGAGCGATAGTTATAGTAGATTTGGAGACAAAGAATCTACAATTTAACAAAACCTTTTACGGAGAATATTTTCCTAAATTTTTAAGATCACTGAATACTTAAAAATTATATGGAAAAGTCTAACTTCATTTTCTTTAATTATGTTTTACAGATAAAGTTAAACTCTACCTTAAATCAACATTAAATCTATCAACACGCTGTCAGCAGCTTAAATTAGTTGCTACTTTCGGTTAAAAATCTATTTATGCGATATTTTAAACTTAAAGTAAGTAATATTTGTTTCAGATCAGATTAATTATTCATTAAATCAGCTAATATTATGGAAATGCAATTTCAGAAAATTATATTTTATTTTTGGAAGATTATTAATAAAAAAAAATACATTGAAACAAACGCGTGATAAAAATGGCGCTAAATTCAATTTCTTTTTAGCAAAAAAAAAAAAATGAAAATAAAAATAAAAATAAAAATAAAAAATAAAATGAAATTCTTTCCAGTCAATAAAAATTAGTTTTAAATATACCAAGGTATTTTGCTTATTGAAAATTTTATATTTAATTTATTAGCTTAAAATTAAAACTAAAATCTTCAAGAAAGATTTTTCATTTTTTAAAAATTAATTTTAAACTTTAGATATCGCGAATTTGTGGAAATACCTAATTTAATCCGAGGAGATACCTCATTTAATACCCAATTTTATGATTTTCATTGGTTTTGTGGATGAACTTGTGCACAGGGTTCAGTTGTGAAAATTAAAAAATAAATTAAAATAAATCATCCTCTGGGTTTTATAAACAGATTAATACATTTTGCATTGAATCTCATAGTGAAAATATTTTCGGTTTACGAACCTTTTGAGTCACTAACTGATTTTCGAAATTAAATTCGTGACTCAAGGTTCCACTATATAAGGTTGAAGTTGATGGACTGGTTAGTACAAGGAAGTACATAATATCCAAGAAATTTCATCAATTTCTAGTTTATTGCTAAACAAGGAGTGGAACACAATTTCATGGAATTCAAAGAAAAAAAGCGTTTACGCCTTAATTAACAAATGAATACTCATAAAATGTATTTCACTTTACTGCTTAGTTTCATACTTGACAAGACACAAGAAGTATTGAAACAAAATGGCTACTTTTGTAGTGATATTTTAACGTACTTTTTAAAAAATGGTGATTTTGGATACGGAATTTTATACTATCCATTCCAACCCTATATCGTAAAAATAAAAGAAAATAAACTCACACAACATTAATAGAAACTCTATTTTATCCACTCAAAGATAGTAGTAAAATAAAAAGTGTCTACCCTTCCTTAAAAAACCTTACATCCCAATATAAGAATTACCCTGACAAAACTAAAAAGTGACCTGTCCAAAACTATAGCTACTCCGCACCCCTCTCCTAACCCAAGACTGTATCTCTATGACTACAAACTGCCGGCTAAACCATACTAAACTCCCATCCCACATTCACTTATATATCATATTACCAAAAATAAATCGTTTTCATCATTTATTTTTCATTATCACCACATGAGGGCACACATAGCTCCGAAACACGAAGATTTTTGTGCAGTGATACTATGCTTTTATAAACCATTGTAACAACCATTACTATATATATATATATATATATATATATATATATATATATATATATAATAGAAATAAACAAATACTGTCAAAAAATACATTTTTAAATTTACAACTTTTTAGCAGTTTTTCCTATATATATATATATACATACATATATATATATATATATATATATATATATATATATATATATATAAAATATGTGTATTTACGCAGCAAATTTTCTTTTAGACATGTCAGATTAAATAAATTGCAAACATGTGTTTGCTTATTTTTAATAAAATCCGTTCATATTCAGGGATAATCTTTAGCGTATTATGATAGAAAGATGTCAGAAATGAGCTGTAACGTTGACAGATGTTATTATTATTAATTTCTCAAGGTACCCAAGTACTTTCGATCTCTTTCCAAGATCATCTTCAGCGGCGTGTGTTATGGTAACAAAAATAATCACAAAACGGTGTTGCCAAAAATTACTGCATTTTTTTCTGATTCAAATATAACGGTTGACAAATTGCTAGCGTCCATTAGAACGTGAAAATTATCACAAATTATTTCAGTTATCATACGCGAAAGATTATCCCTGAGTATGAACGGATTTTATTGAAAATAAATAGACAGATCTGTTTCGCTGTATAAGGCTCATCAGTACGGATATACATCCTATTGCTTTTAACCAGGATTGAAACCCGACATCAGTCGGCGGATTTACCACTAAGCTATGGACGCTCTGTAGTAGAAGGCGGATTTATATATATAGTCAACTGCAGACATATCTGTTTGGCTGTATCACAACCCATCAGTACGGTTAGACATCCGATTGCTTTTACACGACCGAATTGGCGTCAGTCGGCATTTCTACCTCAGGGCTATGGGCGCCTGGTAGAAAGTGGTAGACTTTTAGCGTGTGGTAAAAATACGCCAGTAGTTAGAGTGCTCTAATTCATTACTGAATAAACGATGCGTAGATGCTAGTGTAGCTTCTGTTTTATCAAAGTCTACCATTTTTTTCAGAGTGTTCAATCAGGGTGTGAGAGCGTAAATAGTCATCCGCAGACAGATCTGTTTCGCTGTATCACAACTCATCAGTACGGTTAGACGTCCGATTGATTTTACCCAGGATTGAAACCCGAACGAATTAGCGTCAGTCAGCAATTAAGGCCACTTTATATATATATATATATATATATATATATATATAAGCACAAAGAGTTTGTCACTTTGACTAATAAAGGTTCATGCCGACTTGGAAGTTTTGTAAGAACGCCGTTATGATGTTTTCACTTGTCGGGGTAAAACACTGAGTGGGAAAATCATAACGGTGACCTCACGAAACTTCGAAGTGGGCATGAACCTGCTCAGTTAAATTGACAAATTTTATGCTTATCAACCCTCTATCTCTAGTCAGAGTTAAAGATAAAATAAAGATGTAATATGGATCAGAATCACACAGTATGAGAAGATAAGGCTAGTAATGATTTTTTAATCATATCATCCCGAGCAAGGCGGTAACGCCACTGATGTGCAGGGGGCTACATAAGAGTAAAAAGATTAGGGGGCTACATAAGAGTAAAAAGCTTAGATAGGTGGAGAGTGAAGAGAAAGACAAACCAGTTAGAAAGAAGCGAGAGAAGGATAGGAATACGGGTGTGATGACTGTTGCAAAGGTGGAGAGAAAGGAAAGGATATACAGGGTGGTGTGGAAAGAACTAGAGTCAAGTGGTTAAGATTGCATTTAAATTCCTGCAGGTTGTATCCGTTAGGAAAGCAAGAAGATGGAAGCGAGTTCCACAGGCGGGATGTGCGAGAATTTTACTAATGTTTCGTCAGAGATTGAGAGAAAAAAAAATCAGAATTTGGGCATTTTCAAGTTTGTTTAAATCGATTCTAATTGGTCAGTCATATATTAAGTACCTTAAAACCGTAGATAATTCTATGTGCATATTACTTTAAGCATTATTATAGTGGATACTCGTATTCAAAATGGACGCCCCATATTTATTTTAATTTTAAACTATGTCTATTGACCCGCGTATTTAAGAAACCTTAATAAAGAAAACATGCCTTTTGGAGAAGATCGAACCTGGGCCCCTAGAAATTGCAGAGAAACCACCATTTGATTTGGTGTGCACATTTCCTCACAAAGATATTTTTCTCAAAAACTTATCTCTGCTCAGTTTCGTATCCGGAACGTAAACAAAGCAATTTCTAAAGAAAAGGGAAAATCAGCTATATATATATATATATATATATATATATATATATATATATATATATATATATAAAAGCATGCATTGAAGATATCAAAAGGAGTATCCTGTACATAGTGGTAAGGATAACACTCTAACAAAGCTCTAGGTATATATATATGTATATAAATACATATAGAGCAAATATAAGAAAAATTAAGGCAGACACGTTATTTAATGGTAAATCGGAAGTTTAGGCCTATTTCAGGCGAACCATCATCAGCTTCCGTCTTTATTGTACAAAGGATTTTCTGCCTTAATTTATATATATATATATATATATATATATATATATATATATATACTATCGGCCATAATTATTAGGCCACCCAACTTTTTTTTAAAGAAATCATGTATTTCATACTATTTTTTAGTATTTATTGCCAAATGAAAATAGAATCGTTCTTTTGTTATTATTACTTAGCAAAATTTTACAAAACAAGGAAGAAAAGATTAACTCGTCCAAATCACACTAAATTTTCTTCATTCTTTCATTGATGAAACTGCAATATAGGTAATTATTAAATATTTATAAATTCATTTGATGCACATGTTGTTGTGCAGTATTAACAAAATAACCATTCTATTTTCATTTACAATTATTCACTTGGCAATAAATAGTATGAAATACATCATTTTTTAAAACACTTTTGTGACCTAATAATTATGGCTGGTAGTATATATATATATATATATATATATATATATATATATATATAAGTCCTTATATTTATCGAGTTTTCAAGGTAGTAATTAATTTGCGAGACGAATGTAGGGAAATTTAAGCGTCATCTTGTCTAGTGTCCCGTTTTTATAAGACCAGGAAGCAAAGATGAACTCATCCGAATCACTCCTAAATTTTCATTCTTTCATTGATGAAACTGCAATATTAATTTGCGAGACGAATGCAGGGAAATTTAAGTGTCATCTTGTCTAGTGTCCCGTTTTTATAAGACCAGGAAGCAAAGACGAACTCGCTCGAATCACCCTAATTTTTTCTCATTCTTTCATTGATGAAACTGCAATATTAATGCGAGACGAATGTAGGGAAATTTAAGCGTCATCTTGTCTAGTGTCCCGTTTTTATAAGACCAGGAAGCAAAGATGAACTCGTCCGAATCACTCTAAATTTTCTTCATTCTTTCATTGATGAAACTGCAATATTAATTTGCGAGACGAAACGCGTAGGGAAAATTTAAGCGTCATTCTGTTCAGTGTCCTGCTTTATAAGACCAGGAAGCAAAGATGAACTCATCCGAATCACCCCAAATTTTCTTCATTCTTTCATTGATGAAACTGCAATATTTGCGAGACGAATGTAGTGGAAATTTAAGCGTCATCTTGTCTAGTGTCCCGTTTTTATAAGACCAGAAGCAAAGCTGAACTCGTCCGAATCACCCTTAAAATTTTCTTCATTCTTCCATTGATGAAACTGCAAGACACTTCGGCAGACGAATGTAGGGAAATTTAAGCGTCATCTTGTCTAGTGTCCCGTTTTTATAAGACCAGGAAGCAAAGATGAATTCATCCGAATCACCCCAAATTTTCTTCATTCTTTCATTGATGAAACTGCAATATTAATTTGCGAGACGAATGTAGGGAAATTTAAGCGTCATCTTGTTCAGTGTCCCGTTTTTATAAGACCAGGAAGCAAAGACGAACTCGTCCGAATCACACTAATTTTTCTTCATTCTTTCATTGATGAAACTGCAATATTAATTTCATAGATTGAATGTAGGGAAATTCTGGGCGTCATCTTGTCTAGTGTCACGTTTTTATAAGACCAGGAAGCAAAGATGAACTCGTCCGAATCACCTCTTAAATTTTCTTCATTCTTTCATTGATGAAACCGGTAATATTAATTTGCGAGACGAATGTAGGGAAATTTAAGCGTCATCTTGTCTAGTGTCCCGTTTTTATAAGACCAGAAGCAAAGATGAACTCATCCGAATCACCTAAATTTTCTTCATTCTTTCATTGATGAAACTGCAATATTAATTTGCGAGACGAATGTAGGGAAATTTAAGCGTCATCTTGTCTAGTGTCCCGTTTTTTATAAAACCAGGAAGCAAAGATGAACTCATCCGAATCAATTCTAAATTTTCTTCATTCTTTCATTGATGAAACTGCAATATTAATTTGCGAGACAAATGTAGGGAAATTTAAGCGCTACTTTGTCTAGTGTCCGCAGGTGTTTTATAAGACCAGGAAGCAAAGCTGAACCTCGTCCGAATCACCCTAAATTTTCTTCATTCTTCCATTGATGAAACTGCAATATTAATTTGCGATTTAATGTAGGGGAAATCAAGTCGTCATCTTGTCTAGTTTCCCGTTTTTATAAGACCAGGAAGCAAAGATGAACTCATCCGAATCACCCTAAATTTTTCTTCATTCTTTCATTGATGAAACTGCAATATTAATTTGCGAGACGAATGTAGGAAATTTAAGCGTCATCTTGTCTAGTGTCCACGTTTTAGATAGGAAGCAAGCTGAACTCGTCGATCACCCTAAATTTTCTTCATTCTTCCATTGATGAAACTGCAATATTAATTTGCGAGACGAATGTAGGGAAATTTAAGCGTCATCTTGTCTAGTGTCCCGTTTTTTTATAAGACCAGGAAGAAAAGATGAACTCATCTGAATACCCTAAATTTTCTTCATTCTTCCATTGATGAAACTTGATATTAATTTGCGAGACGAATGTAGGGAAATTTAAGCGTCATCTTATCTAGTGTCCCGTTTTTATAAGACCAGGGGAAGCAAAGATGAATATTGAATCACACAAAATTTTCCTTCCATTCTTCCATTGATGAAACTGCAATATTAATTTGCGAGACGAATGTAGGGAAATTTAAGCGTCATCTTGTCTAGTGTCCGTTTTTTTATAAGACCAGGAAGCAAGAGATGAACTCATCTGAATCACCCTAAATTTTCTTCATTCTTTCATTGATGAAACTGCAATATTAATTTGCGAGACGAATGCGGGGAGATTTAAGCGTCACTCTTATCTAGTGTCCCGTTTTATAAGACCAGGAAGCAAAGATGAACTCATCTGAATCACCTAAATTTTCTTCATTCTTTCATTGATGAAACTGCAATATTAATTTGCGAGACGAATGTGGGGAAATTTAAGCGTCATCTTATCTAGTGTCCAATTTTATGAATAGGGAAGCAAATGAACTCGTCGAATCACCTAAATTTTACTATTCATTCTTCATTGATGAAACTGCAATATTAATTTACCCGGAACTTCAAAGATGTAAGGGAAATTTAAGCGTCATCTTGTCCTGGTATACGTTGCACATAAGACCAGGAAGCAAAGATGAACTCATCTGAGAATCACCCTGGTGCCTAGCCAGCTCACTGCATTGGTGAAACTGCAATGTTAATTTTATAGGACACAGATGTGGAAATTTAGCGTCATCTTGTCTAGTGTCCCAGTTTTTCCCCTTGAACTGGGAAGCAAAGATGAGAACTCATCCGAATCTTCCCTAAATTTTCTTCATTCTTTCATTGATGAAACTGCAATATTAATTTGAGATGATGTAGGGAAAATTTAACATCATCTTGTCTAGTGTCCCGTTTTTATAAGACCAGGAAACAGAGCTGAACTCGTCAGAATATCTTTAATTTTTCTTCATTATTTTACATTGAGTGAAACTGCAATATTAATTTATGAGACGAATGTAGGTGCAAACGTCATCTTGTCTAGTGTCCCGTTTTTATAGACCAGGGAAGCAAAGAGATGAACTCATCCAAAATCACTAATTTTCTTCATTCTTTCATTGATGAAACTGCCAAATATTAATTTGCAGAGACGAATGTGAAATTTAGCGTCATCTGTCTAAGTGTCCCGTTTTATAAGACGGAAGCAAAGATGAACTCATCTAGAATCACCTAAATTTTCTTCATTCTTTTCCCTGATAGGTATTTTTATTAATGTTAATTTGCAGAGACGAATGTAGGGAGATTTTAGCGTCATCTTGTCTAGTGTCCCGTTTTTATAAGACCAGGAAGCAAAGCCAGACTCGTCGAATCACCCTAAATTTTCTTCATTCTTCCATTGATGAAACTGCAATATTAATTTGCAGGACAGATGTGAGAAATTTAGCGTCATCTTGTCTGAGTGTCCAGTTTTATAAAACCAGGAAGCAAAGATGAACTCATCCGAATCACCCCTAAATTTTTCTTCATTCATGATGAAACTGCAATATTAATTTGCAGAGACAGACCTTGGAAATTTAAACGTATCTTGTCTAGTGTCCATTTTTATAAGACCAGGAAGCAAAGATGAACTCATCTGAATCACCTAAATTTTCTTCATTCTTTCATTGATGAAACTGCAATATTAATTGCAGAGACGAATGTGGGAAATTAAAAATATCTTGTCTAGTGTCCCGTTTTTATAAGACCAGGAAGCAAAAAAATGACGGAGCATATCCGAATCACCCTAAATTTTCTTCATTCACTTTTATTGATGAAACTGCAATATTAATTTGCGAGACGAATGTAGGAAATTTGACGTCATCTTGTCTAGTGTCCCGTTTTTACATAAGACCAGGAAGCAAAGATGAACTCGTCCGAATCCCCGCCTAAATTTTCTTCATTCTTTCATTGATGAAACTGCAATATTAATTTGCGAGACGAATGTAGGGAAATTTAAGCATCATCTTGTCTAGTGTCCCATTTTTATAAGACCAGGAAGCAAAGATGAACTCATCCAAGATACCCTAAATTTTTTCTTCATTCTTTCATTGATGAAACTGCAATATTTGCAGAACGAATGTAGAAATTTAACGTCATCTTGTCTAGTGTCCCAATTTTACTACGAACCAGAAGCAAAGCTGAACTCGTCCGAATCACCTAAATTTTCTTCATTCTTCCGTTGATGGAAACTGCAATATTCAAAAGTTTTGCGGACGAATGTGAAGTTTCAGCGTCATCTTGTCTAGTGTCCGTTTTACCACTAGACCAGGGAAGCAAGACTGAACTCGTCCAGATCACCTAAATTTTCTTCATTCTTTCATTGATGAAACGCAATGACAATTTGCAGAATGATATGCATTAAGCAACATCTTGTCTAGTGTCACGTCTTCATAAGACCAGGAAGCAAAGATGAACTCATCCCGAATCACCCTGATTTTCTTCATTCTTCCATTGATGAAACTGCAATATTCAATTTGAGACGAATGTAGGGAAATTTAATATCATCTGGTCATCGTTTTTATAAGACAAGGCAAAAAATCGAACTCATCCGAATCACTAATTTTCTTCATTCTTTCGTGAGTGAAACTGCAATATTAATTTTGCGAGACGAATGTAGGGAAATTTAAGTATCTTGTCTAGTGTCCGTTTTGCAGACCGGAAGCAAAGCTGAACTCGTCAGAATCTTTCATTTCTTCATTACCATTGATGAAACTGCAATGTGTTGCAGAACGAATGTGGGGAAATTTAAGCGTCATCTTGTCTAGTGTCCCGTTTTTATAAGACCAGAGAAGCAAAGATGAACTCATCTGAATCACCCTAAATTTTCTTCATTCTTCCATTGATGAAACTGCAATATTAATTTGCGAGACAGATGTAGGGAAATTTAAGCGTCATCTTGTCTAGTGTCCCGTTTGTAGACCAGGAAGCAAAAGATGAGCCATCTGAATCACCTAAATTTCTTCATTCTTCCATTGATGAAACTGCAATATTAATTTGCGAGACGAATGTAGGAGAAAATTTAAGCGTCCTCTTTTGTCTAGTGTCCCGTTTTTATAAGACCAGGAAGCAAAGATGAACTCTCTGAATCCGCCTAAATTTTCTTCATTCTTCCATTGATGAAACTGCAATATTAATTTGCGAGACGAATGTGGGGAAATTTAAGCGTCATCTTGTCTAGTGTCCCGTTTTTATAAGACCAGAGAGCTTAAAGATGAACTCATCTGAATCACCTAAATTTTCTTCATTCTTCCATTGATGAAACTGCAATATTAATTTGCGAGACGAATGTAGGGAAATTCATGGCGTCATCTTGTCTGTGTCCCGTTTTTATAAGACAGGGAAGCAAAGATGAACTCGTCTAGATCACCACTAAATTTTCTTCATTCTTAATTGATGAAACTGCAATATTAATTTTAGGGACAGTGTAGGGAAATTTAAGCGTCATCTTGTCTAGTGTCCCGTTTTTATGAGACCAGGAAGCAAAGATGAACTCATCCGAATCACCCTAAATTTTCTTCATTCTTCCATTGATGAAACTGCAATATTAATTTGCGAGACGAATGTAGGGAAATTTAAGCGTCATCTTGTCTAGTGTCCCGTTTTTATAAGACCAGGAAGCAAAGCTGAACTCATCCGAATCACCCTAAATTTTCTTCATTCTTCCATTGATGAAACTGCAATATTAATTTGCGAGACGAATGTAGGGAAATTTAAGCGTCATCTTGTCTAGTGTCCCGTTTTTATAAGACCAGGAAGCAAAGATGAACTCGTCCGAATCACCCTAAATTTTCTTCATTCTTCCATTGATGAAACTGCAATATTAATTTGCGAGACGAATGTAGGGAAATTTAAGCGTCATCTTGTCTAGTGTCCCGTTTTTATAAGACCAGGAAGCAAAGATGAACTCATTCGAATCACCCTAAATTTTCTTCATTCTTCCATTGATGAAACTGCAATATTAATTTGCGAGACGAATGTAGGGAAATTTAAGCGTCATCTTGTCTAGTGTCCCGTTTTTATAAGACCAGGAAGCAAAGATGAACTCGTCCGAATCACCCAAAATTTTCTTCATTCTTCCATTGATGAAACTGCAATATTAATTTGCGAGACGAATGTAGGGAAATTTAAGCGTCATCTTGTCTAGTGTCCCGTTTTTATAAGACCAGGAAGCAAAGATGAACTCATCTGAATCACCCTAAGTTTTCTTCATTCTTCCATTGATGAAACTGCAATATTAATTTGCGAGACGAATGTAGGGAAATTTAAGCGTCATCTTGTCTAGTGTCCCGTTTTTATAAGACCAGGAAGCAAAGCTGAACTCATCCGAATCACCCTAAATTTTCTTCATTCTTCCATTGATGAAACTGCAATATTAATTTGCGAGACGAATGTAGGGAAATTTAAGCGTCATCTTGTCTAGTGTCCCGTTTTTATAAGACCAGGAAGCAAAGATGAACTCATCCGAATCACCCTAATTTTTCTTCATTTTTCCATTGATGAAACTGCAATATTAATTTGCGAGACGAATGTAGGGAAATTTAAGCGTCATCTTGTCTAGTGTCCCGTTTTTATAAGACCAGGAAGCAAAGCTGAACTCATCCGAATCACCCTAATTTTTCTTCATTCTTCCATTGATGAAACTGCAATATTAATTTGCGAGACGAATGTAGGGAAATTTAAGCGTCATCTTGTCTAGTGTCCCGTTTTTATAAGACCAGGAAGCAAAGATGAACTCGTCTGAATCACCCTAATTTTTCTTCATTCTTCCATTGATGAAACTGCAATATTAATTTGCGAGACGAATGTAGGGAAATTTAAGCGTCATCTTGTCTAGTTTCCCGTTTTTATAAGACCAGGAAGCAAAGCTGAACTCGTCCGAATCACCCTAAATTTTCTTCATTCTTCCATTGATGAAACTGCAATATTAATTTGCGAGACGAATGTAGGGAAATTTAAGCGTCGTCTTGTCTAGTGTCCCGTTTTTATAAGACCAGGAAGCAAAGATGAACTCGTCTGAATCACCCTAAATTTTCTTCATTCTTCCATTGATGAAACTGCAATATTAATTTGCGAGACGAATGTAGGGAAATTTTAGCGTCATCTTGTCTAGTGTCACGTTTTTATAAGACCAGGAAGCAAAGATGAACTCATCCGAATCACCCTAAATTTTCTTCATTCTTTCATTGATGAAACTGCAATATTAATTTGCGAGACGAATGTAGGGAAATTTAAGCGTCATCTTGTCTAGTGTCCCGTTTTTATAAGACCAGGAAGCAAAGATGAACTCATCTGAATCACCCTAAATTTTCTTCATTCTTCCATTGATGAAACTGCAATATTAATTTGCGAGACGAATGTAGGGAAATTTAAGCGTCATCTTGTCTAGTGTCCCGTTTTTATAAGACCAGGAAGCAAAGCTGAACTCATCCGAATCACCCTAAATTTTCTTCATTCTTCCATTGATGAAACTGCAATATTAATTTGCGAGACGAATGTAGGGAAATTTAAGCGTCATCTTGTCTAGTGTCCCGTTTTTATAAGACCAGGAAGCAAAGATGAACTCGTCCGAATCACCCTAAATTTTCTTCATTCTTCCATTGATGAAACTGCAATATTAATTTGCGAGACGAATGTAGGGAAATTTAAGCGTCATCTTGTCTAGTGTCCCGTTTTTATAAGACCAGGAAGCAAAGATGAACTCATCCGAATCACCCTAAATTTTCTTCATTCTTCCAGTGATGAAACTGCAATATTAATTTGCGAGACGAATGTAGGGGAGGTTTAAGCATCATCTTGTCTAGTGTCCGTTTTTATAAGACCAGGAAGCAAAGATGAACTCGTCCGAATCACCCAAAATTTTCTTCATTCTTCCATTGATGAAACTGCAATATTAATTTGGAACGAATGTAGGGAAATTTAAGCGTCATCTTTGTCGTGTCCCGTTTTTATAAGACCAGGAAGCAAAGATGAACTCATCTGAATCACCTAAATTTTCTTCGTTCTTCCATTGATGAAACTGCAATATTAATTTGCGAGACGAATGTAGGGAAATTTAAGCGTCATCTTGTCTAGTGTCCCGTTTTTATAAGACCAGGAAGCAAAGATGAACTCATCTGAATCACCTAAATTTTCCTCATTCTTCCATTGATGAAACTGCAATATTAATTTGCGAGACGAATGTAGGGAAATTTAAGCATCATCTTGTCTAAGGTGTCCGTTTTTTTAAGACCAGGAAGCAAGCTGAACTCGTCCGAATCACCTAAATTTTCTTCATTCTCCCATTGATGAAACTGCAATATTAATTTGCGAGACGAATGTGGGGAAATTTAAGCGTCATCTTGTCTAATTGTCCCGTTTTTATAAGACCAAGGAAGCAGATGAACTCGTCCGAATCACCCTAAATTTTCTTCATTCTTCCATTGATGAAACTGCAATATTAATTTGCGAGACGAATGTAGGGAAATTTAAGCGTCATCTTGTCTAGTGTCCCGTTTATAAGACGGAAGCAAAGATGAACTCATCCGAATCACCCTAAATTTTCGCTTCATTCTTCCATTGATGAAACTGCAATATTAATTTGCGAGACGAATGTAGGGAAATTTAAGCGTCATCTTGTCTAGTGTCCCGTTTTTATAAGACCAGGAAGCAAAGCTGAACTCATCCGAATCACCTAAATTTTCTTCATTCTTCCATTGATGAAACTGCAATATTAATTTGCGAGACGAATGTAGGAAATTTAGCGTCATCTTGTCTAGTGTCCGTTTTTATAAGACCAGGAAGCAAGATGAACTCATCCGAATCACCTAATTTTTTCTTCATTTTTCCATTGATGAAACTGCAATATTAATTTGCGAGACGAATGTAGGGAAATTTAAGCGTCGTCTTGTCTAGTGTCCCGTTTTATAAGACCAGGAAGCAAAGATGAACTCATCGAATCACCTAATTTTCTTCATTCTTCCATTGATGAAACTGCAATATTAATTTGCGAGACAAATGTAGGAAATTTAAGCGTCATCTTGTCTAGTGTCCCGTTTTTATAGACCAGGAAGCAAAGATATGAACTCATCCGAATCTCCCTAAATTTTCTTCATTCTTCCATTGATGAAACTGCAATATTAATTTACGAGACGAATGTAGGGAAATTTAAGCGTCATCTTATTGTCTAGTGTCCCGTTTTTATAAGACCAGGAAGCAAAGATGAACTCGTCTGAATCACCTAATTTTTCTTCATTCTTCCATTGATGAAACTTTACCAATATTAGTGCAGAGACGAATGTGAAATTTAAGCGTCATCTTGTCTAGTTTCCCGTTTTTATAAGACCAGGAAGCAAAGCTGAACTCATCCGAATCACCCTAAATTTTCTTCATTCTTCCATTGATAAAACTGCAATATTAATTTGCGAGACGAATGTAGGGAAATTTAAGCGTCATCTTGTCTAGTGTCCCGTTTTTATAAGACCAGGAAGCAAAGATGAACTCATCCGAATCACCCTAATTTTTCTTCATTCTTCCATTGATGAAACTGCAATATTAATTTGCGAGACAAATGTAGGGAAATTTAAGCGTCATCTTGTCTAGTGTCCCGTTTTTATAAGACCAGGAAGCAAAGATGAACTCATCCGAATCTCCCTAAATTTTCTTCATTCTTCCATTGATGAAACTGCAATATTAATTTGCGAGACGAATGTAGGGAAATTTAAGCGTCATCTTGTCTAGTCTCCCGTTTTTATAAGACCAGGAAGCAAAGATGAACTCGTCTGAATCACCCTAATTTTTCTTCATTCTTCCATTGATGAAACTGCAATATTAATTTGCGAGACGAATGTAGGGAAATTTTAGCGTCATCTTGTCTAGTGTCACGTTTTTATAAGACCAGGAAGCAAAGATGAACTCATCCGAATCACCCTAAATTTTCTTCATTCTTTCATTGATGAAACTGCAATATTAATTTGCGAGACGAATGTAGGGAAATTTAAGCGTCATCTTGTCTAGTGTCCCGTTTTTATAAGACCAGGAAGCAAAGATGAACTCATCCGAATCACCCTAAATTTTCTTCATTCTTTCATTGATGAAACTGCAATATTAATTTGCGAGACGAATGTAGGGAAATTTAAGCGTCATCTTGTCTAGTGTCCCGTTTTTATAAGACCAGGAAGCAAAGATGAACTCATCTGAATCACCCTAAATTTACTTCATTCTTTCAATGATGAAACTGTAATAAAGGTAATTATTAAATATTTATAAATTCATTTGATGCACATGTTATTGTGCAATATTAACAAAAGAACCATTCTATTTTCATTTACAATTATTCACTTGGCAATAAATACTATGAAAAAGTATGAAATACATCATTTTTTAAAATACTAGGGTGGACTAATAATTATGGCCGGTAGTATATATGTCAGATTTTTCTCGTTGATTTTATCCTCTAGAAGAGCTTTTTCGTACTAAAGTAATGTTTTTGTTAATAGAATTGTGTATTTGTAGGTGAGAGAGGAGGATAATTGCTGTTTATACACTAAATTCCACTTTTAAGTTATACTTTATTATCATGTATTTTTTAATATATATGTACTGTTTGAGTAAAAACAGAATATTTACTCAGAGACAAATATCGATTAAAAATAATTTTCAAACAAATAAATTAAATTTGTCGGTTGTTAAAACAACTTCGTTTATCTTCGGGATTTTCCGTAACATTGTATGTTCACATTTGTTGACATTACGATACATTTCAGAGTAGCTATGGATATTTTCATAGAATCGAAAATTGTGTTATATACAGCTTGCTTTATTTGACTTTTGATTAGACTGTGGAATCATTCGTGGTCGAGTGGTATAAGACGCACCTGATCAACTGATGGCTTCTCCTATGTTGATAGGGGTCGCAGGTTTGGAATCCTGCCGAATGACACATATTTTCGCAATAAAACTTATCATAAATAATCAGGCTCATAGAAAGAATAGTGAATTTGTTCCTCATTAGGTACTTTACGTTAGCGACATTGCGTCACATCTTTGCTACGCTTAGAACATCAATATAAATCAGGGTTAACCAAATCGTGTTCTCTTATTTACGATGCGCTTAGTAAAAATATAACTCTCTAGTTTCTTTTACATCATCTAAACTTATTTATAAATGGAACTTTGTCTGTGTGTGTATGTGTGTGTATGTGTGTGTGTGTGTCCGTTACCTACAGATTCCAAAACGGCTGAACCGATTTTCTTGAAAGTTTACACAGTTGTATTTTAAGCGTCTGCAAGTGTTCTTAGCTAGCTTTGGTGTCGAGGTACCCCCGATAAATATCGAAAATCGATAATCGAAAAAATCGGATTATAGAAGGAGTGGTCCGATTTTAATCAAATTTGATACACTCATAGACAAAGACATAAGAAACGATATTCAGAAGTTTCAAGGTTGCAGTTCTTAAAATAGTGCAGAAAATCGATAATATATATATATAAAAGGCAAGATGTTTTTGTGTGTGTCTGTTTATCTGTCTGTATGTCCTTTATACAAATCCACAATTTTTATCCGATTCTCACCAAACTTCACACAAATATTTTTTAGGCTGAGTCTAAGCTCTATGACCATGGATTAATTTTAAAGCTTTCATTACACCCGAGCAACGCCGGGCTATGCTGCTAGTTGTCAATAGAAACGTTAAAAAAATCAATGTCTTATTATAATTTTTATTTCTCATGTGTCTTTATTGGATTTTCTGCACCTTCAATTTGATGATACGATAATTTGTTATTTTATTTCGTTAGTTCTATATGCACTGTGATAGGATAAATCAGAGAAAAAAAAATAACCGCTCATAACATTAAATAAAACGGGTTCACAAAACTTGTTTTTTAAATTCATCCAACCTTTTTAAAAAAGGAAAAGCAAAATAGCGTAAATAAAAAGAAAAAAAGAAACCGAATAAGATAAAAATAAATGATTGTTTATTTCATAAACGAAAAAATTGCAGTGTAATAAAAGAGAGAAGCGATTTCGAGAAAGTTTGAATCCCGCCACCCACTGCTCAATATAGTTAACAAAAAATATCATGAGTCAAGACATGTGTTTTCCCTGATTTCTCAGACTAATAAAAAATTAATATTTTAAAAATAACTGCTGATATAGATAAGTATAATTCCTGTATTTGTAAATATTTCATTGAAACTTTTCTAACAATAGGTCTGTTTATGACAAACAAAGGTGTAGGTAGATTTTGTACATGGATAGCGGTTCTAAATTTTCTCGTCTTTGACATGAGAACCCATGAGTGCCATTGATCAGTCAGTTAGGTGCCATGCGTGAAACACGCTTGGGCGATCATGTCTCGAAAGAGACATGACTGACTGGGCAGATAATTATCCCGCAGTAGGTTGCCATTGCTTTCTGCGGTAGACTGGTTGCCAGCCAAGTCTATAGAACCCAATCTGTCCTGTTATTTGACCCATAACTGGAAGGAAGAGACGGATTAATATAGGTACCTCCAATTTTACCGTGGGAAAATCAGCATAGTCTGAAATAAAAGGCCTCAAACTAAATAAAAACAAAGTTTTCTCGGCAAAATGTTTATGCTATCATAAAGAGGATAGATCAAAGTATTTTTTAATTATTTTTACAAATTTTAAAAATTGTTCTAACAGGTTCTGAAAGGCTCTTTCAGTGGTGGAAAATCTTTTTTTTTCTCTCGTCAGTGAAAGGGGTAAATTGACGCTAGAGTTTCTTACGTCAACAGCGTAATATTACGCGAAGGCATTTTTTGACTGTGAAAGACACATTAATTTGGAAATTCTTGCAAAACTCAAATAATCATCTGATTTTGATGAAAATTTCAGGACTTATTCACAAATGACTGAAATGATTTTTAAAATAATTATTTTTAAAAAATATTGGTAAAAAAATTTTTTTTTAATTTGTTACCTCCCCCCAATATTTAATTTCCAGAAATGTCGAAAAATACAACTCGGTCACAAAATATAGATAGTTTTCATTTAATTCAGGAGTCGTTAAGGAAAGCTAATCAACTGTTTTTTTTTCTTTCAAACAGGCTACCTTTTAGAAAATCAGCTCTGAATTAGGAAAACAAAAATGCAATAAAACTATGCCAATTTTTATTTGGGTAAACTTTTAATTACTTTTATAAACAAATTAAAAATGTGTCATCGTCTGAACAAAAAAAATTTCCGTTAGTAATGAATTTTTACAAGAATTATTTTTATTTTTCATATTTTTTATTAAGTAATTAAAAAAGTTTCATAAGTATTTTACAATTTTCTCCTTATAGGTCTCTCAGATGTTTTTTAATTAATGTGTGGAAAATACATTTATTAATCGAAAAATTTAAAAAGTTACTCTAAAAGAAAAGCTTTTTTTTTGTAATTTAATTAAAACTTTATTTTTGCATGTTAATTTCCCGTTTTTGGTAAGTACGGGTGCCCATAAACGATATAAATCTGTAAAAGGTCACGTGACTCAAGGGTCCTTACTGCTATTCTTTTCATGCGTGTCTCTGAATCGCTCAAGAAAGAAGTCATTTCTAGTCAGAATTTAAATATTTAAAGTAACTTTTATATTTTTAATTTATTAGTTTAATTATTTTTAATATTAATTGTGAATCTATCTACCTGACAGAATTTAGAAAAAAACATCAAAACTTCTTTTTTATTTGTTTTGCCTTTTTGGGCTGTTCATTCCAGTGGCATGTGGTAATGATTCATAAAAGAAATTATTAGGGATAAAAATGTTTACTTTCAATGTGTGTTTGCAAAATGTGACTAAGAAATAAATATGTACTACAATGTTATGGTGCATAGGCTAAGATTAAAATAATTTGGAAAAGGTTTCATTTTTTTCTTTTCAATTGAATGAAAAAGCCATTTTTTAGTTTCTTTATTTCATAGCTTAATCTTACTAATGAAATTATGCAATTTCAATGTTAACCTAATACTTTAAAGTTTATTTTTAATTGTAAATGAATGTACAAAACACATGTTATAAAATTATTTTTACCCTTAGTTATCAAATTAAGGGAGATACCTATATTCACATTGGAAAAAATCAAGAGGAAAGTTGGAATTTAAAAAAAAATATGTTTAATTTCAATTTGTGTTTGCAGAATGTTTTTAAGAAACAAATATGTACTCCAATTTTATGGTGCCTAGCTAAGATAAAAACAAATTGGAAAAGGTTTCATTTTTTTTATTTTCAATTGAATGAAAAAGACATTTTTTTTCTATTTTATTTCATAGCCTAATCCTACTATTGAATTTATGCATTTTTATTGATTAACTCCTACTTTCATGTTCTTTTTTAAATTGTAAATGATTGTACAAAACACATGTTATAAAATTATTTTACCCTTAGTTATCAAATTAAGGGAGATACCTACATACCTGTACCTGGAAAAGCAGCTAAACAGTGAGGAGGATTGGAGTGCCAATTAAGAAAACACCACAGCCCTTTTCAGGGCCACAAAATATTTCCGAAATTCCTTTCTCTTCAAGATATTGCATAAATACTGTATGACATGTACAAAAAATATAGATACTTATTTATAACATCTACAGTTATGTAAAAATTAAATTAGATATTTTTACCTAGTTATCTTACTAATTAATATGAAAAAGGCATAATAAAAATATTAATAATTGTAAAATTATTTTAAAAGCAATTTCAATTTTTATTTATTTAGCAAGCATATTCAGTCATCCAGCTATAATGCCAAACGAACATTGTATAAAATATTATGTAATTGATGAAAATATTATGTTATGGTTAGATATGCAGTTAAAAAACAGAAACCGGTTTTTTAGATACATAAAAATTTGGCACTTCCGGACGCCATACTTGGGGTGTTGACAGACAGTAGCTGACATATTCAATCAATCACAGCTCGAATTACGTTGATGACAGGACTACTGTATTTAAGATAAGTTTCTGTCTTAAATTTCATAAAGTAAGGAATTACTATTGTGTGAAATCAGATTAAGGTAAGATTCAATTTAAGCAATTGACTTTAAAAAAGTGTCTTTGATGTATATATTTTTTATCAAGATTTTTTAAACAAAAAGTTGGCTACTGTTGACGTAACCTGTCAATAAATCAAAAAATGGCGGAAAATTTAAAGTTTTTTTTTTTTCGAAAAATTTCGGATCCCAATCGATATAATTTCAGTTTAAAATACACCAGTGTATTTTGATTATTGGAATTACTAACTTTTAATCCCTTGGCTTTTAAATAGATCTAATTTTAAAGCTTGAAGATAGATTAATTATTTTTAAATTTTCAATTTAAATTTAGGTATCTAAAAATTGATTGGAGGTACCTAGATTAATACCTTTCCCAAGGGTATTTGCGCGTAAGTGAATGCAATCAATTCAACTGGAATTCGAAGTTGGCTACCCGATTTCTCGTTCTGAGCCGATATCCACTACACCACAACGCACATCTACCAACGGTAGAATCCGATAATTTTACCGGGGTACATATATTTTATTGAATGATATGTTATGCTTGGTTCTAGTCAATTTGAGTGCGCTGAATACAAATGTCAGTTCAGTCTGACGATATCAGGTCCTGATTCTTGTCAAACAGCTTATATACCTTTTTGTAGATTTTTCAAATTTTGACTACAAAATTCATGTATTAAAATCCTTTTTCAAGTTTTATGAATGCAACAAATTTAAACTACAGTAAGATTAAAATACGATAACTTAAAATAAAAAATAAAAAGTAAACAAACATGAAGCATTCACTGTAGCAAACAAAGTTCTTTTAGAAGGTCTAGCTTATTTGCTTTTTAATCACGAGCAGTAATCAGCCATCATATAAAAATATCAGCCGCCTTCCCCCATAAATTTTGATAACTTGGTGGAAACTTTGACCTTGTTTATCACATCAGTCAGTTAAATGCCATACGTAATACACGGTTTGGGTGATCATGTCTCTAAAGAGACATGACCGACTGGGTAGAAGATTATCCAGCAGTAGGTTGCCATTGCTTTCTGTGGTAGACTCGTTGCCGACCAAGGCTATAGAATACAATCTGTCCTATTATTTAACCCATAACTGGAAGGAGAAAATTATATTAAATTATTATATTAAGTACAATTAGTGGGGGAAATCAGTTTATTACTTCATAACAATAGAAAACCGATACCACACTTGATGACCAGTAGAAGTTTTAATTATGTTTTCAACTATTATAGTAAATCAGTCAGTTAAGTGCCATACGTGATACACGCTTGGGCGATCATGTCTCGAAAGAGACATGACTGACTAGGCAGAAGATTATCTCGCAGCAGGTTGCCATTGCTTTCTGCGGCAGACTTGTTGCCAGCCAAGGCTATAAAACCCAATCTGTTCTATTATTTTACCTATAACTGGAGGGAAGAGATGGATTAATAACTTTCCCAAGTGTATTTGTGAGTAAGTGAATGCAAGTAATTCAACTGGAATTCGAACTCGGCGCCCGATCTCTCATTCCGAGTCGATATCCACTGCACCAAAACATCATCTAAATTATTTTGAATTTGGTCAAGATGGCTATTAAAAAAATACGTTTTTACCCTCATATTGCAAACCTAACTCTTTGAAATCCTTTACCCTTTTTTAAATGATTTCTTCTTAACTATCAGCTCTATAAATGCAAAAAAAAGTTTTCTATAAAATATACGAATGAAAACCAGGCTTTTGTTTCGCGTTCATTTATCACATTAATAAAATTGTTCTCTTTAATTAATGTTCTTATTTGTGGACAGTCGAAAACTTCAGCTTTGTTTTAAATAACAACTTATTATCAAATAGTTACTTACAATCTATGAAATTAAACTAGGAACACTGATGAGTCGGTAGAATATGAATTACGTCTAATTAAATCATTTATTAAATCACGATAACAAAATTACTTAATAAATTACGTGTCAATTCAAAATAATGTTAATGCCCAAACTTAATTAACTGACTGAAGGTTTGAATTGGCTAATTAACACTGGAAACTAGTTGCTTTTATATATTTTAGTTGTCCCTCTAGAATATTCTACAGAAAACAGGAACGATCGAGAAAATTCTAGAATTCTATGATATTTTTACTAATATTAAAATGGGTTAAAAATGACAAATTTTAAAAGATTTTTAGAGTGTTATATATAAAAGTATGCAAAAGTATACCCAGTTATAATATAAGGATAAAAAACAGTATGGTTAAGTAAAGAATTCAAGAAGAAAACTGTACTTTTCATGCCTAGGCGTTTTATTCTGTGATGGACTTTATCAAGACAAAAAGATGAAACTAATTTTATTTTAAATGAAGAATCTATAAACAAAAAAAAATGTTTTATAACAAGAAAAAAATCTCACAAATAATTAATAAGATTAACCACATTTTTGTACTTGAGGCTCGAATTAACTTTGAATTGGTTAAGCATTTCACATCACAGGGTCTTTATCCTTTAGATCAACTGCAGATGTATTAACGATTATTGTTGAAAGAGTCCATCAAGTTGTAAATGAACATGGTGATGCTCGGGCTTAATAGATTGAACACATCTCGAAGGAACTTGACAAGGGTTGGAACACCAATTTTGTCACATGTTAAAAGGTTATAGCATTTCTGAACGCATTTTTGTAATAGAATCAATTTTTTAATAGAATCATGTCAAATCGCGAAATGAGAGTTGTTTTGAATGGCCACTCTTCTAGATCCTTTTTTGCATTAATGCAGGGGTCTACCTGCATTGATTTTAATTTTCATCAATGACCAGTCCGATAGTATTAATTCTCAACTCAGCATCGATTAGTGATAACACAACTACTTACTCCTGTCTTAATGATAAGTCTGATAAATTCGATAAGGTTAAATTGTTAACTGATTTTAAAAACGACCTACATTCTTTTGTTAATAGAAGCAAGGACAGGCTTGTTAATTTTAAAACTTCACCGGTTATATATCTCGAGATTTTCGTCAAAATTCAAAGACAGGTCTGTAATGTTATCGGTCTTGACCTGGCATCTTCACTTCAGTCAATTTCCACATTGCCTGCTCACTTTCCAACTTTATGTGACTAATCCTCCTTCTGTCTTTTCTATAAATATTTTCATAGCACTTTTCTTTAATGAGCTCTTCTCTTTGGCACCTTGACTACATGAATTTAAGAGTATTTTTAATTTTGAAACTATGTCTTCTCAGTTTACCGGTGAAATAGTTATATTAAACCGTACCTTCAATTCTAATAGTTTCTTTTCTCGCAGTTCTCGACTCTTGAAATGTCTGTTAGTTTCTTGCTTGCCTCTCGGATACAATCTTAAAAATCTAAATGTAATGTTGTCATCTTCTACCTTCTTGAATATTGCTCTTTTACTCGTTCTTCTCGCCAATGTCTTATCATAAGTTTCTGGGTGTTGGTAGACTAATCACCTTTCTTGGGATGAAATGCATATAAAAATCTTAAAGTTAACTGAAATTCCCTAAAAGTCAGTTAAAAGAACTTACAAATATCAAGATATATCAACTAACGACAAATATAACACTTCTTCATACAATTATTCATGCACTTCAAAAAGGGTTATTACTTACTATTGAAAGGTTTGTATCTAAGAACCAATGATTGATATAAATATATCCATTGTCCATAGACACCAATTCTACTATATACTGGAGCTGTGCAAAATAGCAACAACAATATTACTTGAGTACTTCCAACAGTAGCAACAAGAAAATTGGGTATATGTAATTATGATATGATCAAGCTGTTATATTTCTACACAACCCAAAACATAAGGCTTGGAAGAAAAGTCATAACAATATTAGAAGGAGCGACAACAGTTAGAAAAATTTTAATTTCCTGAAAACAGTTTTAAGAAAAAGATTTTATAAATTTCAAGCAACGGTAATGCTAACTTTTGTGAATATTTCTTGCATAGAAATGGATAATTTCACCGATATATATAAGGAAACATTTGGTATTTCCCTATAAGGAAACATTTGGTATTTCCCTATAAGGAAACATTTGGTATTCATTGACTGAGCAGTCCGTACTGCTTTCATTTGAAATTTATGAAATATTTCTCTTAAAAATTTTTTCAGGAAAATATTTCTTTCAAGGCTTGTTTTCATACTGTATCAAATATGATACGAATGGCCCTAGAGGGTTAATAATATAATATGATTAAGGCTTCTACTTGTCATAAAGTGGGGGATCAGTTCTATATTGTTATGAAGTAATAAACAGATCCCCCACTAATTACTACTTAACACTCTAGGGCCATTCGTATCATATTTGATACAGTATTTCCCTATAAGGAAACATTTGGTATTTCCCTATAAGGAAACATTTGATATTCATTGACTGAGCAGTCAGTACTGCTTTCATTTGAAATTTATGAAATATTTCTCTTAAAAAATTTTTCAGGAAAATATTTCTTTCAAGGCTTGTTTTCATACTGTATCAAATATGATACGAATGGCCCTAGAGGGTTAAGAATGCATTGCAAATGATTTTGCTATAAAAATGCATTTATAATGATTTTAATATAAAAATGAATTGTAAATGATATTACTATAGGAATATATTATTAATGATTTCAATTTAATAATATATTGTAAATGATTTTGCTATAAAAATGCATTTATAATGATTTTAATATAAAAACGAATTGTAAATTATTTTACTATAGGAATAGATTATTAATGATTTCACTTTAAGAATGCATTGTAAATGATTTTACTATAAAATGCATTAAATATAAAAATGCATTGTAAATGATTATACTATAAAAATGCATTTATAATGATTTTAATATAAAAATGAATTGTAAATCATTTTACTATAGGAATAGATTATTAATGATTTCACTTTAAGAATGCATTGGAAAATGATTTTACTATAAAATGCATTAAATATAAAAATGCATTGTAAATGATTTTACTATAAAAATGCATCTATAATGATTTTAATATAAAAATGCATTTTAATGATTTTAATATAAAAATGCATTTTAATGATTTTAATATAAAAATGCATTTTAATGATTTTAATATAAAAATGCATTTTAATGATTTTAATATAAAAATGCATTTTAATGATTTTAATATAAAAATGCATTTTAATAATTTTAATATAAAAATGCATTTTAATGATTTTAATATAAAAATGCATTGTAAATGATTTTACTATAGGAATGCATTTATAATGATTTTAATATAAAAAAAGAATTGTCAATGATTTTACTATAGGAATAGATTATTAATGAATTTATTATAAGACTGCATTGTAAATGATTTTATTATAAAAATGCATTTATAATGATTTTAATATAAAAATGCATTGCAAATGATTTTATTGTAAAAATGCATTGATAATGATTTTACTATAAAAATACATTTATAATGATTTTACTATAAAAATGCATTTATAATGATTTTACCAGAAGAATAGAGTACTAATGATTTCACTTTTAGAATGCATTGTAAAAGATTTTAATATAAAAATGCATTGTGAATGATTTTACTATAAAAATGCATTTATAATGATTTTACTATAAAAATGCATTTATAATGATTTTAATATAAAAATGAATTGTAAATGATTTTACTCCAGGAATAGAGGATTAATGATTTCACTTTAAGAATGCATTGTAAATGATTTTGCTGCAAGAATATCTTATAGAAAGTATTTGCGCGTAAATGAATGCAATGAATTCAGTTAGAATTCAAACTCGGCTATCTGATTTCGTAAATTGTTTTACTTGTTTAATTTTTTAATCTCCAATTTTAAATTTCCATGTTGCTAACAATCATGCGTTCTTTCTTCTTTCAATTGATATTTAGTCCTTTCTTCTCGCTTTCGCTCCCTGTTTAGGATGTGGTTTCCGGCTTTCTCTCTTCTAATCTTCTCACTTTGTTTTTTTTCAATTGGAGTAGATAGATCTATCTATCGCCCGGTTCGCACTCCACACACATGTATTGAACAGGTTAAGAGGCTCATCTCTTGTTCCCTGTTTAGGATGTGGTTTCCGGCTTTCTCTCTTCCAATCTTCTCACTTTGTTTTTTTTCAATTGGAGTAGATAGATCTATCGCCCGGTTCACACTCCACACACATCTATTGAACAGGTTAAGAGGCTCATCTCTTGTTCCCTGTTTAGGATGTGGTTTCCGGCTTTCTCTTCTTCCAATCTTTTCACTCCTTGCACATCAGTGGCGTTACTGCCTTGCTCGGGGTGATATGATTAAAAAAAACAAAAAAAAAACTATGTCATGGACACCTAGCATGTATCTACATATATATAAGGCAAGATGTGTGTGTGTGTGTGTGTGTGTGTGTGTGTGTGTGTGTGTGTGTGTGTGTGTGTCTGTATGTATGTATGTCCTTTATACAAATCCACGATTTTTATTTGATTCTCACCAAACTTCACACAAATATTCTTTAGGCTTCCAGTCAGATGATAGGCTACTTATTTTTTTCCGATTTCCACCTGATATCAAAAATCAATATCTCGATATCCGATCAGTTCTGATCAAGATTAGGATTTCAGCTTTTTATCGTGATTCTTGCTGCAGAATTTGCTCTAACTTGTTAAAATTATAGTTTTTAGTCTCAAACATTAGTAGATCTTCTCAGACGGCACATTTTCCCCGAAATCAGAAATCGATACCCTCACTATTCTATTGAATCTGATCAAAAACCGATATTCAGCCATCAATATGGCTCATTTTCTCCAATTTTATCCCGATGGGTACAATAAGTTTTCATAGACTTAATTAAGTTACTTTATCCTTGGATGACTTACTGACACCGATATTGGAAATTGATACCCCAATATCCTATCGGGTCTGATCAAAATCAGGTGTTCAGTCCTTTTATTTGTGGTTTTTGCTTCGGGTTTTGCTCTAAGCAGGTATATTTGTAGTTCTTAGCCTCAGCCATTATACCATTTACTTATAGGACTTACTTAGCCTTCAAAATTCAGTTTGCGACGGAAAACTTATTTGACGTCGATACCGGAAATCAAAATTTGACAAACATCCATTCACTTTTCTTTCAATCTACTGTTTCGCTTTAACTGGAAACAACTATTGCTTTTTAGTCTTTCGTGCCAACGTCCAAAGAGTCTGAGCTCCATGACCATGGATTAGTTTTAAAACTTTCATTACATCCAAGCAACGCCGGGCTATACTGCTAGTAGATATTAAATATAAGGAGTCACTTTCATTACAACAGTGGCTAAGGAAAATACGATGTAGTTGTGAAATGCAATAAGATACTGTATTTAATGTTAATTAAGATTTTTAATATAATATGGTCAGTCAGTCAGTTTAGGTGCCATACGTGATACACGCTTGAGCGATCATGTCTCGAAAGAGACATGACTGACTGGGCAGAAGATTATCCCGCAGTAGGTTGCCATTGCTTTCTGCGGTAGACTGGTTGCCGACCAAGGCTATAGAACCCAATCTGTCCTGCTATTTAACCCATAACTGGAAGGAAGAGACGGATTAATACCTTTCCCAAGGGTATTTGCGCGTAAGTGAATACAATGGATTCAGCCGGAATTCGAACTCGGTTCCCCGGGTTCTCGTTCCGAGCCGATATCCACTGTACCACAAGTGGCCCCATAAAATATTTTTGCAATGTGATGACTAATCGAAATATTACACGTTATTTCGTCATAGACCGAATTTTCCCCCACAAAATATATTCGGTTTTTAGAAAGAATCTACAACATTATCTTTGAAAACTATTTTAATCTGCTCTGCTGATGACCTACACGTTTATATGACTCGTCACACATGACAAAGTCTTTTCAACTTCGAGCAATAACAGAAACAAATAGGAGTGAATATTAAAAAAAAAGAATGAAGCACTGGATTTAAAATATAGTGACGAGGGTAATCTTGAACCAATTCAAACTTTATTATTTCTAGGAAAGGAATGAATTTTATTCAACCTGTTTTCCTCAAATTGATATTTCCAGTTTAACCAGGTAAACAGTAACAATTCACGTCATGCACCCCCCCCAAAAAAAACAAACAAACAAACAAAAACAAAACAAAAAAAAAACAATGCAAAAACTCAAAAACTCTACGTTTCTAGAATTATAATAGTTTTCGAAAGTTAGCATAGATGTAGCACAAAGCCTAAAGTATGGGGCACCCAGTGAGAATCAAACTCATCATTCTGTCGTACTTAATATAGTTAGATACGCTTGTAGCCATTACACCAGAACGAAGTGCCATACACACGCATAAGTATATATAAATATATATGTGTGTGTACTATTATGTACTTCTAAAATAGCTCATGTCTCTCTAAATACTTCTGGCATTTAAAAGAAGTCAATAAACCACCTACCTAAAAATAGATAATATTAAAAAATGCTGGAATTTGTAAATCTTTACATGAGTACTGTTTCTTGTGTTTACAGAATAAAATACAAATTATCAAATTAACCCTCTAGGGCCATTCGTATCATATTTGATACAGTATGAAAACAAGCCTTGAAAGAAATATTTTCCTGAAAAATTTTTTAAGAGAAATATTTTATAAATTTCAAATGAAAGCAGTACTGACTGCTCAGTCAATGAATACCAAATGTTTCCTTATAGGGAAATACCAAATGTTTCCTTATAGGGAAATACTGTATCAAATATGATACGAATGGCCCTAGAGGGTTAATAGTCACTTGCCAACACAACCTTTCGTTTAACTTAAAGTATAACTAATTATATTTTCTACCATAAATATAACTTCTTTTTCTATGTGCCCTGTCCCTTTAGGACGTAGGCGATCATGGCTTTCCACGTTTCCCTATCACTGGTGGCTCTGAGCACGCCTTCTTCTGTTACACCGTGCAATCCTCGTTCTGTCATCCACCTGCTCTGGCCCTTCAAATATGTTATCCGTTGCTTCCCCCTGTTTCTATTTCTCGCTATCTGACCTGTTAGTATCAGGTTCTCCAGGCCCTCCTTCCTCACTGCGTGTCCCAGGAACTTCAGCTCTCTCTTCCTGATGCTCAGTATTAATTTCCTTTTTGCTTCCATTATTTCTAAGACCTCATCATGCTCGATCCATGAGATTCGCAGCATCCTTCTGTAGAACCACATTTCAGTTACTTCAAGTTTTTCAATACCATCTTTGATGGTATTGTCCAGCATTCACTGCCATATTGAAGGACGGATATCACGTAGCAATCCAAGACTCTCTTCCTAGTTTCGAGCGAAATTGTCCTGTTTCTTAATACCTTACTCAACTTCTGGAATGCTTCCTTCACCATGCCAATAACTACGTTCTACAATTAATTTACTACCTTTGCATTCGTATATAAGATTCCGTCATCCTCTCTTCATAGTTTCATCCAAATGAAATATAATGTTACTATGCCGTTGATTTTGTTTTATTATAATAGTAAATATTAAAAGAAATTGACGCCATATTACCCGCTTTTCGTGACCTCTCAATTTCTCCCACCCACCTCAACATTTAACCTCATTTCCCTATCCATCACTAACTTAAGGTACTGACTTTGAAGTGAACTCTTATTTCTCTCATCCCTTCATTATCCCATATTCATCGTTTACATAATTTTCTATTGGCATATAGAACAAAACCCACGAGAACCTTCCCACCATCAGTTGGCTGGTTTAAATCTATATATATATATAAATCTATATATATATATAAATATATATATATATATATATATAAATATATATATATATATATATATATATATGTATATGTGTGTGTGTGTGTGTGTGTGTGTGTGTGTGTGTGTGTGTGTGTGAGCCGAAAGCTTAGAACCAGCATAATAGAAAAATATCCAGATGTTGGACATTTTCTGTCGTTATTTTCACCTGAAATTAAAGCCAAAATACGATGCTTAGAACGGCGCATGATTAAACATAATAGCCATTCATTGTCTGCTATATTTAACAGTATATGTTTAGAAAAGTTGTATATGGTAATTATGGATGAAATAAAATTCCGTAGCTAAGAAACATTATTCTTAAGAAAGTGCTCAATACAACGTAGAACGAATAATATTTATTTAGAATTTATAACATAAATATGGTATAACATATTTAAAGCACATTTGAGTTATAAATTCTAAACAAATATTATATATATATATATATATATATATATATAGATATATACCGAAGGTGATGATGGTTCGCTTGAAATAGGCCATACTTCCGATTTACCATGAAATAACGCGTCTGCCTTAATTTTTTCTTAACCGTACTGATGAGCTGTGATACAGCGAAACAGATCTGTGTGCGGATGACTATATTGATTGAGCACTCTGGAAGAGTGGGAGACTTTGTAAACAGTGGCTACTACGCATCGCTCATTCAATAATGAATTGGAGCACTCTAGCTGTTAGGCGTATTTATACGCGCTAAAAAGTCTGCCGTCTTCCACCGGACGCTCGTGGCCTAGGGGTAGAATCGTCGACTGACGCCGATTCGATCGGGTTTCAATCCTGTATTAGGAAGCGATCGGAGTCTAACCATCCTGATGAACTGCGAAACAGATCTGTCTGCGGATGACTATAGTATATACATATAATTACCTGACACTTCCAAACGTATATCCGCTGATTAGGTAAGAGAGATATTACCGAAACACAACAGCTATAGTGTAGCGGTGAAAATATTAGTACGAATTTTGTTTTACTTCGTATCGACCACTTTAAAAAAGTGAATGATATGAATTGTAGATTTTTATTCCATTAGTTCTTACTAATACTAAGATATATATATATATATATATATATATATATATATATATATATATATATATATATATATATATATATATATATATATATGGTCTGAATTGAATGCCTTCAATATAGAAGATTTGTGGTTCCAACAGGACGGCGCCACATGCCACATAGCCAATGCAACAATGGCTTCATTGAATGAGAAATTCCCAGGTCGAGACAGATTGGCCACCACGATCGTTTTTGACGACTTCAGAATTCTTTCGTCGGGGTCATCTCAAAATTAAGATCTATGTCAACAATCCAACAAAATTCAACAGCTGAAGGATGAGATGATAAAGCATATTAGTGAGATCGACGAGCAACTATGCAGAGACGTTATCAAAAGTTTTGACCATTGAGTGAAGCTTTGGTAGACATTTATGCGATATTATTTTTCACACATAATTGCCATCTCTCATATAACATAATTCAAGAGTGAAACCAATAGAATTTGGCAAAATAACATAATATTTTTTATTGATAACTTCGGTCCGTCTTTATGGAACACCCCATATATATATATATATATGTATGTGTGTGTGTGTGTGTGTGTGTGTGTGTGTGTGTGTACAAAATAACATGAATTAGTTTTAAAGCTTTAAAGCTTTCATTGCACCCGAGCAACGTCGGGCTATGCTGCTAGTATATATATATATATATATATATATAGATAGAGAGAGAGAGAGAGAGAGAGAGAGAGAGAGAGAGAGAGAGAGAGAGATGTGCGATTGGTAAATTGTCGCAATTATTTTATTATTTCAAATATTTTTTAGGCTGAATCTGAGCTCCAGGACCATGGATTAGTTTTAAAGCTTTCATTACACCCGAGCAACGTCGGGCTATGCTGCTAGTGTATATCTAAATTTAAGTTTTCTTCTCAGAGTCTTAAATTGTTTTTGCCTTATCTCGGTATCAGAATGAAATAACTTGTTTTAGTAATACACAGAGGAAAGAATAATGATTAGCCATTACCCGTTAGCAAAATAGGAGACATCGAAAGAGTGTTGAAGGTGTAGTCACCCCCCTTACTAGAGGTAAGAAATAATACTACCTAAACATATTAACTTTGTTTTCTTCTCCCTCCTCTTCTCCAGGTGTTTCCACCTAGGTCACGAACTACTATCCCAGAAATCCCTTCATCTCTCACTCCCTCTCTTTCTCTCTCTCTCTCTCTGGCCCATCCCTACTGACCAACAACTAGTAGCAGTTCAGCTTTTTTTTTAGTTCCTAAAAAGATTTCACACCAGCCACACGTGCTACTCCCGCCAGCGGACATTTTAGCCAGCCACGAGGGACTCACACAAGAATATAGAGGAAGTCAAATAAAGTTTGTTTTAACAGGTTAATATTTGTATCTCTTAATTATTATCCAAAACATACTAAGTACAAATATTACAAAGATGTTGGGTACGTATTGAGGTCGTTAACATGAAACTGGTACAAAAACATAGCTGTTTGGGTAATGTTGTAACAAATGACGAAAAGTGGGTAACTGAAATTCGAAGGCTAATGGAAATAGCGGAAGATACTTTTCAGAAATCAAGCAAAGTATTAAGAGGTAGAAAAACTTCTTTAAAAACAGATAAAATGTACGGAATTGTGATAGAAGATATAATTCCATGTATGGTAGAGAACCGTTGGCATCTCCTGATATGTGAACAGGTTTGAAGCAGCACAGAAATGGTTCTATCGATGTGTACTGAAAATACCACAAACAGAATACAGGGGAAGAGACAACATAAAGGCAACACCTCGGACTATAATAGCATAATTGGGAAAATTTGATGAAACTATTTTAAGTTTGTCAATTCTTATGTTTGTTGATTTCATATTATTAGTACTTTTCTGCTAAAATTCTTATTTTTTTACAGATATTAAAATAAAGTCAGGAGTATTTAAGAAGTTTAACTGATGAACTTCATTCTATGGTTCAAAAACTGTTTCTGGACGGAAATGCCATCTTTCGGAATAATAATGCGCCCATTCATACTGCTAAAGTTGTGGCTGAATAGCTCGAGGAACAATCTAGTGAAGTAGAATATCTTATCTGGCCTCAACATCACTGAACATTTATGGTTCATTTTAGAAAAACAAGTGAGGAGTCGATATCCTTCACCATCATCATTAAAAAAATTGGAGTTTGTTTTAGCTGAAGAATGTATAAAAATTCTTCTGGAAACAATTCAAAACTTTGTATGGGTCCATCCCACGCAGAATTCAAAAGAACCAATTGTAGTATTTGTCCTTTTCAGCTTAATTTGTTTTTCCCTTCCCACTTCTGTCTTCTCTTTTTTTAATTTTCTCACTGAAACGATGTAGTGTATTTTTCCATCTTTAAAAGTGATTAGAGCGGAATAGTCCATTATTCATGAAGTATTGGCAAGGCGTAATGGTCGTGAGAGAGGATGAAAGTAGGGACAAGCGCAGATTTACCGAAGACAAGCGTAGCGAGAGGAAACAGTGACTTGACGATTTTGATTGAGAGGGTGACAGAGATAGGAAAACAGCTGGATCTGGGCAAAGGTTATTGTGAGCCATAAAACGGCAGAGTGCGTTTGAAAACCTTGATCCCCACAATCTTTAAGGATATGACCTATAAATTGTACCTGATGATTTTAAAAATATACTTATTCTTTTTCAAGTTAATTTAATTACTTTTTCTTTAGAAAACGTAACCTAATTTAAAACAAGAAAGCCATACAGATGTCATTGTTAAAAATATTTTTTCTTCTTCTACGTTCCGTGTTTATTCAGGACGTAGGCGATCATAGCTTACCACGTCTCCCTATCCTTTGCTGCACTTAATACCCCTTCTGTTATTCCAGTCAATCTGCGCTCCACTATCCATCTGCTCAAGTCCATCAAGTTTGCCTGTTGCTTTTTCTTGTCTCTCTTCGCATCTACACGTCCCGTTAGCATCATATTCTCCAACCCCTCTCTCCTCATTAAATGTCCCAAAACCTTCAGCTGTCTTTTCCTGGTGTTAAGTATCAGTTTTCTTCTTGTGTCTGTCATCTCTAAAACCTCGTCGTTGTTGTTTAAGATCACCTCGGAGATTTACAATGTGTGACAAGAACGCCTTTTCGGGAACAACGAACACAAAGCCTCAGACGACAAGGCGACAATACCTTAGGGGTATCATTAAACTGCAGACACCATCATGTCTCACTATAAGATGTCATAATGATTCGAATGGCAACTTTAATGGGAGCATTAACCTGTTTGACATTAGCTTCATTCACAGCAGTAGAATGAGCACCACTTCGGGGCTTGTTACAAATGTCAATTTCTCCTTTCCGCTTAGAATTAACTTTAAATCTGTCGGGATTAAAACGTCATAACAACTGATTTCTTCTTTCATGTACCTTGTCCCTTCAGGACGTAGGCGATCATGGCTTTCCACGTCTCCCTATCCCTGGTGGCTCTTAGCACACTTTCTCCTGTAACGTCTCGAAGCCCCCGTTCTGTCATCCACCTGCTCAGGCCTTTTAAATACGTTATCCGTTGCTTTCCTCTCTCTCTTTTTCCCTCTATCTGGCCTGTTAGTATCAGGTTCTCCAATCCCTCTTTCCTCATTGCATATCACAGGAACTGTAGTTGACTCTTCCTGATGCTCAATATTAATTTCCTTTTCGATTCCATCATTTTCAAAACCTCGTCATTGCTCACATGCTCGGTCCACGATATCCGCAGCATCCTTCTGCAGAACCACATTTTAGCTGCTTCAAGTTTTTCCTTCATCTTTGTTGGTATTGTCCAGCATTCACTGTCATATTGAAGAACTGACCTCACATAGCAATCCAGTACTCTCTTCTTGGTTTCTAGTGAAAGTTTCCTGTGTCTTAATACTTTACTCCGCTTCTGGAACGTGACTTTCGCCATGCCAATTCGCCTTTGTATCTCTGTGTTGCACTTTCCGTCTTCAGTTAGAACACTTTCCAGACATTTGAATTTTCGTACCTGCTTGATTTTAACACCCCCCACATGTATTTGGCACTTTGGGCTGATCTTTTTGCTGATGACCATGCATTCGAATGTGACTTATTCTTTCACCACAATCAAGACGATAATCCCACTAGGACGCAAGGGGGTTACTGAGAGTGAAAGAGAGGAAACAGAACAATAAAAGAACTAAAATAAAAATGAGGCGATAATCCCACTAGGATGCAAGGGGTTACTGGGAGTGAAGGAGAATGAGATTAAAATTTCGAACCGAACCCTTTAATTCGAAGTTCCCGTCACCTGAAGAACGTCGGAGCGTACAACGACCGAAGCGTCGTGAATATGGCAATATAAACAAGAACAACATTCTAATCAAATAATTACAATATCTCATCTCAAAAGTATAGACAGAGACTTTTTGATCTTGAAAATTTACAAAAAAATAAAAAAAATAAAAAAAAAATATTTATTAGATTATTTTATAGAATAGTTTTATATTTATAAAATTCTAAAACCTATAGAACTATTGCAATGCAATATTTATCATTTTCCAACTTAAAGAAATAAATGTGAATGCAATTTTTTACAGAATATATAAACACTAGCAGTATAGCCCGGCGTTACTCGGGTGTAATGAAAGCTTTAAAACTAATCCATGGTCCTGGAGCTCAGACACTTTGGACGTTGGCATGAAAGACTAAAAAGCAATAGTTGTTTCCAGTTAAAGCGAAACCGTAGACTGAAAGAAAAATGAATGGATATTAGTTAAATTTTGATTTCCTGCTATCGATATCAAATAAGTTTTTTCGTCGTAAACTGAATTTTGAAGGCTAAATAGGTCCTCTGAGTAAATGGTATTATGGCTGAGACTAAGAACTACAATTATATTTACTTAGAGCCAAACCCGAAGCAAAAACTAAAATAAAAGGACTGAAAAAAGTACAGCCATAAAGGCAGATAAACAGATACACACACAAACATCTTGCCTTTTATATACATATATATATATTATCGATTTTCTGCACTATTGTAAGAACTGCAACCTTGAAACTTCTGAATATCGTTTCTTATGTCTTTGTCTATGAATGTATCAAATTTGATTAGAATCGGACCACTCCTTCTATAAACCGATTTTTTCGATTATCGATTTTCGATATTTATCGAGGTTACCTCGACACAAAACCTAGCTAAGAACATTCGCAGACGCTTATAGTATAACTGTGTACATTTTCAAGAAAATCGGTTCAGCCGTTTCGAAGTCTATAGGTAACACACACACACACACACACACACACACACACACACACACACACACACACACACACAAAGTTCCAATTATAAAGAAGTTTGGATTTTCTAAATTATTCAAATATGTGAAACAACTATAAGGAAATTTTTATTATTTACCATTTTTATTAAGTTTGAATCAATTGTCAATTGTCAATAGCCGATGTTTTGCTGTTTCAGTAAATAAAATAAAATTAGATACCTCCACTAAATCGTTGACAAAATAACATAGTATGAAGAAAAAAGGCCCTAAACTTAACAAAACAAACGTTTTCCATCAAAATATTCATGTTATTAGTGAGAGGAGAGATCAAATCATTTTTTAATTATTTTCAAATTTTTTATTCTTTTTAACATGTTCGACTTTGGTAAAAAAAACAAACAAATTGTTTAGATTTTCGACAGCGTGTAATCAAATCGTTACAAGAGTTTACAATAAATAATGTAAAAATGTAATATGACATAACTTATTTTTTCCGGTGAAAAACACATTAATTTGGAAATTCTTGCAAAAATCAAATAATCATCGGATTTTAATGAAACTTACAGGACTTATTCAAAAATGAATGAAATCATTTCTAAAATTATTATTTTGAAAGCATCCTTGCAAAAATATTTGTTTTTACACGTTATCCCACTCGACGTTAATTCATGACATTTCAACAAATTAAATTTTGTAGGGAAATTTGGTTTGATTAATCACTAAAAATAGAAAATTCCATAAAACAATGACATTAATTAATTAGATAAGTTTTTGATTGTTTTAATAAATAATGTATATTATGGATATTATGGTCTAAAGAAAAACATTCAATTAATAATGTTATTTTAAAAGAATTGTTTTCAGTTTTTTAATCGTAATAATTTATAAAGCTTCAAAAATATTTTAAAAATATTCAAAGTCTTGTCGGAGTTAGGTTATTAAGTTATTACTGAAGACCATATTTTCTAATCGGAAACAGAAAAGTTTTATACAAATCGTCGTGTCATCGTATTTTAAAATAATTTTAAATTTTTTTTTTGTCTATTTGAAGTTTTTTTTTGTATGGTAATCTCCGTGTGCACATTAAAATGTTATGCATCTCACAGTTTCTTCCATTTACAGAAAAAGAATTTGGACAACTATGTGAATTCTGATCACTATAGCCACTTAGCTTATCTAGCATTCGGCTGTCGTTACATGTCAAATCATAGGTAAAGGCCAGAAAGATCAACACTCCGTGATTAACACATCACTCAATAAATCCCGGGACTATCTAATAAAACAACAACTTTTAGGCAAAATTCGACTTTATTTATCGACATATTCTCCTTCTAGGGTGACACATTGATTCCAACGCTTCTCTAACAATTCAATGCCTTTTTTGTAGAACAATTTTTTTTAATCGTTACACCCCGAGCAAGGCATTCCACTGCCACTATTGCGCAGAGGGTTACATAGGGTCGGGGAAGTGGTGAGAAGAAGGAAGGTTAGATATGGGAAATGTCAGAAGGAGGTTGATAGACGGGTAAGGGTAGCGAGAATGAGGGTTGGTTAGATGGTGAGAGTGTTTGAGAGAACAGATGCAAGTTAGTGTGTTAGGAGGTGTCTATTGGCCTTACATTTAAACTCCTGGAGATTGTAGCCGTCGGTGAAGCAGGCATGTGAAAGGGAATTCCACAGGCGGGAAACGCGAGAAAAGAAGCTGTTGGAGTAGAAATTACTGTTACAACTTATCTGTTTCACTGTAAAAGGGTGGGACCTAATTGCTAATCTAGTATCTCGTGTAAATTCGTACCTAGGCGGCACCAATGACCTAAGTTCATCGGAGCAGAAGCCGTGAAAGTACTTGTAGAAGAGGCACAGGGAAGCCACGTCACGCAGCTGAGAGAGTGGCTGCAGTCGGTCCGCCAAGACAGGATTGATCACGTTACAGATTCTCCGTTGTGTTTTATCAAGAAGCCCGAGGAGGCTAGCAGGGGCACCCGACCAGATGTGGCAGCAGTATTCAATATAAGGGCGGATGGTAGATTTATATATGTGCAGGATAGATTCAGACGGGAAAAATTTCCGGGCTCTGCACAGAGAACCGACCTTCATAGCTGCGGATTTAGCAATAGATTCGATATAGTCATTCCATTTGAGGTCCGCCGAGAGTGTAAGACCAAGGAGGCGTAGTGTTTTACTCTCAGAGAGGCAAACCTGTTCCATGATAATGGGAGGTAGGTGCGATTGTCTATGGTGGTTTATTGATAGCAGCTTCGTTTTGGAAGCATTGAAATTCACGAGCCACTTCCTACCCCAATCCACCACGGATTGGAAGTTCTTTTCAAGCTCGGAAGTGAGGTTCGCTTTGTCGCCCATACCGGGTTTTTGATCGAGGCGAGAGTAGATTGTGGTGTCATCGGCGTACATGCCTACTTGGGATCTAATAGCATAAATACGCCTCAGTTTCCGATATCATGTCTTCATCAGAGCCAAAACTCATTTCCTCTTTTCCTTTGATAAATACACATGTTAAAATGTTATGGTGAAACACATCTATTCCTCAGATAATGGACTTTCCCTCCTATATTAATAAAAGTTAACAGGAAGTTCATGGGAGTTCTTCTATTGGAGTTCAGTGGAACTACTAGGCAGTTGATATTAGTCGACGAGTTAGCCGAATACTGAGTCAGCTTTCCGTGAAAGATTACCAAATTCCTAACATTTTTGGTGCGTTAAGTCGATTAGCAACTGACATAGCACAATTATAACCTTCAGTGTGAAAATTACTCCACAACGTAAGATGAGATGTCAGTGATATTCTCATTTTTCCAAATTTAGACAACAATTCGTCTATCGCACCATATATATATATATATATTTACGCTCTCACACCCTGATTGAGCACTCTGGAAGAATGGTAGACTTTGAAAAACAGTAGCTACTCCTGCATGTACGCATCGCTCATTCAGTAAAATGAATTAGAGCACTCTGGCTATTGGGTGCGTATAATGATAATATACGCGCTAAGTGGTCTGCCTTCTTCCACCGAACGCCCATAGCCCAGAGGTAGAATCACCGACTGAGGCCAGTTCGGTCGGGTTTCAATCCTGGATTAAAAATCAATCGGAGTCTAACCGTACTGATGAGCTGTGATACAGCGAAACAGATCTGTCTGCGGATGATAATATATATATATATATATATATATATATATATATATATATATATATGAGATAACTATATATACATGTTTTTATATCAAGAATAAATTGGAAGATGTTTTATATGACGCTTTTCAATCTTTAGGACTTCATCGGATTAACTTCATCGGATTAACTTTATGTTTAGGTTAATGCGAGTACACATGCACACGAACAAGAGACGCTGGTATTTTTTAATTTGAAAGAATTTTGTTTTTAATATCTGTGTATAATATAGCTGATTTCATTTAAATTATTTTCGTTTTTGTTTCTGTTGTGTCGTGAAAACACGATACAAACACATGAGTGGTTAGTCCGAGTGGTAAAGCCTCAGGAACACACGATTAAATCAACAGTAAGGTTTATTGTACTAGAGGTACAAATATTAAGAGTCCACACAATAGTCACTATGTACAAAAATGGAGCGGAGAGTACTTCCGTCCGTTCATGGTCGTCTTCCGGTCATCAGCTCGCTCGTAATCTACTGTGTCGTGTATTTATAATGGGTGACAGTCCATTGCTAGGGGAAGACAGGTTCTTCCATTAGAACAGTTTCGATCAGCTTTGATATTAATTATCCCACATTTTCATCACAGAATATCTGCCAAGACTGGCGAAACGTTGCAAGAAATTTGACCCAAATTTACTGGAGAGGAACTTGCGATAAAAACACTTTCTAAACATTTTTGTCTTAGTGAACGGGTACATGGCTTGAAGATTGAATTTAAGTATAAAGCAGAATGTCGCCGCTGTGGGTTGACCTCAATATCCATGAAGAATATTATTTCTTTCTTACTATGAATGTAATTTTTAGTCCTTACAAGTAATTCAGTCTATAAACCTTTTTATTTAAAACTGGCATCACCCCAAACAAGGCAGTAAAGCTATTAAAAGACAAGCGGTTGTTGAAGAATTAATAACAGAAATATTAACAGTGATCAGAAAGATAAAAGAGTAACCAGGAAGACAGTAGATAATGAAAAACATGTCATTTAAATTTTGTGGATTAAGTCAGTCAGTTAAGTGCCATACGTGATACATGCATTTGGGCGATCATGTCTCGAAAGAGACATGACTGACTGAACAGAAGATTATCCCGCAGTAGGTTGCCATTGCATTCTGCGGTAGACTAGTGGCCAGCAAGTCTATAGAACCCAATATGTCCAGTTATTTAACCCATAACTAGAGGGTAAAGATGTATTATATTATTAAGTAGTAATTACTGGGAGATTAGCTTATTAATTAATAACAATACAAAACCGATCCCCCACTTTATTCCCAATAGAAGCCTTAATCATTATATTCAGTCAGTTAAGTGCTATATGTGATACACGCTTTGGGCGATCATGTCTCAGAAGAGATATCTTGGCAAACATTTATTACGCACATCAATGAATAAGCACCTGCTATGACTAGAGGTGTCACATAGTGGTTCGGGTATGAAGGTGTGAACCATGGAGAGGATTAACATTTCACCTGATATTTCTGAGAAGGGATGAAAGCGTGCATATCGCCTTTCACCCGAGAAGAAACCTCGGTGTTGCATTTTTCAAGTGAGAGTTTGAAGATATCAGTGTATGAGGTAGACGAAGAAAATCAAGGAGTGTTTCCCAATTAGCATGCTGGTAACGGAAAGTGTTCTCGTGGGTAGGGGGTTTCTGCTTAATAGACGATTAGAACGAAATATCAATAGCTACCACAGAGGGGTCAGTGTTACCAAGAGGGCAGTATTGCGAAACTTGGCAAGAGCGAGCGGTGGAGGTAAGAAATGATTCAAGTAGAGGACTATGTTCTTCGGTTTTTCGAGGGGAATGAGTAGGGAAATCCAAGATTTGAGTAAGTGACTGGACAATGAAAAAATGTCTAGATACCGGCAACATCAATAACATTAGAATGTTTCAGACACATGTCATGGTAAGCATTAAAGTCACAGGAGACAAAAATGTTTAGAGATGGATGAAGAGAAAATGCTTTTTCTTTACTGTTGGCTATTATGTTTAATATTCTGCAGTCCTGTGAAGGTGGGGCGATAGCATTTACGCATCGCTCATTCGGTAAAGAATTAGAGCACTCTGACTACTGGTTTATGATACATCATACGCTAAAAGTCTGCCTCCTTCTACCGAGCGCCCATAGGTAAAATCGCCGACTAACACAAATTCGGTCGGGTTTTCTTTTTTGGGTTTTAATTCTGGGTAAAAACAATTTGATGTCTAGCCGTAATGATGAACTGTGATACAGCGAAAAGATATGTCTGCGGATCACTATATATATATATATATATATATATAACTGTGAATTTATCTTTGAACACGTCTCAAAAAACCCACCGAGTATAAACGCGGAGGGGAAAAAATGGAAACAAAAAAAGAAACGAACTAAGCACTTTAACATTAGTCAAAGTACGAGTCGAAATAAAAAAATCCCGAGACGAGTAACCTAACACGTAAAGCGCTCAATAAAATAGCAGAGCAAATAAATAAGTAAGTAGCTAACCTAGAGCCGACTGACGTACCAAGATTTTACCAACTTGCCCTGACGATCCATTTGATGAAACCTTGGTAGACCAGTTGGGTACTTATATATATATATATATATATATATATATATATATAAGTAGCTAATATATATATATATATATAAGTAGATCATATAATATATATTAGCTACTTATATATATATAAGATTTGCTCAAATTCTTTCCTCTACGGTGAAATGGGCTTTATTAAAATGACACTTTCTAAAAATGGATTTTCTTTGGACATTTTGGATTCCATTATGCGTGATGCCATTAATATATTTTGTGAAGATAAGCCGTTTGTTGTTAAAAATGTCCGATTTATTTACGTCTTCCTTACATTGGTAGAGAAGGTTGTTGTTTAATTCTTAGTATGTCCTTAAATTTCCGCATATTCCTTGTCATAATAAAATGTTGTAAAACTAAGGAAAACTCAGCACGTCATTTAGATTAGTTATAAATTATAAGTAATTTCTCTGAGCTCAATCTCATGAAATGAGATAATTTAGCTGATAGGAATGACTTATGATGAATCTAATTGACGTGTTGAGTTTTCTTTTCTAAATATCATATTGTTCTGAATGACATCCATTGAGCTCTCTATACAGATATAAAACTTAATATTTTATATTAAGTGGATCTTCGATTTTCCTCGCCGTTTACGAACTGGACACACACACACACACACACACACACACACACACACACACACAGATCTAATCTAAACTTATTTATAAATGGAACTTTGTCTGTGTGTGTGTATATGAGTGTGTGTGTGTCTCTGTGTGTGTGTGTGTGTGTGTGTCCATTGCCTATAGACTCCGAAACGGCTGAACTAATTTTCTTGAAAATTTACACAGTTGTACTATAAGCGTCTGCAAGTGTTCTTAGCTAGGTTTTGTGTCGAGGTACCACCGATAAATATCGAAAATCGATAATCGAAAACATAGGGTTATAGAATGAGTGATCTGATATTAATCAAATTTGATACACTCACAGACAAAGATATAAGAAACGAAATTCAGAAGTTTCAAGGTTGCAGTTTTTACAATAGTGCAGAAAATTGATAATACATGTATATAAAAGGCAAGATGTTTGTGTGTGTGTCTGTTTATCTGTCTGTTTGTCCTTTATACAAATCCTCAATTTTTATCCGATTCTCACCAAACTTCACACAAATATTCTTAAGGCTGAGTCTGAGCTCCAGGACCATGGATTAGTTTTAAAGATTTCATTACATCTGAGCAACGCCGGGCTATACTTCTAGTATATAAATATGTATATAAGGTAGAATTATTTACGGCTTATTAATCCTTTGTTTTTACTTTAAAGCAAGAGCATATACATATTTTTAGAAAGCGGATCGCTACAATGTCATTAGTTACCGACTAGCTATTCATTGGATGACACGAACATTTACGTCTATATTTGAAGCAATTACACTAGAAACGACAAACTAAACCTGGGACCTGCTCTTGAAAAGGACCGTCAATCAGTGGTCAAATTGAACAAGAAATGGTTTGTAAATTTTAATACATCCAAAACAAAACTACTTTCATTTAATCACCACAGGGAATCTTTTCTCCCTGCAATCAGGATGGTTGATGCGAAATTCTAGGAGATTTTGGCGTCTCTTTTTTTACTGACAAGATGTGGATCGGCTATATCGAGTCAATTGCTTCGTCTGTCGCAAAGAAAGTTAGTTTTCTGTGTCGTTCCAAGAGTTTTTTCTCATCAGAATCTATTTTGCACATTTATAAATTTGCCATTCGTCTTTGTATTGAGTGCTGTTGCCATATCTGGTTTGATGTTTCTGATGTACATCTACAGATTTTTGACAAAATTCCGCGATGGGTCTTTAATGTAATCTATCCTGACCAGGCATCTCGTCTTCAGTTTTTTTCTCACCGACAGGATGTGTCTTTCTCTCTTTTACAAATATTTTAATGATAACTGTTCTGATGATCTCCCCTGACATTCCGGTACTCCGACTCCTTAAAATGAAGCTTGCTACTCAATTGGCAACTAGGTCTCACCATTTTGATGCTGAAATAGCTTTATGTGACTGCCAACTCTACTCTAACAGTTGCCACTTGGGGAATTCCCTTCCGATTTCTTGCTTTCCTGTCAACTACATTCTTCAAGAATTTACACGCAACGTCAATCGCCAGCTTCTCTCTCCTTGAACCCTCTTCCTTTCCACAATCTTTTCAATTCTCAGTCTTCTTATTGTCTTTTATTTTTTGTGCATTTTTTTAATCGTTTCACCAGAAGCAAGGCGGTACCGCTACTGATGTGCAGGGGGCTACAGAAGAATAAAAGTTTATTCAGGAGGAAGGTGTAGAGAAAGACGAACCATTTACAGAGGGTGTCAGAGAAAGGGCAAGAGAAAGATGGAAACACAGCTGTGAAAACAGTTACGAAGGTAGAGAGAAAGGAAAAGAGCAAGATATACAGGGTGATGAAGAAAGGACTGGAGAAAGTGGATAAGAGATGGGATTGCATTTAAATTCATGGAGGTTGTAGCCACCAGGAAAGTAAGTATTGAGTAGCGAGCCCCACAGGCGGGAAGTGCGAGAAAAGAAGCTGATGGACTAGAATTGTCGGCTGCATTTGGTTGATCTAACTGTAAACGGGTGGGACCTTGTTGCCTGTCTGATTGCACGATAAATTCTTGTGGTGGGGGCACCAGTAACTTATGTTCTTCGGAGCAGAAGCCATGAAAATATTTGTAGACTTGACAGAGGGAAGCCACATCCCGCCGGTGAGAAAGAGTCGAGCTGCCAAGTCGGAACATATCACATTACAAATTCTCCTTTGGAGCCTGTCGAGAACACTGAGATGAACAGCAGGGGCACCTGACCATATATGACAGCAGTATTTCATGCACGGATGGATGGTTGCATATAAGTGCAAGATGGATTCAGGCGGAAAAAAAACAAAACTTAGTTATGCTGTCACGTTGGTCGTGATGAAATGATTAAAAAAGATTTTTAAAGATAATGCTTTAGGGATGAAAGTCTTACTAATTAACCCATAGCTGGGAGGAGAGGGAGACGGATTTATACAATTACCAAGAGTATTAGCAGTTAAAGAAATATACTGAATTTAGTTAAGCAACCCAGAAACATTAACCAGTACACCATCCACACATCAAAGCTTACAGACCCTAGTATTCCTAAACTTGGTTAAGTGCGTTATCATTTTTAGGACGGCATGACCAAAAGTAAATTATATTAATTTGTTGTTTTTTTTCTTTTATAATCAAGTAACTCCCAGCAAGGCACACTTAAATCCCATTAAGACACAGGGGCTGCCGAGATGTAAAAGAGAATGAGAAGATTTTAGAAGGGATAGGAAACACAATTCTAAGCAGGAGACAGTCAATTAACCTCTAATTCTTTGGAGGGTTGTGAACCGGGTCTTTGCTGCAATTTAACTAATGTGTATCACCCAACGAAAATTGAACTGATTTTTTTATTTTTATTCACGGAACCATTTTAAACCGCTATACGTATGTCGGTGTCAAAGATAAAGAAAATATATATTGTCAGCATAGTTGATTTCTTTGCTATGTCGATGTCGTCGTCGTTCACAGAACCATTTTATCTTTCTTCCTATCATCTTTACTACCACCATTTTGGATCTTTTTTGTTTTTCAAATGACGTCGTTACGAAAAAGTAGTCCCGTGATTATACTTTTGTTTATAATTTTGTTCCTCCAGAAATTAAATAAGTTACTGTGCAAGCTGGTTGCATATTTGTTTCCTCTAAAGGATACGGTGTAAATGTTGTTTCAAACCAGACTGGATATTGTAAAAAAATTATCTTCACTCGAGGTGGATCTGATATAAAGCTGAACTTATTTTAAAAATACGTAAGTACTTCCTTGAGTCGAATAAGACGTGGTTGTTACGTTTAAATGTAATTAAATTGTAATTGTTATATATTTTATCTAACACTTGGTATTTTGAGTTCATAGACACGTTACTTTTCGTCGATTGAACTAAGATGAGTGAGAAACGATAAACCGGTTTAGCTGCTTTTTTTTTTAATAATTATGTTTCGATATCACCAGTTTATGGTGATTTGTTTTATTAATTTCTTGTTTTTAGTTAATTTTTCTCATAGACGTTTATATCATTCTACCTTGTTTCAATATGCACATTTATATCGTTGAAATGAACTTTTGTACCGATGCATAAATATTCAAAACTACATTCTACTCCATCTTGGCTTTTCAAAACATAAATTTAGCAAATATATCAAATTTTAATCTATAACAAGTAATTCTTATTTTGTAATATAGTTATTTATTGAAATGACCATTTTGAGTCAGGAAAATAATGTATTCTATTTATATACTGGTAGGACTACTATTTCGTTTAAGATCGTCTCGCTCTATAGGTTGTATAAATCTGAACTTACAAGTGCATCTATTTCTACAATAAAACGATGAGATATATTATTAATCTGGTAATGTGGCTTCCCTGTGTCTTTTCTACAAATACTTTAACGGCTTCTGCTCCAATGAACTTAGCTCACTGGTGCCCCCTATGTATGGATTTACACGAGCTACTAGATTAGCAACTAGGTCCCGCCCTTTTACAGTGAAACCGATAAAATGTAACAGCAATTTCTACTCTAACAGCTTCATTTCACCCGCTTCTCGCCTGTGGAATTCCCTTCCGCATACTTGCTTCCCCGACAGCTACAATATCTAGGAATTTAAATGTAAGCTCAATATTTATATCCTATCTCACTAAGTCGCATCCTTTCACTCAAGCTCTTTTCTCCATCCACTCCACATGCATTAAGCCGGTATTCTAATCCGTCTATTACCTCCTGACATCCCCTATAACCTACCCCTCTTTCTCATTACTATTCTCTATGTATTCCCTTGCGCAACAGTTGCAGTAAAACTACCTTGATTGGAGTGAAATGAGTAAAAAAGTACGCTTAAATCCATGCAGTCGGTGAAACAAGGAGGAGAGCTATTTAAAAGAACCTCCATGAAATTGTTAATATAAAAGACAAAGGCAATGGGAATGTCGAGATGCCAAGTTAGGGTCTATAACATTACAGACCGTTCGGATATTGTCGAGAATCTTGAGATTGTTACGGGGATGCTTTCCATAAAAAAATATTAATAAAGTCTACACAAAGGTTAAAATTTATAGTAAGAGGTTCTACTGAGTCCTACCTGTTAATACAAAAACGTTTTCATCCATGAAGTAGTTGTAAAATAGAGAAATTAGAAATAGAACGTTTGGAAGATTCTAGATCATTCCAGTATATTCGAGAAAGATCACGATGATTCGAGATACATCGGGAAATATGCTAATTAGGTAGTAGCCCCTATAAAAATAGGTTTTTTGAAAAGAGTTGTCAGTTGTTAAAAAGGAATTTCTGGCATTATCAACTCCGGCTTGATTAGCAGATTAGTATATCCAGTCGAAAGAATCTCTATGAAAAGTTACCGACCCCAAAAAAACCAAAAGAGAACCTCATGGAAGAAATCTGGTAAATAGAATTTTTAACTATTTTCATTGACCAAACTAAAAGTTAATCTTTATATATTTGAGGATTTTCAGAATAGCCGTTAGACTACTTCTAGCCCTAATGTAGCAAAGTTACTTGACTCCATCACCTTCCTCTTTCGTAAGGCTTAGCCAGTAAACTCCGTTTTCAGTTTTGAATGCCAATTATAAAATGAAGCTTGCTATTCAATTGGCAACTAGGTCTCACCATTTTGATGCTGAAATAGCTTTATGTAACAAAGTATGTATAATTGGATGTATTTTATTTTGTGTTGTTTGTAAATTAAATATTTGTTTGTGATTTAACTCTTTGTTTTAGTAAATCCTTTTTTTCCCCTTTTGTTCCAACTCTAACACGTAACAAGATGTACATCGAAAACGCTAGGATAAATATGACAACAATATTAAATGCATAGACAAATGGTAGATTTATAAATGTGTAAAATGTATTCTGTCGAGAAAAATGGTCGAGTTCAGGATACTTGAATGTTTTTTCGAATTTAGTCCAGACAGTTTGTTTATAGAAACATATGTGCTTTGTGGTGCAATGGATATCAACTTGGAACGACAAATCGGGGAACCGAGTTCGAATTCCAGTTGAATTCCTTGCATTCACTAATGCACAAATACCCTTGGGAAAGGTATTAATCTCTTTGGTTATGGGTTAAATAATAGGGCAGACTGGGTTCTGTAGCCTTGTCTGGCAATCAGTCTACCGCAATGGCAACGTACTGTGGGATAATCTTCTGCCCAGTCAGTCATGTCTCAAAAGAGACATGATCGCCTAAAGCGTGGTATCACGTATGGCACTTAACTGACTAATATTTATTATTATTGGTTGCATTTACTTTTACACAATCAGGAATTATACATTATTCCACGTGTTGAGAATTAAATTTTGCGAAAATTAAAGGCGTTTAAAGGTTTGTTTTTTTTCAATATAATTTTAATTTTCAAGAGCATTTCGATAGAAGCTTATAATTCCGATATTATTTTTTATTATCATGGGAAAAACAATAATTATTATTTTATACAATAAAATGGATACCAGGGTTGCGTAATGGATCGCGGCACAAAATGAAAATTTGAATTCAGTGAACCGAGTTTTATTTTTTGTTATCATTTTGGGTATATAATCTTGCCAATTTCATTTCGATTATTTTGCATTTTATTTGTGTTTCCATCGCTTTTGTTATTAAATATTCCACTTTGAATAATATCCAAATATTTATCTGTTAATATATATATATATATATATAACTATAGTAATTATAACAATATTAATAGTAACAGAAATAATTCTGCTAATACTAGTAATAGTTATACTATAATTTCGATCGTCTTGAATAACCCCCCGAGGACGAAATCGGGGGGAAAAGGAGGGGAAGTAAAAAAAGAAACAAACGAAGTACATGAACAAAAAGTTAAGCACTCGTAACAAAGAGAAAAAAAAAACCCAAAACGAAAACCCTAACACTAAAGCGCTCAATATGAGAGTAGAGTAACAAAGACAGAAAATTTATGCAAGAGCCAACAAGCCTACCTAGGTTTCACCCTTTGGCTCGAAGGGTGAAACCTAGGTAAGTTTGTTGGCTCTTGCATAGATTTACTGCTTCGATCCCGACTAGAAGCAAGTGGATGTGTCTAGTCACACTGATGAGCTGTGATACAGCGAAACAGGCTTGTATGTGGATGACTAATATATTATGCACTTATTATGATTGAGCTCTCTGGAGAAGAACATTTTAAAAACAGTTCCACTTCAGCTATAATGCGTGACTCTTCAGAAATGAATTGAGTTCTCTCGGTGACTGGCGTCTGTATACACTGCTTACATACAAGACGTTAAAATTTCCCTTCTCTGACCCCATGCGCCGATGGCTTAGGGAGTAGAGACTCCGACTGACACCAAATCGGTCGAAGCAAGTGGATATGTCTAGCCACACTGATGAGCTGCGAAACAGGCTTCTATGTGGATGACTAATATATATATATATATATATATATATATATATATATATATATATATATATATATATTAGAAACCTGAATAAGTTCTTGCTGATTTTATTATGAAAAGTAATGTTTTCTTTCCAGAAAATGGTATGAAACATGTCACTGAAGGTATTGTTTATCGCTAGCCATTACACCTCAATGAGAGCATTTGAATGTCACGTCGGATAAACGATGCGTCTTTTGAATCTAACCACGAGTCAACCTATTTTTCCTCTCTTCATACGTATGAAAATGATGCTCAGACGGGCAATGTGTTATCGATCAGAACAAGTGATAATCGGAACGAGCAATATCTGGTGAATATGGCGAATAAGATAGGACTTTCAATTTAAGCGTTTCCAAATACATTTTGACTCGTTTCGCAACATGTGGCCGAGCGTTGTCATGTTGTGTTATGGTGCCCTATCTAGAGGAATGGACTCTTCCTCCGTTAATAAATATTAACCTGCGTGACTTCCGGGGATGCAGCTGTGAGACAGTCGTGAGACAATCGAGACGCAGCGTTATTATACAGTTCGAACTTACACTTCTAATTGCTGATTACTAACACTCGTATTTGTATATATGTTCTGTTATTCTAATACACTGGTTAAACCTACGTTCTAGTTTTCCGTGTCTTACCTCCGGGCCCAAACAGGCCACAACAAATTGGCGACGAAGACTTCGCCACAACATGTTGCGAAATCCATGTGTCGTATCTCTGTCGCTCGTTTGTGTTTCAATGCTCGGCTCAAACGCATCAATTTTGGTCGACAACGATGTCTTCTGGTGGTTTCGGCCGGTTTGCCACTAATTCTCTGTCTTCAAACTTTATCAGTGAGCCAGAAAATTCTTTATCTGTTTCATGCACTTATATAGGCGTGGCAAAAGAGAAAGATATTATAAGCACAAAACATAACGATTGCGTAGTGCATGAAACTCCGAGTCGTGCCACCAACACAGGATAATAAGTATATATAATTAATAGTTGCATTTATACTACATTGAGCGTTGCTTTATTAACACCTGAATAATATTTATATATATATATATATATATATGCGTATACTTGAGTGTATATATATATTGAGTGTAATATCTATTTATTTATTTACCGACTTTAAATATATATATATATATGTAATTCACATAGCTATATATATATATATATATATAGTCATCCGCAGACAGATCTGTATTACAGCTTATCAGTACGGCTTAGACTCCGTTCGCTTCCTAACCCAGGATTGAAACCCGACCAAATCGGCGTCAGTCGGTGATTCTACCCCTAGGCCACGAGCGTCCGGTAGAAGAAGGCAGGCTTTTTAGCGCGTATAAACACGTCCAATAGCTAATGTGCTCCAATTCATTATTGAATGAGCGAAACGTATATGCCGGAGTAGCTACTGTTTACAAAGCCATCCACTCTTCCAGAGTGCTCAATCAGGGTGTGAGAGCGTAATATATATATATAATCATATCACCCCGAGCAAGGCGGTAAGGCAGGGGGCTACCTAAGAGTGAATAGATTGGAAAAGAGAAATCCGGGAACCACGTCCTACACAGGGAACAAGGGATGAGCCTCTACACCTGTTCAATAGACGTGGGTGGAGTGTGAACCGAGCGATAGTTTAGTCTATTTACTCCAATTGAAAAAAAAACAAAAACAACAAAACAAAAAAGAAAAGTGAAAAGATTGGAAAAGAGAAAGCCGGAAACCACATCCTAAACAGGGAACAAGGGATGAGCCTCTACACCTGTTCAATAGACGTGGGTGGAGTGTGAACCGGGCGATAGTTCAGTCTATCTACTCTAATTGAAAAAAAAAACAAAAAAAAAGTGAATTATTGTTTAGAACATATACAAAATATTATCCACTACAAAGTGTACATTTTATTCGACACTGAAATGACAATGACTCATCAGGTAGTGTGTAGAGGATTCTTTTCCACACTACCTGGTGAGACATTGTAATTTCAATGTCGAAACAAAATGTACACTTTGTAGTGGATAAAAACATTTGCACATATTCTAAATATAATTTATAATGAATATTCACAGCTCTATATTGTATATCGAGCACTGTTTTAAATTAATGTTTTGAACATTTTAAATTTTTCTTCGTTCCTTATTCACTCGTATATATGTATATATATATATAATAATGAACTTAATCACAGTAACTCAACACTAATAATAACAGACTAAATATCCGAAAATAATGCTAAGAGTAATATAAACCGTCTTCTAACCCTGCGAGGACCCCCTCGTGGGTTAAATAAAGGGGGAGAAAAAAAAGAAACAAACAGCGCACAAGAACAATACGTTTAGTGCTTGTTTGAAAGAAAAAAAAGTATTGTATATATTAGAAAAGATTTTCAAAATTCAAAGGTGTCGGATGCACATTTCGACATGGGATCTCTAACAGAGATTTCACGTCACGTCAGCGACATTGTTTTGTTCCAAATGGCGAAGGCTCTGGGGTAAAGAGGGAAGGGACCAGGTTAACAACGGTCAAGAATTGAGAGTTCCATTAAGGTCAGAGACGTGGGATTTTTTAAAGCAAAGTAGAGCAGGACTGAGCTGGTAGTGGCGAGATTATAGGGTGTAGAGACAAGAGATAGACGGGGTATCAAATATCAAATGGTCGAGGCTAGTGAATGTTTACAGGGGTTCGAAACGGTATATTTAGGAGGGGGAGGAATAGATTTAAATGTAATATCTTAAACATTTTTAATTAAGTTTATCCATTACAGGAAGTCATGAATTTAAAGTTGTTAAAGAAATATATATATATATATATATACACACACACACACACACATGTATATATATATATATATATATATATATATATATATATATGTATACATACATATACATATATACTTACATATACATACATGTGTGTGTGTTAACAAAGCAAAAGAGGGATTTGGTAAAGGAGTTCATATTTTATAAAGACAGACAACTAACTGAGTTAAATTACTTTTTTAAAGTGAAGATTTTGAGCTGTTTGAAGATGTGTATTTAGGAGGGAAGGAAAGGGTTTCAATATAAGATTTTAAAATTTTTTATTTTAGTTTATTTAATTAAACCTTTTAGGTAGATGCGAGCTAAATGCCAATTACAGGAAGTGATCAGTTTAAAAATTATTAGAGAAAAAAATATACATATATGTGTTAACCAAGGAAAAAGGGGGTTAGTAAAAGAATCCATATTTTCTAACGATAGGCAATTAAAGGAGATTGGGATAGGAAGGTAGGGGGGTTAAAATACTTTTTAAGGTTAACGTTGGGGTAAAATTAAGATTAAAACTTAAATTGAATCCTTTTAATTTATATTCTAACATCTAGTCAATGGGGATTTAAATTCTAAATATAAGTATTCAAAAAATTTGCCTTGTGGCGGCACTTACTGATGAATTCCCTCCTAAGATTCAGTAGCCGGTGTTGGTGGGGGTATTTTAATATTGACATTTTTTCCAGTAAACATAGACAGCACTTATCACGAAAATTCCTCGGAATACTGACTGAACCTACTAGTTTCCAGCTAATTTCAGGATCCAGCCCTTCCTCTTTCATTTTCCGGAATGCTCGCGAAAGGGCTGTCTGGTACCTTTGACCGGGGTTCGAGAAGGAGTACCTGTGGCTATACAGTCTTTGTCTGAAAGGACCGGCGGACATACCGATAGAGGTCCGGAAGTCGTTTTTTTTTATTTGATGGAGAAATGAGGGCTTCATAAATCACCTGGGTGGATTTGCCTTTTCCCTCCATCGGGCAGGCGTCCACAGAATTACAGCTGCATTCGTTTAGAATTCCGGACCTAGATTCAGCATTGCGCAAGTTCACCAGAATACTCCTATTATGGGAACTAATAAGGCTGTCCATATTCGGGGTGCAAAAATAACTAATTTTAAGGGTGTACCTATTAAAAATCTTCCGTAGAGGGTTACTGTTATTCAAATTTTTGTCTATTGAGAAAATATTTACCAATATTGATGTTAGTTAGTTTACAATAAGGTGGGGTTAAACCAAATTTTCTTTTTTTTTTCTACAGTTTGCTTTATTTTTATTTTTGGATGATTCGGAGTCTATTGTAGGTTTATTATATGTTAACTTGTTCTTCTATCCGCTTTTTTGAAGGGCCTTATTGTAAATATTTTTACTTGCGTTGAAAGTTTTAATGTTGGATGATAATTGGTTGATTCTATTATTCATTATATTGGGTATCTGTTTTATAATATTTTTGGGGTGGTTGGATGAAATATTAACATAAATGGGGGAACTATTTTCTTTGAGAAATGGTTTTTACGATCCATCATTTAAGTTAAGGGTGATGTCTAGATAGTTTACAATTTTAAGATTAGAGGTGACTTCGACTTTAAAACCGAGGTACTTCAGGGCTCTAATTATTTTTTGTGTATCCTATTTGTGTAGGGCCCATTGGAATTAGGGATAATTATTAATCCATCGTCCCGATATAGGCCTAATTGTTTTGGGTCTAAAAATCTGCTTAGAATATCTAAAATGTCAATTCCCACAAGATCTGCCATCTGGGCTGAATCATATGCTCCCATAGGGACGTCAAAAGCCTCCTCCAGCCACTTTGTCTTTATGGAATTATCAAAGGTGAGAATGGATTTTCTGGCCGCAAAGATAATTTTGTAGTCCCTATCCGAAATGTTCACGTAATTTTTAGCAAATCTTAAACAACTTTCAAGAAGGTCCCTTGATACAGAGGAATAGAAATCTACAATATCGTATTTAAGGAAGGCGGATTTAGATTTGTTTTTGATGTTGTTAAACCAGTGTATAGTATCTGAAGAACTTTTCCAAAGTTTCGGTTGTAGATTCAATAGTAGCTTATATATATATATAAAGAATGAAGATATAATATTTCGGTTCTTTTCAATCAAATACCGCCATAAGTTTAATCTTTTGAATTTTAAATTTAATTCGTGAATTTCGTTAAAATTTTATTGATATTTAAGTAAGTTAATTTTAAAAACTACCCTATTAAATACCCAATACTAACACAGTGATAGAGATGCATTCTTCTTTCTTCTTTTTTAATAATCTACCAATTTATTTATATATGAACCTATAGTCTAACTCTTTAACCATTATATTTCACGCCCCCTCCTTTATATATATATATATATATATATATATATATATATATATAATTTTATCTTGTTTTATTTTTATTTTTTATTATATTTTGATTGCAACGAATCCTGTTTCCTTTGGTTTTCAAATGTATGGTCACTTTCCCTGCTAAACCCCTAATTACTTTATCTACAGTTTGTATATATGTATGTACGTGTATGCATGAGGCGTACGTGTATGTGTGTATGATTATATGTGTAATTGTGTATCTGTGTGCGTAAATGTGTGTGTATGTACACAGGTTTGTATATATGAGTGTATGTGTATGTATGATGATATGTATATGTGAGTATCTATATGTATATGTATACACACATACAGACATATATATATATATATATATATATATATATATATATATATAGCATAGTGATGATCCACGTATACTGTATAGGAAAGAATATTATAACGTTTTGAGCTTAAAATATATATATATATATATTCTTATAAGTACATATATATATATATATATATATATATATATATAGCATAGTGATGATCCACGTATACTGTATAGGAAAGAATATTATAACGTTTTGAGCTTAAAATATATATATATATATATTCTTATAAGTACATATATATATATATATATATATATATATATATATATATATATATATATATGTATTAAAAAAGGATTAATTCAAAGATGTTGAATGGCCATTTCGATATGAAGATCCCCACGGATAATAATATTAATTAGGATCGGGTTTTTTGGAATTTACCTTCCTGCTTTTTTCCCTTGGATTGAAGTATCTGAATTAAAATATATATATATATATATATATATATATATACTTATAAGAATAGAAATGGAATTTTTTGTAGATCGACCTTAAAATTTAAAATGTTCCTTTATTTTTTTGTATATTCAAAATTTACAATAAAATTTGTTCAAAATTTTTTTTAGTAAGTTTTCAGTCGGTTCCTTTCTTTTTCTCCTTCCTTTCAACATTGAAGTTGTAGTCAGTTGTTTTCCCTGTTTATTAAGGGAATTTTTTATAGCTTACTTTTCAGTTGACCTTCCCCTGTCCACTCCTTTGTCCTTTCATTCCTTTCCGTTCTTCCTACCACTTCTATCCTTGTGACATTGCCAAATTTTAATTTCTGAACTCCTGACTCTTACTGACGAGGTGTAGAGTCTACTGATATCGAGACAGGGATCTCTGTCTCTGCTTGCCCCCTTTCTTATAATCAAAACATTGTTAATCCCACCCCATTTTTAACTTCATATACTCAAGCATACGCACATAAAATTTATTCACGTGTTAATAAAACAGTGCTCATTATCGTATAAACAGAGCTATATTAATAAATATACATATTATCCTAAGTCGGTGGCACGACTCAGAGTTTTACTCAGTACGCAATCATAAGGTTTGTGCGTATAATATCTTTCTTAAACAGTTTTTATTATCGGGCGCCTGTGTAAGTGTATGAAACTCTGAGTCTCTCCATCGACATAGAATAATATGTATATTTATCAATATATATATATATATATATATATATATATATATATAGTGTAATGGTTGTCACAATGTTTTTAAATTCATAATATAACTACACAAAAAATTTCTCATGTTTGGAAGTCAGCCCATTATCTTTTGGCTTCATTCTCAGGTGTTTTTTTTTAAAAATGAGAATTATCTAGTTGAAAAAACCGTTTATTTGTGTTGGATTTGTTATTTTTGGGTGTTAGAGGGGTTGGTCTGTATTTTGAATTCCGTTGACCTTTTTACTGGTTTTAGGGTCAAGTGTTTGTTTTTGGCAGAGTTCATGATAGGTTAATCTATTAATTTTGAAAGGGTTGGTGGTGCTGGCGCCTAGCTTGTTTGGTTTAGGGGTTGGTAGGTGTTGTTTTGTTTTGGGGTTGGTTTCTCCTTAATTTAATGTATGTTATTTTGTATTGGAGTGTGTGCTTTTTCTTGTTTTTTTTAAATTTTTTTAATATCACTTCAAATTTTTCCAAAATAGTCTTATTTCCGTGTATATATGCTGAACTCAAATCAACAATTAGATATTGAAGAAACCGACCATTTTTGATGTTAACGACCTGAAGAAAAATCGGACTTCTTCTGGCTCTTTTTATCAGCCATTCCCGGCTTAGTGAGAGTCACTCGCTGCAGAACGATTTTAGGCGTAGGAAGAAAATTTGGGCCTATTTACTTCCTTTACAGAAAAGTCCTAGCAGAAATTAGTACGCGATTTTTTTCGGTACTTAATTTCAGAAGAAAGTTATTGACATTGAAGCAAGTGAAATAAATAAGAGTTATTTGCGTGTGTTTGCGTATATAAATGTTATTAGCCTTCGGGTCCTAAGACGAAAATTTAACATGTCTACATTTTTAAATGTTCTTCGAAAATTTCTAAAATTCATTTAGTCAACAAAAAATGTGAATATTTTCCCCCGTAATTTTGAAACAAAAACAAACGCCATGTTGTTTACAATGTCATACAAAACATCAACTCACGTTTACGCAAAACAAAAGAAAATAGTTTTTTAATGGAATTTTTTAACAAATTTTAAATAACAATTTTTTATGTAATTATTTTTTTATAGAACTGAGTTTTAAAGGAAGGCAGCGGCTACAAGCGCTCGGAAATCGCAACACGCTGCATTAATCATCTAATTAAAAAATGTTCTGAGTTGCACGGGCAACGCCGGGCTATAATGCTAGTACACACACACACACACACACACACACACACACACACATATATATATATATATATATATATATATTGTAAGGAAGTGACAGAACACGTAGATTTTAAACCCACTCTTCAAGCATTTACTTTTATAAAGAGTGCTCGATACAAAGTAGAGCTTTATATTGTAATGGTTGTTACAATGGTTTATAAAAGCATAGTGTCACTACACGAAATTCTCATGTTTCAGAGCACAAGTGGCCTTTTCGGGTAATTAGTAGAACTGAAAATAAATGATGAAAAAATAAATGATTTATTTTTAGGAATGTGATATGTGGGATGGGAGTTTAGTATGTCTAAGTCGGTCTGTCGGCAGTTTGTAGCCAGAGAGATACAGCTTTGGGTTAGGAGAGGGATAGTTTAGTTTTGGACAGGTCACTTTTTAGTTTTGTCTAGGCAGTTCTTATATTGGGATGTTAGGTTTTTTTAAAGAAGGGTAGACACTTTATTTTACTTCTATCTTTGAGTGGATGAAATAAAGTGACTTTTTAGTGTTGCATTGGTTTATTTTATTTTTTTAATATAATATTCGTTTTTTTTATTTTGTGGATTAAACATGGATATCAATTAATTTTTGGAGAGGATTATTTTATCTGAATGAGGTATTTAGTGAGGCCACATAATACTTCGAATAGGTAAATAATTTTAACTGTAAGTTGATTTTTATATTAGAGCACGAGTTATGACTAGTCCCTTTTGGTTAATTAAATTTTAACGAAAAATATTTTCGATGCTTACATAACACTGCTAATCCATCCCTACGGTTCAATAGTTTGCTATTGTTAAGGTACCTTAGAATGTGCAGCTTTTCACTCAGGCATAAAGGGCAGATGTTGTTAAGCGAGTTACAGGTTCTAGTTTTTTTTATTTTGGGTGTCTTATTTGTGTCATTTAATTTCTAAATTTATGCCGAAAGGGATGTTTGGTTTCGATACATTTGGTTTTTGAATGAAGGTAAGTGCATATCCCAGCGTTTCTTAAAAGTGTTCTTTGTAGATCCGATGTAGACTTTTTTTACAGTTGATTTTTCAATTGAAGTTATATTGCATTGATAGACAATTGAATTTGTTTTACACCTATTTTATAGTGGGCAATTATTGAGGTTTCTACAATTGCATAAGTTTTTATTGTTGTTCTCTTTATTATTTTGGTAGTTATGTTTATTTCAGTCAACGTATTGATTTAAGATATATTTATGATGATTTGTAATGATTTTTTTAAGGTTATTTGTACAACTATAACTTAGTTTAAGTGTATTTTTGTTAAAACATTTAGTTAGAGGGTTGTTAGCGGGGAAGTGTTTTTTAATTAAACAGAGGAACTTCTGTCCTAACTTGGTGATTACCATTTGGTTAAAAGGAGGCTTATACCAAATGATTTTTCTATTTCTATTTTTCCTGTTATGGTTATAGTTTGTTGTACACTTGATGTCTTGATTTTTGTAGCCACTTTTTTAGGTATTTATTTTAAAGACTTTTATGTTTGTTAAATATTTCTTCACTGGAAGAGTTTTTACTAATTCTATATTCTATGGAGGAGGGTATATTTTTGATTATACTTGGGAGGTGATTTGACTTTGGGTGGATGTATAATGAATATTCGTTGGGTTTTAGGTATGGTTGGTAATTATTATTTACTAAGTCAAGTGTTACATTGAGGATGATTACTACCTTTAAATTAATGTTAATTATTACTTTTAGATTTAAACTGTTGAATTATCTGTGGATGAGTTTTCTTATTTTGTCTGTTTTAAAATGTGTAGAATTTTGTACTAACATAAGAGCATCATCTAAACGTATTTATAAATAGAACTTTGTCTGTGTGTACGTGTATGTGTGTGTGTGTGTTTGTGTGTGAGTGTGTGTGTATGTGGGCGTTACCTATAGACTCCGAAACGGCTGAACCGATTTCCTTGAAAATTTACACAGTTTTACTATAAGCGTCTGAGAGTGTTCTTAGCTAGGTTTTGTGTCGAGCTACCCTCGATAAATATCGAAAATCGATAATCGAAAACAGTTTGGTTATAGAAGGAGTGGTTCGATTTTAATCAAATTTGATACACTCATAGACAAAGACATAAGAAACGATATTCAGAAGTTTCAAGGTTGCAGTTCTTACAATAGTGCAGAAAATCGATAATATATATACTTTTTTTTTTTTAATCATACCACCCCAAGCAAGGCGAAAACGCCACTGATGCGCAGGAGGCTACGTAAGAGTGAAAAGATTGGAAAAGAGAAAAACCGGAAAGCACAACCTAAACAGGAAACAAGGGATGAGCCTCTTCACCTGTTCAATAGACGTGGGTGGAGTGTGAACCGGGCGACAGTTTAGACTATATATATATATATATATATATATATATATATAAAAGGCAAGATGCTTGTGTGTGTGTTTGTTTATCTGCCTGTATGTCTGTATTTTTTTCAGCCTTTTTATTTTAGTTTTTGCTTTGGGTTTGGCTCTAAGTAGGTATAATTGTAGCTTTTAGTCTCAGCCATGATACCATTTACTCAGAGGACTTATTTAGCCTTCAAAATTCAGTTTACGACGAAAAAAACTTATTTGATATCGAAAGCAGGAAATCAATATTTGACTTACATCCATTCATTTTTCTTTCAGTATATGGTTTCGCTTTAACTGGAAACAACTATTGCTTTTTAGTCTTTCGTGCCAACGTCCAAAGAGTCTGAGTTCCAGGACCATGGATTAGTTTTAAAGCTTTCATTACACCCGAGCAACGCCGGGCTATACTGCTAGTTAGGATAACTGGCAGGATGACAAAGTTTACTCAGGGCAACAAAGAACAGAAAATTGTGGAATGTAATGATTACCCATCTGCTGAATGGACACGGCAAAGAAGTTTCATCAAGGCAAATTCTATTTATAATGTTGTCAGATAAAGGTATCTTTATTTTTCGAACGGTCAGACAAGGGGGCGTGTTAGGACAATTGAAAAAGGCGTGACTAATGACCAAGTGGATTGAAAGAGGAGACGAAAAGGAGCCATCTTTTCAAGTAAATCTTTTAGACAACTAGTCGCAAACTGATTCAATGAATCGAAAACTTCGTTTTTCATCTCGCTACGTTCTGTTATCAGTACGCTTGTAGCTAAAGACATTATCGTGCACAAGACAAGGTTACAAACCTCTCGTCACGCACATTTGTGTATCCGTACTCAAGGAGACTTTGCGCAAATCTCTCTATCCTTCGGTAATGTTTGATAGGAGTTTAACAGACTCTTATAGCTTCCGGTCAACAGATGCTAAAAGTACCAGACATCGTTTGATCAGAACATTCGAGAAGTATTGCTGCCATATATGGACAGGAGCTGTCAGTTTTCACTGTCTGGGACGATAGATTCGAACTCGCTTCCTTATTCTTGCTTTCCTGACGGCTACAACCTCCAGGAATTTAAATGCAAAGTCAATACTCATCTCTTAACTACTTGACCCTAGTTCTGTCGACACCGCCCTGTATATCCTTTCCTTTCTCTCCACCTTTGCAACTGTCATCACTCCTGTATACCCATCTTTCTCTTGCTCTTTTCTAACTGGTTCGTCCTTCTGTTCTCTCTCCTCTATTCTTTTTACTCTTATATAGCCCCCTACACATCAGTGGCGTTACCGCCTTGCTCACGGTGATATGATTAAAAAAAACAAACAAAAAACAAAAAATTAGTATTCCATTCATGAGCTGTAATTGCCACTCAAGCAGCGTCTGTCCAAGAACGACCGTTTTGTACAAATGACTCTCAAGAGTGGAATTTCCCAATCACAGTAATCGTAACCTGTTCAAGCAGATTTTATCGCAGTTACAATAAGTTTGTGGTGTGCGTTGTGGTGCAGTGGATATTGACTCGGAACGAGAGATCGTGGTACCGAGTTCGAATTCCAGTTGAATTCCTTGCATTCACTTACGCACAAATACCCTTAGGAAAAGTATTAATCCCTCCAGTTATGAGTTAAATAATAAGACATATTGTGTTCTATAGCCTTGGCTGGCAACCAGTCTACCGCAGAAAGCAATAGCCACCGAATGCGGGATAATCTTCTGCCCAGTCAGTCATGTCTTTTTCGAGACATGATTGCCCAAATCGTGTATTACGTATGGCACTTAACTGATTGACTGAATATAATAGTTGGAAACATAATTAAAATTTCTACTGGGCATAAAATGGGGGATCGGTTTTTTATTGTTATGAAATAATAAATATATACGGACTCACACAACCACACATTTTAATTTTAGTTTTAAATTTTAAATTTTTATCCGTATGTAAACTTGTAATATTTAAATATTTAATCTTGTTATTAAAAAAAAAAAAAGCAGTAACTTAACTTTATAAGATTTAATTCCCATGAACATCGGGCGAACTTAAGTTCAAATCTATGAATTCATAAATCTATGAAACAGTCAGTTTGAAATATGAACCTGATTACTGCATAACGCATGAAACTCTGATTCGTGGCATAGACGTAAGATAATATGTGTATTTATTAATACACACACACACACACACACACACACACACACACACACACACACATACATATATATATATATATATATATATATATATTGTGTGTATTTCGGCAGCATTTTTTCATTAATGCAGGTTTCATTGAATAATATGGACAAGTTTTGTCTATTAATTTTATGTAGGATCCGTTCATACCGTCTGATATACTTGATGGTGATATCGTTGAAAGACAACAAAAAAATCACAGTAATTGTTGATTTTTTTATCGGGTCTAAGCTTTCAGCTCACATAAGCCATTATCAAAGAGTAAATATTAACACACAGTAAACATAGAACATTTAAGTTATTAACAATAAAGGGAATTAAATTGAAAATATAAGTCCATCCCTACCGTGGCGGATGGCCGAAGACAGTGACAAAATAGTGGCGTTGTGGTCCCTGATCTGATTACAGGCATTTGAGTACGTTATTGGAAATATCAAAATTGATTGTATTCAAACCAGGTTTAAATTGTTTAATGTAGATTGCTTCCAGGATTTTTAGTTTCTGTTTATTATTTTCTTGTTTAAGTATGTACGTGTTATCAACGAGCGTTTTTCTCAGAACAACAACACGATTATCAACGTACACTTGATAAAACCTTGTTTGAAAGTATTAATGATTGTTTTCAGCTTTGATAATATATGAAAAAAAATTATTAAACTATTTTGAAAATATTAGCCTGAAATAAATGCTTAATGTTTTTTACACGTGCCTTTGAGAAAATAGTATTTTAGCACCAATTTGTAAAATAGGTTGTTGCAGTTGTAAACGTCCGTTTTAAAATTAGTGTTTAAAGAACCGCCAATTTGTTTGTGTGAATTGCTGCAAATTCACTTTTATCCTCCTTTATAAACATAGCAAATTCTATGACACAGTACTTAAATACAGCGGTTATTAATGCTTTGACCTTAAATACAATAAACATAACAACAATAAAAATAGAAAAAGAAATATCATTTGGTATTCATTCTCATTTAACCAAATAAGTACAAAGTTAGGTCATTAATTCCTAAAATTATTTGGAAAACACTTCGCTAAAAATAACACTCTTAGCAGATTTTTTAACAGAAATACACTAAAATTAAGCTATAGTTGTAGTGATAACCTTGAGAAGATCATCAATAAACATAAAAATAAAATTTTAAACCTAAACAATCAATAACATCTAAAAAAAAAAACTAACGATCAAAATAACAATAATTGCAATTTTCGAAAAATCTGTTGAGTACCCATTAGCAAATAAATGTCTAACTGACTCTATAGTTTACCGTTGCTCTGTTTCTACCATAGAAAATTCCACAGTAATAAAATATTATATCAGTTGTACCAAGAATACTTTTGAGACCCCCATTACTTTTACACGTTATCTTTTAACAATAAAACTTACTGCAATAGCAAATCACTTTCTACTTATTATTTGCAATTAAAACATGCCAATAAAACCCTTACCGTAAAATAGAAAATATTTTAAAAAAAAACAGAACTTGTAAATGTTTACACGAGCTATGTCTTCTATATTTATAAGAGAAATTACAAATTATCAAATTACCGAAGCTAAACATACTCAATAAATGTAGCGAAGAAACTTCCATTTGTCACCATCTTCTAAAACATACCCTAAAATATCGTTAATTTTTCTTAATATAATATAACTAGACATCTATAATCCACTAGCAGTTTAGCCCGGCGTTGCTCAGGTGTAATGAAAGCTTAAAAACTAATCCATGGTCCTGGAGCTCAGACTCTTTGGACGTTGGCACGAAAGACTAAAAATCAATAATTGTTTCCAGTTAAAGCGAAACCGTAGACTGAAAGAAAAATGAATGGATGTAAGTCAAACTTTGATTTCCTGGTATCGATTTATATTATCGATTTTCTGAACTATTGTAAGAACTGCAGCCTTGAAACTTCTGAATATCGTTTCTTATGTCTTTGTCTATGAGTGTATCAAATTTGATTTATATCAGACCACTCCTTCTATAACCCGATTTTTTCGATGATCGATTTTCGATATATATCGGGGGTACCTCGACACAAAACCTAGCTAAGAACATTTGCAGACGCTTATAGTACAACTGTGTAAATTTTCAAGAAAATCGGTCAAGCCGTCTTGGAGGGACACACATACACACAGAGACAAAGACGCACATGCACACACACACAGAGAAAGTTCCATTTATAAATAAGTTTAGATACAGTAGCATATATTGATTGATTCTCCCACCTTTTGATAATTTAATTTGTTGCAACTTAACGGATAGATCACCCACTGAGTCGTCTACATACGTTTGAGGTGCAGTGAATTAAAAAAGAAAAAAACAACGAAAAAATTCCCGTCTTTATCTTTGAGTTGAATAATAATTTAAAGAAAATCGTTTCACAATGACACGCAATAATTTTCAGATTTGCAAAATTGCAACGTATGTATCTCAATTCATTTCATCATTGGCATGAAAAATATCAGGATCTAATATCATTTTAAGTCTATCTCCCTTTACGCTTACAATCAATTTTCTCTTATACATCATGATCTGAATTTCTATTCGTTAGCTGAGATAAACCTTCAAAAAATTCCTCCACCATAATTGTCTCATTTGGTAAAAATTGTGTTGTTATCTAAGTTTCTATATATAATAATTTCGAAGAGTAAAAACATAGTTCACTGCCTGACGATGTGCTAATAAGATAGTACCGAAACACAATGGCTCTTGTGTTGCAGTAGACTATGTTTTTATTATGAAATTATAATAAAAATATGACCAAATATGATACTCTAGTAAGTATCGAGCACTCTTAATAAAGTACATCACTACAAATAGTGAACTGCTAACCCATTAGTTTGTACTATTTATCACTCATTCAGTAAAAATGAATTTGAGCACGCTAGCTACTGGGTGCGTAATATGATATGAGCTAAAAAGACTGCCTTCTTCCATTGAACGCCCCGTGGCCCAGGGGTAGAGTTGCCGACTGACGCCAAATCGTTCGGGTTTCGAGCCTGGGTTGTGTAGCAATCGGAGTCTATGAGCTGTGATACAGCGAAACAGATCTGTCTGCGCATGACAATAATATATATATGTATATATATAAGATTTTCGATTATTACAATGGATAATACATATTTCACCGCTTTGATGTTATTATCGCGGCTCGTCAGATTATATTACTCTGTTAAATTAAATAAATGAATTTAACATTGAGTTCTCTTGAGTTCGTCTCTTTTGGAATTTACCTGAATTACATACCAAGTGTACTATGTTATATATATATATATATATATATATATATATAAGCAACGTTGAGCCTGGTCAGTACTTACGTGGGTGACCACTTGGGAATACCAGGTGCTGTTAGCGTTCACGGATGTGCGTTGTGGTGCGGTGGATGTCGGCTTGGAGGGGGAAATCGGTGAGCCGAGTTCCAATTTCAGTCGAGCACACTGCACTCACTTGCGCACTAGTACCCTTGGGAAAGGTATTAATCCGTCCGTTCCCTCCAGTTATGGGTTAAATAACGGGGTAGGACTTGGGACCCTGCCCTTAAACAAATCCCAATGAGACTTGCTCCGTCAGGGAGGAAGCCCGCTCAACCCGACTAGGGTGAATGCGGCTTTTAAATAAAAATAAATAAATATATATATATATATATATAACAGTGGTAGAAAATTCTTCTTTTATGTTCCATGTCCTTTCAGGACGTAGGCGATCATGGCTTTCCACAGTTCTCTATCCCTGGTGGCTCTTAGCATGCTTTCCCCTGTTACATCACGCAACCCTCGTTCCGTCATCCACCTGATCAGGTCCTTTAAATATGTTATCCGCTGCTTTCACCTGTCTCTTTTTCCCTCTATCTGACCTGTTAGTATCCGGTTCTCCAAACCCTCCTTCCTCACTGCATGTCCCAGGAACTTCAGATGTCTTTTCCTGATGCTCTGTATTAATTTTCTTTTCGTTTCTATCCTTTCCAAAACCGCGTCATTGCTCACATGCTCGGTCCGTGATATCCACAGCATCCTTCCGTAGAACCACATTTCAGCTGCTTCAAGTTTTTCCTTCATCTTCAAAGATATTGTTCGAAATTCACTGCTATATTGAAGAATAGCAATCCAGTACTCTCTTCTTTGTTTCTAGCGAAATTGTCTTGTTTCTTAATACTTTATTCAACTTCTGGAATGCTTCCTTCGCCGTGCCAATTCGCCCACGGATCCACAGTTTGGTAATTATTACTTTTTATAACGTGCTCAATACAGAAGTAGAATTTGTATAGATGTATAGTTATTACTAGTGTTATAATAATAACGTATTGAACTGCAACTCAAAAGCATTTACGTTTCGGTGCAAAGTGCACCATCATCAGGCAGTGAAATATTGTTCATTTACGGATCATATATTTTATGTCATTGTATATATGACCCGGAAACTGAACAATATATATTTTATTATTATCGCTCATTCAGTCATGAATTAGAGCACTCTGCCTACTGGTGCATGATACATCATACGCTAAATGTCTGCCTCCTTCTACCGAGCGCCCATAGCTCAGCGGTAGAATCACCAACTGACGCCAATACGGACGGGTTTTAATCCTCGGTTAAAGGCAATCGGATGTCTAACCGTACTGATGAGCAGTGATACAGCGAAACAGATCTGTCTGCGGATGACTATATATATATATATATATATATATATATATATGTGTGTGTGTGTGTGTGTGTGTGTGTGTGTGTGTGTGTGTGTGTGTGTGTGTGTGTGTGTGGAATGAGCTGGCTAGACTATGCTTACATTGCACGGTTTTTGGTAGTTATTTTTGTCATCCGGCATTTCGGTGGTCCGGCAGTGGTTTGATCCGAAGGATGCCGAATTACAGAAGTTGAATTTTATCGTGATATCTTCTTCAGCTGTGATCTCAACATTACTCTAGCAGATGAGTTCATTTTTTCTCAATCTGTTTATGCATACATTAATCTGACAACTTGTTTTTTCAAAGTAGAACATTGTTATTCACGGAGACATAGATATTTGTTCTCGCTGTGAAACTGATTAATTCGGATAATGATATGTGATTTTTCTTCATCCCTGCCCTGTTTGTCGCCTTCCACGGTAGTTGTCCTGCTCTGAAAGCCAGCACTCAATCGAGATAATGCCGAGAAAGACAACCTGGGGTATGTATTAATAAGATTTTCTAAAACTCTGTAGTGTTATAACTTCTGCACTCCAGTGTGTTATTAAGAAATAGTTAACAGTCGACAATAGATAGACGAACATAATACAAAGTTCATAGACAGGGTTTCCGTCTGTTATTAACTTAACAATAAGTCACATATACTTCCAAGTGTTACTGTACTTCTATATATTTTCAAGTGCAGGTCAGTCAGTCAATCAGTTAAGGACCATACGTGATATACGTTTTGGGCGATCATGTCTCGAAAGAGACATGACTGACTCGGCAGAAAATTATCCTGCGGTAGGTTGCCATTACTTTCTGTGGTAGACTGGTTCCTATAGAACCCAATATGTCCTGTTATTTAACCCATAGCTAGATGAGAAATATATGTATTATATTATTCAGCAGTAATTAGTTGGGGATCAGTTTATTACTTCATGACAATAGAAAACCGATCCCTCACTTTATGCCCAGTTGAAGTTTTAATTATGTTTTTCCAATTATTATATTCAGTCAGTCAATTAAGTGCCATACGCGATACACGCTTGGGTGATCATGTCACGAAAGAGACATGACTGACTCGGCAGAAAATTATTCCGCGGAAGGTTGCCATTACTTTCTGCGGTAGACTGGTTCCCAGCCAAGGCTATAGAACTCAATGTGTCCTGTTATTTCACTCATAGCTAGAGGAGAAATATATGTATTATATTATTAAGCAGTAATTAGTGGGGCATTAGTTTATTACTTCATAACAATAAAAAACCGATCCCCCACATTATGCCCAGTAGAAGTTTTAATTATGTTTTCAACTATTTTATTCAGTCAGTCAATTAAGTGCCATACGTGATACACGCTTGGGTGATCATATCTCGAAAGAGACATGACAGACTCGGCAGAAGATTATCCCGCAGTAGGTTGCCATTGCTGTAGAACCCAATTTGTCCTGTTATTTAACCCATAACGGATTAATACCTTTGAAAATACTCTTGGGAAAGGGGTATTTACGCGTCGAGTTGGGAAAGGGTATTTGCGCGTCCAGAAAGTGAATACCCATGTGCAGGTACGGCACTCAATAACGACTCGGAAGAAGAAATCGAAGGCCCGTGTTTGAACTTCAATCGGAATTCGTTACATTCTTTAGTAAACATTTCTCTTCTTTCTGCCCAGCTATGAGTAAAATAGTAGCGTAGACTGGGTTATCTATCCTTAGTTGACAATCAGTCTAAGATAATCTGATATTTCGAAACCGGGCGTAACCCTGGCGAAGCACACACCTACTATGCAGCTAAAGAAAGGGTTATGGAATATACAACAGCTATATTATCCCAACTTTTGTTTAATCGTTTCACCCCAAGCAAGGCGGTACTGCCACTGATGCGCAGGGGGATACATAAGAGTAAAAGTTTAGACAGGAGGAGGGTGAAGAAAAGACGAACCAGTTACATGGGGTGTCAGAGAAAGGGCCAGAGAAGGATGGGAACACAGGTGTGAGGACAGTTGCGAAGGTAGAGAGAAAGGAAAAGAACATGATATACGGGGTGACGTAGAAAGGACTGGAATCAAGGGAATAAGAGTTGGGTATTGACATTGCATTTAAATTCATGGAGGTTGTAACCGTCAGGGAAGCAAGTATTTTGTACAGGCGGGAAGTGAGAGAAAAGAACCTGATGAAATAGAATTGTCGGCTGCATTTGTTTGATCTAACTGTAAATGGGTGGGACCCAGTTGCCAGTCTGGATGCACGAGTAAACTCATGTGGCAGGGGCACCAGTGACTTAAGTTCGTCAGAGCAGATGCCATATAAATATTTGTAGAATAGACAGAAGGAAGCCACATCCCGCCGGTGAGAGAGTGGCTGGAGTCAAACTGCCAGGTCGGTACCTATCACATTAAAGATTTTCTTTTGGAGCCTGTCGAGAACACTGAGATGAACAGAAGGGGAGCCTGACCATATATGAAAGCAGTAGTCTATGCACGGACGGATGGTTGATTTGTGCAAGATAGATTCAGGCGGAAAAAAATCTTTCTGGCCCGACATAGTGACCCAACCTTCCTAGCAATGGATTTAGCTACTTATCTAATTTAATATTTTCAAAAAAAAAAAAAAATTTTCTTTTTGTTGTTTTGCCTTATCACATACCGATATGCATATAATTATAAATACTTAAAGGCATTAATATATATACAGGTTTTATTAAAAATGTCAGAGAAGTTTTTATGTCATGTTATGGTGGACAAAAGTATAAACGGGAACGATCGGATATGATTTAAGTCCTTAAAAGAAAAATAAATCACATGGAAAATTACATAAAAAAACTTAAACATCACACCTTCTATATCATTTTTTTAAGAAAACTTGCATAAAAGGGAGACTGCTACCAAAATATACAATGCATATATAGTCATCACAGTTTCATGGACTATAAAAAACATCAAGTTTTATGAGTTATTATGAAATGGTGTTTTATGCTGTTTTATTAACACCAGTAAAATATTTAAATATGTGAGTGTACGTATATACATAGATACATACATACATACACTACCGGCCATAATTATTAAGCCACCCCAGTATTTAAAAAAATGCTGTATTTCATACATCTTTTAGTATTTTTTGCAAAGTGAATAAATGTAAATAAAAATAGAATGGTTCTTTTGTAAATACTACACAATAACATGTGCAACAAATGAATTTATAACTATTTAATAATTAACTATATTGCAGTTTGATCAATGAAAGAATGAAGAAAATTTAGGGTGATTCGGACGAGTTCATCTTTGCTTCCTTTGACTTGGCAAATTTTGCAAAAGAAACATTCCATTTTCATTTAGAATTATACACTTAAAAAGAGTATGAAATACATCATTTCTTTTAAAAAACTGGGGTGGCCTAATAATAATGGCCGGTAGTATATATATATATATATATAAAGTAGAATACTTGAAATTTGTTAAGGTAAATTCCAATAGAGACAGATTCGAAAGCGAATTAATTTTTATTGCTAAATCTAACAGAATTATAATCAGGAAACAAAATTTAGAAATTTTTACACTTCAGACCTTCACTGTTTCATGAATTTGGTTGGGACCGCAAAATACCGTATTTCCAATGGATTTGTAAAGATATCTAACTTTTGTTTCCTGATTATATATAAATATATATATTTAGTGTATCGAGGCAGCAAATAATTTTCTAAACATATGCTGTTAAATATAAGAGACAATGAATGTCTATTATGTTTAATCATGAGCCGTTCCAAACGTCGTATTTTGGCTTTAATTTCAGTTGAAAATAAAGACAAAAATTCTCCAACATTTGGATAATTATTTATTGATTTGCTTCTAAGGTTTCGGCTCACATGAGCCATATTCAGAGAGGTTATTTAGACTGAAATATAATAACATCCACCATCACCGATGATTTTATTTTGTGTTGACATAAAACTCCGCTTGGCAACGGCAATAGTTACCAAAAATAATAAACGCAGTTCTCAAATGTGCAATGCGGTTTTATGACGTCACATCGCGAAATGACAACAAAACCATGTAGTCATATTATATATATATATAATCGCTCATTCAGTAATGAATTTGAGCATTCTGGCTACTAAAAATATCTAACTTCTGTTTCTTGATTATATATATATATATATATATAATTACTCATTCAGTAATGAATTAGAGCATTCTGTTTACTGGAATATGATATATCATACGCTAAAAGCCTCCTTCTACCGAGCGCCCATAACTCAGAGGTAGAAACACCGACTGACGCCAATTCGTTTGGGTTTCAATCCTGGGTTAAAAACAATCGGATGTCTAACCGTACTGATGGTCTGTGATACAGCGAAACAGATCTGTCTGCGTGGGACTATAGTGTATATAGTCAACTAATGAAATTAAAATTTTCAAAACTTATCTTAAGGAGTTTTATATATAGTATCTGCTTATGAATGGGTTAGATAGACTAAGCTTATTAACTAATATTAGAAAAAAGCATATATTTATTCTTTATATAATCTAGAGAAAATCAGCAATGTCATCCGTCCATCAAATTCTTTTATTTTCCCTCTGCCGGAGTTTTGCTTCCATGTGTTTTCTATAAATATTTTCATGGAAAATGCTTTGATTTCTTCAGTACTTCGACTTTGTGAATTTGAGCACAGCACTAGATTGGCAGTTAGGTCTCATCATTTTCACTCATTATCTTCCGTCTTTTTTTGTTTCAGTTCTTTTATTGTTGTTCTGTCTCTTTTCTTTTTTAATATTATTTCAAACTCGGATTCGGACGTGTCTCGTGTGTAAAATATTCCCAAAAAGAAAATTGCGGCTTTACGAGTCGTGCATTAATAAATGGTTGATCTCGGTGTCGGATAGAATTTCGCGTGAATCTCTTTTAACATATGCAAATTTGAACTCTCACTCAACCTATAAAACGTGTTTAAATAGCCGCCAGAGTGAAGTATAGCAATGAAAGTCAACAGGAGACACGCATTGTTGAAATATTTGACTTGCTTTACTTTTTGATCAAAGGAAATGGGTTAAGGAAAATTATCACAAGCCAGGAAAATAAACTAATTGCAATACGCTGTAAAATATTTAATTTCAGGCAATCATCTTCGAGATTTCGCGACCTTGACTCGCCTTATACAGTGATTTGATGATGATGATGATCCACAAGATAAAGACCAAGAGAAGGTTGAATGTTTTACAATAGAAAGTTTAACATAGACATTCTACAAAATTGGATTAGGATATTAGTTGCAATTCTTTTTTTGTTTGGTCTCCTTAATATTTATTCTTTTATTGTTCTGTCTCCTTAGTTCCAATTCTTTTTTTGTTTGGTCTCCTTAATTGTTATTCTTTTATTGTTCTGTCTCCTTAGTTGCAATTCTTTTTTTGTTTGGTCTCCTTAATATTTATTCTTTTATTGTTCTGTCTCCTTAGTTGCAATTCTTTTTTTGTTTGGTCTCCTTAATTGTTATTCTTTTATTGTTCTGTCTCCTTAGTTGCAATTCTTTTTTTGTTTGGTCTCCTTAATATTTATTCTTTTATTGTTCTGTCTCCTTAGTTCCAATTCTTTTTTGTTTGGTCTCCTTAATATTTATTCTTTTATTGTTCTGTCTCCTTAGTTGCAATTCTTTTTTTGTTTGGTCTCCTTAATTGTTATTCTTTTATTGTTCTGTCTCCTTAGTTGCAATTCTTTTTTTGTTTGGTCTCCTTAATATTTATTCTTTTATTGTTCTGTCTCCTTAGTTCCAATTCTTTTTTGTTTGGTCTCCTTAATATTTATTCTTTTATTGTTCTGTCTCCTTAGTTGCAATTCTTTTTTTGTTTGGTCTCCTTAATTGTTATTCTTTTATTGTTCTGTCTCCTTAGTTGCAATTCTTTTTTTGTTTGGTCTCCTTAATATTTATTCTTTTATTGTTCTGTCTCCTTAGTTCCAATTCTTTTTTGTTTGGTCTCCTTAATATTTATTCTTTTATTGTTCTGTCTCCTTAGTTCCAATTCTTTTTTTGTTTGGTCTCCTTAATTGTTATTCTTTTATTGTTCTGTCTCCTTAGTTGCAATTCTTTTTTTGTTTGGTCTCCTTAATTGTTATTCTTTTATTGTTCTGTCTCCTTAGTTGCAATTCTTTTTTTGTTTGGTCTCCTTAATATTTATTCTTTTATTGTTCTGTCTCCTTAGTTCCAATTCTTTTGTGTTTGGTCTCCTTAATGTTTATTCTTTTATTGTTCCGTCTTGTTAGTTTCTGTTCTTTGTTATTCTCTCACTTCAGTTGCAGTTTTTCTTTTGGTGTCTTACCTGAGATTCAGTTCCTTTAATGTTCTGCCTCCTTAGCTGCATACTTTTATAGTTCTCTCTCCTGATTTTCTGTTTTATGTTTTGTTTCTTTATTTTTTGTATTCATAGTCGCAGATATTTTACTGTTCTGTCTCTTTCGTTTTAATTCTTTTCTTCTTCTGACTCCTTAATTTTCGTTCTTTTATTGTTCTGTCTCTTTACTTTCAATTCTTTTATTCTTTTGTCTCCTGTCCTTTTTGTTCTTTTATTTTTCTATCTACTTATGTTATATTCTTTTATTGATCTGTCTCCTTAATTTTCAATTCGTTTTTGTTCTGTCTCCTTAGTTGCAATACTTTATTGTTTTGTCTCCTTATTTGCAATTCGTTTTTGTTCTGTCTCCTTAGTTGCAATACTTTATTGTTTTGTCTCATTATTTGCAATTATTTATTGTTCTGTCTCCTTATTTGCAATTCGTTTTTGTTCTGTCTCCTTAGTTGCAATTCTTTATTGTTCTGTCTCCTTATTTGCAATTCGTTTTTGTTCTGTCTCCTTATTTGAAATTCGTTTTTGTTCTGTCTCTTTAGTTGCAATTCGTTTTTGTCCTGTCTCCTTAGTAGCAATTCTTTATTGTTTTGTCGTGTTACTTGCATTTCTTTTATAATTCCCTGTAGTTTCAATTTTGCTTAATTTTCTGTCGGCTGAGGTTCCTTTTTTCTTCTATCTCTTTAGTTTCATCTTTTTTTATTGTTCTGCTTCCAGAATTTTCGATATTTTATTGATCGGTCTCTTTAGTTGCAATTTATTTATTGATCATTCATCTTAGTTGTCGTTTTTATTTATTCCTCTGCCTCCAGAATTTCTGTCCTTTTATTCTTCTCTCTCCTTAGTTGCTTTTCATTTATTGTTCTGTCTCCTTGGTTTCAATTTTTTTTCTTTTGTCGCCATAGTTTCTGTTCTTTTATATTTCTCTCTACTTAATTTCTGTTGTTTCATTGCTCTCTTGCATTAGTTGTAGTTCTTTTATAGTTCTGTCTCCTTAGATTTAAATCTTTTAATTTTCTGTCGCCTTGGTATCTGTTCTTTATTGTTTTGTCTCCGTCAATTTTATTCTTTTAATTTTCTATCACCTTGCTTTCTGTTCTTTTATTGTTCTGTCTCCATAGATTCAATTATTTTTGATTTCTATCACATTGGTTTCTGTTCTTTTATTGTTCTGTCTCCTTAGATTCAATTCTTTTAATTTTCTATCACCTTGCTTTCTGATCTTTTATTGTTCTGTCTCCATAGATTCAATTATTTTTGATTTCTATCGCATTGGTTTCTGTTCTTTTATTGTTCTGTCTCCTTAGATTCAATTCTTTTAATGTTCTGTCACCTCAGTTTCTGTACTTTCATTGTTCTGTCTCCTTAGATTCAATTCTTTTAATTTTTTGTCACCTTGCTTTCTGTTCTTTTATTGTTTTGTCTCCATAGATTCAATTCTTTTAATTTTCTGTCACCTCGGTTTCTGATCTTTTATTGTTCTTATCACCTTAGATTCAATTCTTTTAATTTTCTGTTGCCTTGGTTTCTGTTCTTTTATTGTTCTGTCTCCTTAGATTCAATTCACTTTTAATTTTCTGTCACCTTAGTTTCTGTTCTTTTATTGTTCTGTCTCCTTAGATTCAATTCTTTTAATTTTCTGTCACCTTGGTTTCTGTTCTTTTATTGTTCTGTCTCCTTAGATTCAATTCTTTTAATTTTCTGTTGCCTTGGTTTCTGTTCTTTTATTGTTCTGTCTCCTTAGATTCAATTCTTTTAATTTTCTGTCACCTTGGTTTCTGTTCTGTTATTGTTCTGTCTCCTTAGATTCAATTCTTTTAATTTTCTGTTGCCTTGGTTTCTGTTCTTTTATTGTTCTGTCTCCTTAGATTCAATTCTTTTAATTTTCTGTTGCCTTGTAGTTTCTGTTTTTATTGTTCTGTCTCCTTAGATTCAATTCTTTTAATTTTCTGTCACCTTGGTTTCTGTTCTTTTATTGTTCTGTCTCCTTAGATTCAATTCTTTTAATTTTCTGTTGCCTTGGTTTCTGTTTTTTTATTGTGCAGTCTCCTTATATTCAATTCTTTTAATTTTCTGTTGCCTTTGTTTTTGTTCTTTTCTTGTTTTGTCTCCTTAGCTTTAATTCTTTTAATTTTCTTTTTGTCTTGATTTCTGTTCTTTTGTGTCCTGTCTCCATAGATTAAATTCTTTTAATTTTCTGTTGCCATAGTTTCTGTTCTTTTATTGTTCTGTCTCCTTGGAATTCAATTCTTTGAATTTTTCTGTCCCTCAGTTTGTTCTTCCCATTGTTCTGTCTCCTTAGATGCAATTCTTTGAATTTTCTGTCACCTTGGTTTTCTGTTCTTTTATTATTTTCTGTCTCCTTGAATGCAATTCTTTTAATTTTCTGTACCTCGGTTTCTGTTTCTTTTATTTCCTGTCTCCTTAGATCAATTCTTTTAATTTTCTGTCACCTCGGTTTCTGTTCTTTTATTGTTCTATCTCAGATGCAATTCTTTTAATTTTCTCTTGCCTTGGATTCAGTTTTTATTGTTCTGTCTCCTTATATTCAATTCTTTTTAATTTTCTGTCACCTCAGTTTCTGTTCTTTTATTATTCTGTCTCATTAGATGCAATTTTTAATTTTCTATCACCTCGGTTTTCTGTTCTTTTATTGTTCTGTCTCCTTAGATTCTTCAATTCTTTTAATTTTTCTGTTGCCTTGGTTTCTGTTTTTTATTGTTCTGTCTCCTTAGATTCAATTCTTTTAATTTTCTGTCACCTCAGTTTCTGTTCTTTTATTGTTCTGTCTCATTAGATGCAATTCTTTTAATTTTCTGTCACCTCGGTTTCTGTTCTTTTATTGTTCTGTCTCCTTAGATTCAATTCTTTTAATTTTCTGTTGCCTTGGTTTCTGTTTTTTTATTGTTCTGTCTCCTTAGATTCAATTCTTTTAATTTTTCTGTCACCTCAGTTTTCTGTTCTTTTATTGTTCTGTCTCATTAGATGCCAATTCTTTTAATTTTCTGTCACCTCGGTTTCTGTTCTTTTATTGTTCTGTCTCCTTAGATTCAATTCTTTTAATTTTCTATTTGCCTTGGTTTCTGTTTTTTTATTGTTCTGTCTCCTTAGATTCAATTCTTTTAATTTTTTTCTGTCACCTCCAGTTTCTGTTCTTTTATTGTTCTGTCTCATTAGATGCAATTCTTGCAATTTTCTGTCACCTCGGTTTTCTGTTCTTTGTGTTCTGTCTCCTTAGATTCAATTCTTTTAATTTTCATTGCCTTGGTTTCTGTTTTTTATTGTTCTGTCTCCTTAGATTCAATTCTTTTAATTTTTCTGTCACCTCAGTTTCTGTTCTTTTATTGTTCTCATTAGATGCAATTCTTTTAATTTTCTGTCACCTCGGTTTCTGTTCTTTTATTGTTCTGTCTCCTTAGATTCAATTCTTTTAATTTTTATATTTGCCTTGGTTTCTGTTTTTATTTTTTCTACTGTCCTTAGATTCAATTCTTTTAATTTTCTGTCACCTCCGTTCTGTTCTTTTATTGTTTCTGTCTTCTTAGATCAAATTCTTTTAATTTTGTCGACTCGGTTTCTGTTCGTTTGTTGTTCTGTCACTTTCATATCTCTTTTAAATGTTTTTTTTTCTAAGATTGTTTTTCAACAAGTCACAATTTGCATGTTATTGAATTAAAAACTAATAAATTATTTAGATTCAGTTGAATATGCTAATCTGTGTTGCTATCACAGCATTACGACCCTCATCAGTATCTGTCTACCTGGTTGGTCTTCACGAAGTTTTAAATTGGACCCGTTATTTTTTCTATTTTTCCAATTTAGTACTGTTCAATTTTTCTTTGTCTTGTTTCCACACAGAATAATGTTGAACTTCTCGGCCCAAGGATTGAACTCATAGAATAGGCGCTCCACATTGTCCTTTCCTTCGTAACACTTGATAATCTTATTTTGTTGGTATTTTTCTTAAATGTTCTGTCATTCATTTATTTAATCTCATTAAGTATGTCCCCCTTGACTTCAAACTGTTCTGCGAGTATCAAATTTTCTAATACCTATTTCCTCATTATGTGACATAAAAATTTCAGATTTCTTTTTCAGGTGTTTATTTATGTAATTCATTTTCTCTAAACTTTGTTGTTGCTCAAATGGCATTCTTAGCAGCTTTCTCTTCTGCAGAACCGCATTTCTGTTCCTTTATGTCAATTTTACATCTTTGAGGAGAAAGGCATTTACAGACATATAAGGAAGCAGATATCACTAAAATTTTCAGTACTCATTTCATTGTTTCTTTTGTAAACTAAAAGTATGACTGAGTGAGAAATAATCAAAATGCAGGTTAGAAATGGAAATAGTATATATTTATAACCTTAACAAAATACAAATATATTGAAACGATGACAGAAATATCAGTATAGATATTGTTGTAACCTAAAAATATTAATGAATGAGAAATTTCCAAAATGGAGGTTGGAAAATGAAATAGTAATCTTTATAAGATCAACAAAATACAAAATAATCAAAACGGAGGTTGGAAAATGAAATAGTAATCTTTATGCCATCCACAAAATACAAATATATTGAAACGATAAGAGGCATATCGGTATAGATATTGTTGTAACCTAAAAAGATTATTGAAGGAGAATTAACCATACGGAGATAGGAAAATGAAATAGTAATCTTTATGCCATCAGCAAAATACAAATATATTGAAACGATAAGAGGCATATCAGTATAGATATTGTTGTAACCTAAAAAGATTATTGAAGGAGAATTAACCATACGGAGGTAGGAAAATGAAATAGTAATCTTTATGCCATCCACAAAATACAAATATATTGAAACGATAAGAGGCATATCAGTATAGATATTGTTGTAACCTAAAAAGATTATTGAAGGAGAATTAACCATACGGAGGTAGGAAAATGAAATAGTAATCTTTATGCCATCAGCAAAATACAAATATATTGAAACGATAAGAGGCATATCAGTATAGATATTGTTATAACCTAAAAAGATTGCTGAATGCGAAATAACCAAAATGGAGGTTGGAAAATGAAATAGTAATCTTTATGAGATCAACAAAATACAAATATATTGAAACGTTGACAGACATCTCAGTATTGATATTTCTGTAACTAAAAAATTACTGAATGAGAAATTACCGAAATGGTTGTTGGAAAATGAAATAGTAATCTTCATAAGATGAACATCATGCAAACATATTGAAACGATGACAGACATATCAGTTTAGATATTTTTGTAACCTAAAAACATTACTGAATGAGAAATTTCCAAAATAAAGGTTGGAAAATGAAATAGTAATCTTTATAAGATCAACAAAATACAAATATATTAAAACGATAACAGACATATCATTTTAGATATTTTTGTAACCTAAAATGATTAATGAATGAGAAATTTCCAAAATGGTGTTTGGAAAATGAAATAGTAATTTTTATGCCATCAACAAAATATAAATAAATTGAAATGATGACAGACATATAGGTATAGATATTGCTGTAAACTAAAAAGATTAATGAATGAGAAATAACCGAAATGGAGCTTGAAAAATAAAATAGTAATCTTTATACCATCAACAATATACAAATATATTGAAACGATGACAGAAATATCGATATAGATATTGTTGTAACATAAAAACATTACTGAATAAGAAATAATCAAAACTTAGTTTGGAAAATGAATTTTTTTTTATTTTATGCAAATATATTGAAACGATGACAGACATATCAGTTTAGATATTTTTGTAACCTAAAAAGATTAATGAATGAGAAATTTCCAAAATGGACGTTGGAAAATGAAATAGTAATCTTTAAAAGATCCACAAAATATAAACAGATTGAAACGATGACAGAAATATCAGTATAGATATTGTTGTAACCTACAAAGATTACTGAATGAGAAATAATCAAAACGGAGGTTGGAAAATGAAACAGTAATTTTTATGCCATCAACAAAATACAAATATATTGAAACGATAACAGACATATCAGTTTCGATTCTTTTGTAACCTAAAATGATGACTGAATGAGAAATACCCAAAATGGAGTTTGGAAAATGAAATAGTAATCTTTATAAGATCAACAAAATATAAATATATTGAAACGATGACAGACATATCAGTATAGATATTGTTGTAACTTGAAAAGTTTTCTGAATGTGAAATAACCAATATGGAGTTTGGAAAATGAAATAATAATCTTTATAAGATCAACAAATTACAAATATATTGAAACGATATCAGACATATCAGTATAGGTATTGTTGTATCCTAAAAATATTACTGAATAAGAAATAACCAAAATGGAGGTTAAAAAATGAAATAGTAATCTTTATAAGATCAACAAAATAGAAATATATTGAAACAATGACAGACATATCAGTTTAGATATTTTTGTAACCTACAAAGATTGCTGAATGAGAAATTTCCAAAATGGAGGTTGGAAAATGAAAAAGAACCACAAAATATAAACAGATTGAAACGATGACAGAAATATCAGTATAGATATTGTTGTAACCTACAAAGATTACTGAATGAGAAATAATCAAAACGTAGTTTGGAAAATGAAATAGCAATTTTTATGCCATCAACAAAATACAAATATATTGAAACAATGACAGACATATCAATTTAGATATTGTTGTAACTTAAAAAGTTTACTGAATGAGAAATAACCAAAATGGAGTTTGGAAAATGAAATAGCTATCTTTATTCCATCCACAAAATACAAATATATTTAAACGATAACAGACATATCAGTATAGATATTGTTGTAACCTAAAAAGATTACTGAATGAGAATTAACCAAAACGGAGGTTGGATAATGAAATAGTAATCTTTGTCACCTCAACAAAATACAATACTCGCAAGCCATGTGGATTAGAGAGTGGTGAACTCCTAAAGAGTAATATTTACCGTTGTTTCCACTACGCAAAACTCTGTTACACAACGTCAATTTTAAGGGGGATGTATCGGCGGTACCGTACAAAAATTCCGAATCCTCCTCGGCACACCCATTTTTGGGGATGCCTCATGCACCGGGCAATAAATTTAGCCCCTTCTAGAGAGAGATGTAAAGCCTGGGAAATGTCCCCCTGGGGCTTGGATATTGGGTTTAAATATCAGCCAAAGGCAAATAGATTCTTATATCGCTAAACAACAATATAATCCAACCTCCACCTCACATTTGTGTTGAACCTCTATATGAGGATTGAGACATTAATGTTCATAAGTACGTACATATGTTTCTAACGATTTTTTTCTATTTTTTAAAACTATGCTTAGTTTTTGAAATGCATCTTTGGCTATCCGAATGTGCCTTTGGATTTCTGTGTCACACTTTTCCATCCTATCTTTAAATTGTTCCTAGATATTTAAAATTCCGGATGTGTTTGATTTGAAAATCGCACTTTAGGCACTTTGGACACCTCTTTTAACCATTCATTCTTCCGACTTACAGTTAATCTTTTCTTCTTGCTTTCCCTCCCTACTTTTTCTAGAGGCATTTCTAGTTTTCTCTCTGTGTCTGTTATCAACACTGTCTCACCTGCATATCCTATGCAGTTAAGATTGTAACTGCTAATAATGAATTCAGGTAAAATTTCTAATCATCTCAGGATCGCTTCACTTTGCAGGTTGAATAAGTCCATTAAGAGTTACTAATTAGTAACTGAACAATACTACCAAAAAAAAAAACAAAAACAAAAAAAAAAACGATATATTACTAAATATGGTCACCGAAAAGGAAATAACCTAAGTGCGTAGATTAATTCCTGTTAGAATTTCCTCAAAGCTAACCAGGAGAGACAGGCAACCGAAGAAGGACGGAGAGCAAGTCGGCAGAAACGTTAGATGAGGATATTAGTCTGAATGTATATAATTTAAATAAAGAAAATTACTAATGAAATAAATGCCCCAATTTTCACTGTCGGATAAACAAAACTATAACGCGGTCAGGCTGGTCGGCCGGTCACGCAAATCAATTATGATGAGGTTCCGGACCTGAGTCAGGGTTTATGCTGTCGACACGGCACCAATTATGACGACGCTCTCGGGTCGCTAGTCGTGATGGCCTCGTCACAGTAGCTGGTCTTCGAGTCGTCTATTACAACGATGTTCCGCCTTGCTTACGCTGTGAATTTGATCTCTACCACTTTAAATCAGATCGGACACACGCGCACACTTGGGTTAAAAAAATATATCGGCAAAAAAAAAAGTAATAAATTCGATAACGCCTGGATAAGTTGCGGAAAAAATCTGTATATACACAAGAAAAAAACCCCAGAAATAAACAATCGTCGAATTCTTATTCTTACAACGGAGTGAAAGTTTTAGTCTGAGATTAATGGTTGTTCACGATCAATCAAAGATTTCAAATTTTTCTTCAAGTTTTGACGGTTTCAAAACGCAGTCTTGTCAGGGCTTTTCGCCGAAGCTTTACGGAAACAGCCGAAGTTGGGTTTTTGTGACCGCGGCAATTCGTCTTGTCTCGGTAACCAATCTTTCTCTGCTTCTAACTCTTTCTCGGTTTTTTGTATTTCTTTACATCTTCAGCCAGGACTATATAGGAGGTACATTATTCGACATTAACTCTTTTAAGTCGGTCGGCGGCAGGATTCTCTACGTTATCAGAGGCAACCGTCACTGTCTCTACGGTTGGCTCATTCGGCGTGGCAGCCGCAACTGTCTCTACAGCTGGCACCCAAACGGCATGGCTCCCGGTTGGGTACTTCACTCCCTCAGTCGTTACATCTCTGGGCCGAGAGCCGACTGGACTCCAGCTGAATTTGGCATTCTCGGCTCTGGTTTTTATGCGTGTTCCGAATTCTTTTGGTTAGAACCTGACGGACACGAGTTGTCCATGCAAATCAAATCTTTAATCAATGAGATTACTCCCAGCTCGTATCATGAGGAGAAGTGATTTTATTCCCTTGGTTTAACCAATGAAATAGCAATATTTCTATTGATGTAATTTCTTTTCTTTTTCTTCCTGATAACATCATTTTTTTCAAGTTTTCAAATTTACAAATTTTTTCCAAGCAAATTCGGGAATTAAGGATCTGACCTTACCCTAACCCCATCAAATTTTTCGAAGTGTTTTGACTACCTATATTTTTCCCTTCCAATAGCCGAATGGCCCAAGGCTTCCACCCGTTTCCGCTTTATCACATAACTAGAAGTATAGCCCGGCGTTGCTCGGGTGTAATGAAAGCTTTAAAACTAATCCATGGTTCTGGAGCTCAGACTCAGCTTGAAGAATATTTGTGTGAAGTTTGGTGAGAATCGGATAAAAATTGTGGATTTGTATAAAGGACATACAGACAGATAAACAGACACACACACAAACATCTTCCCTTTTATATATATATATATATATATATATATATATATATATATATATATATATATTATCTATTTCCTGCACGATTGTAAGAATTGCAACCTTGAAAGTTCTGAATATCGTTTCTTTTGTCTTTGTCTATGAGTGCATCAAATTTGATTAAAATCGGACCACTCCTTCTATAACCCGATTTTTCCGATTATCGATTTTCGATATTTCTCAGGGGTATCTCGACACAAAACCTAGCTAAGAACACTCGCAGACGCTTATAGTACAACTGTGTAAATTTTCAAGAAAATCGGTTCAGTCATTTCGGAGTCTGTAGGTAACGAACACCCCCGACACACAAATAAAGTTCCATTTATAAATAAGTTTAGATAGCTGTCAATGATGACCTCGCGTGACCCACAGTCCTCAGCTGCATTTTCATTTTTAATCACTTCAATTTTCAGCTAGTGTTTTTCAGATTTTCAAAGTTTTGTAACAAATATCTCTTTTTAACTCTACTCATTCTGCCACTGACAATAAACTGCAGAAATAATAATACCACTAGTAACAATATATTTCGCTCCGTCGTACTAAGCTTGGGATTAAATATTTTCCGTCACATGCAATATGATATGTTTTTTTACAAGCAATGCAATTTCGTGTGACAAGACATTCATTCAAGTTTTATCATTCAAGAAATTGCTACCTTAAAACCGACCTGAAAGTAATCTTCTTCAACAACTGTCCTCATTAAATCGACAGCAGTTTTAATTAAACGGAACCGAGAATGCCCTAATTAACTTCATTGAAACGCAAGACCATCAGTGCGTTCGTGTATTCATAAAAAAAAAAAATTACAAAAGATTGTTTTCTACGACTTTTTAACAAATCTATACTTTAATCGAACGAGATATCTTTATTCATTATCCCTTTAAAATTTGAATTTAAACATAAATCTTGCATTTACTGTTATGTAGTTTCTGATTATTATTTGCGATAACGTTTCCTGCTTTTTTCGCTCTTATTTTAGAGATTTTTCAACTTGTTTATTATTTTTTGTCCTTAACCAAAATTTTCTGGCATATATGTTATATATTATCCGAGTAGGAGCGTAATTTTGTGCAGAAATGTAGTTTTATGAAACAGCAAAAATTTGCAAACTGGCTAGCCAAAGAAAATAAGCATTGTTTTAAAAATATTTGATTGTTTAAAGTTAAAGAATGCGGGCAAAATTCCCCAAGTCAGGAAATGTAGAAACAGAAATATATGTATTGAAAAATAAATATTATTGCATTAAAGGAATGCAATTGCTTTGATAACCAGCATAGCAAAGTTAGATAATTTCGGACTTGAAATCTTTTTAAACAATGTGCCTAAAAGATGACGTAGTCGCTTATAAATGAGACAGTTTAGTAGTAGGAAGAGGTCAGTCGGTCGCAGTTGAGATCAGCACCCAAAACGTGAAAGATACAGGGAGTACTGCGGACAAGTCCTGGGCCTCTGGCTGGCTCGATGCGTGTGTGCTGACCCCTTCTGACCCCACCTCCTATTCCACAGCCATGTCACCAGAAGAGCCAATAAAAGATATGATGTATACATTTATTTATATACCTGTGTTGATGTTCGTCGATTTTATTATAGTGAAAAATAGATTTTGTTTTATAAGAGAGAAGATAACAAGTTTTCGGACACCGTCGTCGAATTATTAAACGCCGTTCGATCGAAGGGTATCCAACATATATTCATGAATAATTATGAAAACATTAGTCAATTGCGATTATTTTCGAACGCTTACGCCCGTATGACGTTAAACCACCGGTTCTAGTCTGGTCACCGAAGTTAAACAAAATCGAGTCTAATCATTAACATAATAGGTGACCGCTTGGGAATTCCAGGTGCTCTAAGCTTGAATGTGCGGCTAATGAATAAAATCTCAGATTGAGAAATCGTAGAACCGAGTTCGAACTCTAGTCGGGTTCGTTATATTCAATTATTAGTAAATACCATTGAGAAAGGCATGAATCCACCGCTTCCTCAATCTATCATTTAAACAGCAGAATATCTGGAAATAATTATCACCAAAAAGTTTCGAAAAAAGTTTTTTCCGTTTCTCAGTATCTTGTTTAGCCTTGGAATGCTTCTTTCGCTGGTCCATTGCATCTTCCCAGATATTTGAACTTCTGCCCCTGTTTGATGTTTATACCACCATTTCATAACTCGAGGCTTACGGCCTTTCACGTTGAATACACAAGTTCTCGCTCGTTGAGCCTGGTCAGTACTTAGATGGGTGGCCGCTTGGGAATACCAGGTGCTGTAAGCGTATAGTGACGGATGTGGGTTGTGGTGCAGTGGATATCGGCTCGGAAAAAGAAATCGGTGAGCCGAGTTCGAATTCCAGTTGAATACCCTGCATTCACTTAAGCACTGGTACCCTTGGGAAAGGTATTAATCCGTCCCTTCCCTCCAGTTATGGGCTAAATAACAAGGGTAGGACTTGGGGACCCTGCTCTTAAAAACAAATCCCAATGAATCGTGAAAAGAAAAATGTTGTAAAAATCAAATAACCTTACCCCAAAATCATTGGTTATGACCTTAAATGATCCCATAAGGATTGATAGGTCGTTAAACCTCGAAACAAACAAACAAAAATCATAACTCGCATCTTGGGCTATTTTCTTCCCGATGATCGTTCTTTCTCTATTGTTTCTCATTTCTATAGAACCTACTGGACAGCGTGGTTTTTAAACTATTTTCCGCCCTCCATCCTCTCTCTTACAGGCGGGACGGGCTGAGTCGCTCACTGTTCTATCACTCCTATCATCGAGAGTGCTCGGACGAACTGCATCACCTGGTTTCACCAAGTCTGAGATTCACGGAGAGTCTCCATTTCACTTCAATAGTAGCAAACTCCCTACACATCGTCCACGATCCATTTTCAAGAAGTTAGCTTCATTCAAACGACTTCTTCCTGTGAACTACTGCTGTATAGAACAGACTCCCAAGAAGATGTTTTTTCCCGATCAATACAATAGACTCAACCGTTATCTTCCCTTCCTATCGATATAAACTACCTCCTAACGTAACCCACTATCTTGAGTAGACTCTGCACCTTTTACAAAATGAATCATACTGTAAACAAAAAAAGTTAAAGGCAGCAAATAGAATTATCCCATTTAATTATCCTATTGATTTTGATTTTGTGAAAATGTTCCAAACGCTCACTTGACGAGAACTCGAAAACTGACAATAGTAAGAATTTTAGTAATGTTCGTAGTAATACGAACGTTATTAATAATACAGTCACACAGTTCGCTGCCCCTCCACTTCTTTGACAGAAGTCAGTATATCAGCGGATTTGCTTTCCCAGCCAATTCACAAAAGGGATTTTCTTTTTTTATTTACATTTTTACGATTCTTTCTTTCTATTTTTCTTTCTTTATTTCAGACGTTATCATAACGTTTTCTTTCTTTCAGACATCACTATAATTCATTCATAAATATTCTTTCTTTTTGCCTTTGTTTATTTCAAACGTCAGTATAATTAATTCATAAACTTTGTTTGTTTGTCTGTTTCTTTCTTTCTTTCAGACATCACCAAAAATTGCTCATAAATATTCTTCGTTCTTTCTTTCTTTCTTTCTTTCTTTCAGACATCACCATAAATTGCTCATAAACATTCCTCTTTCTTTCTTTCTTTCTTTCTTTCTTTCTTTCTTTCAGACATCACCATAAATTGCTCATAAACATTCCTCTTTCTTTCTTTCTTTCTTTCAGACATCACCATAAATTGCTCATAAACATTCCTCTTTCTTTCTTTCTTTCTTTCTTTCAGGCATCAGTGTAATCAATTAATAAACTTTTGTTTGTTTGTTTGTTTGTTTCTTGCTTTCTTTCAGACATCACCAGAATTCATTCATAAAATTCCTCTTTCTTTCTTTCTTTCTTTCTTTCTTTCACCATCTTAAATCATTCATAAACGCAATTCTTTCTTTTTTTACTTTCTTTCTTACTTACTCTCTTTTATTTTAACGTCTGTTTTTAAGTTTTATCTTATTTGTCAAACTTTACACTACCGAAATACTCTAAAAACTAACAAATATATAGATTATAAAACAAATACAGCACTTAGGAAAGAAAAAAGTTATTTTAAAAACAATGTTTGTTATGACTTCGTTTTTTTTTTATTTTGTCATTATTTTGTGCTGTCCTGATAACGTTGAACTCGGTAGGATTTCCACAAATAGGAACTGAACATTTTTACAGTTTCCAAAATTAAGCTGCCTTTCACTTTTCTTACGGTGTATATTCATATCACTTCCTGCAAGGGAGTAAAGCCACTAAGACATAGGTGAAAACAAGAAAAAAGGAGAAAATACTTAATGTCTTCATATCATAGGGAAGCGTTTACTCGAACAATAATCATAAAAGTACTTACAGAAATGCAATTACAGCGGCGGATAAGTGACTGAAGCCGTTATCTTCCCCCTTTATATCCATATAAACTACCCCTAACGTAACCCTCTACCTCAAGTGGCACCCGGGCCTTGTAAAGAGGAGATCTCATTTTCACCGCTTTAAAAATTTGGAATATTTTAGATACACATTTTCAATTCTCTGTGCATATGCAAGCACAGATGAGAAGTGATTTCATACCGTCAGTCAGTCAGTCAGTCAGTAAGTGCTATATGTGATACACGCTCAGGCGATCATGTCTCGAAAGGGACATGACTGACTGGGCAGTAGGTTGCCATTACTTTCTGCGGTAGACTGGTTGCCAACGAAGGCTATAGAATCCAATTTGTCCTGTTATTTAACCCATAACTGGAGGGAACAGACGGATTAATGCCTTTCACAAGTGTATTTGCGCGTAAGTGAATGCAAAGAAATCAACTGGAATTCGAACTCGGCCCTTCGATTTCTCGTTCTGAGTTGATAACCACTGCATCACAACGCATATCTGTAGACTAACTGAATTCACTAGTAGAAAACGGCGTCCCTGCTTCTGCTCCTGAGGCAAAAGCACAAAGCAGATTCTATGCTGATGACATAGGCATTCATAGTTGGACAAGAACAAAAGCCAGAACTAGAACCAGCATCCTTTACTAAATCTTACAAGGACTCAAAAAAGAAAAAGAAAATTTTTCAAAACAGACACAATAATTTAGAATTGGAATGAAAGCAGTCATGGCCTATAATCTGAATCCACCATAAAAATCCAGAACGTGGAATTCGTAAATATGAAATACTTCAAATAACTCGATGTTTATATAACACCATAAATTTACAAAAGGAGATAAGGAAATTGAACAAAGATAATATTGTTCTAGAGATAGTTTCGCCCAACACCGCAAGCTGCCGCAAAACCAAACCATAAACTTAAAAATTGTCAGCTATAAACAACCACACTCTCAGGTTGATGCCCAAAAATGTCTTCGTGCGCATGAAGCATGTAGGCTTCAGCGAGGACGATACCTCATTGATAATTATGGACAACAATTCTAAAATCACAAATGAGAAAACAGGAACCACATCATTTATGGAATTAATTAATACTAAGCGCTTCAAGTATCTGTGTGTATGAATCAGTTACAACAAATTTAGTATAAAGAAACTGATCTCATTATTCATTTATTATATTTTATATTGTTAATTTGTAAATGAGCGAGTCATTTAGAAGATATTTTTAATGATTTAGGTTATGAGATTTAATGAAGTTTTTTTCATCCTCATGTGGCAGTGGGTAGCGTAGAAGGAACTTGTTTCCGTCTCTGCATTCGAAATTAAATCTGATCATTTTAGGTCTTTATCTGTTCAGGAAAATTAATTATCAATATTTTTTCTCTAGGTATAATTTATATCGTTTTGTACGTTTTTTGCAAGCTGGTACTGTTTTTCTTAATTTCCATACCATTTTTATATTTTTATGTGTTTTTTCTTTTATGTATTTCTCATTTACTAGTCTTGCTCAATCTCTACTTTGGCACGTTTGTTGTTGAGCCATTCCTCTTTAGCCTGTCTGCACTTGATCCTTATTTCCTTTTGTAGTTTCTTCTCTTCAGTTCCATGTCTTGGCATAATTTTCTGTCCCCTTTTGCATCACGTCAAGAATCTCTTCAGTCATCCACTCGTTTTTTTCTTCTGCGTCTGATTTTCTCTGGAACAACGTCGTTCACTGATGTCGCTAGTGCTTCTTTAAGTGCGTCCCATTTCGTATTTCTATTTCCCATTTGCTCTTTGTATTTGTTTCTCACACCGTCCGTGTATTTTTTCTGCCGGTTGAGGTCGTTCGTGTGTGTTGTGGTGCTGTGGATATCTACTCGGAATGACAAATCGAGGAGCCGAGTTTGAATTCCAGTTGAATTCCTTGCATTCATTTACGTACAAATACCATTGGGAAAGGTATTAATCTGTTTCTTCCCTCCAGTATGGGTTAAATAACAGGACAGATTGCATTCTATAGCCTTGGTTTTGCAACCAGTCTACTGCAGAAAGCAATGGCAACTTACTGCGGGATAATCTTCTGCCCAGTCAGTCATGTATCTTTCAAGACATGATCACCCAAAGCATGTATTACGTATGGCACTTAACTGACTGACTGAATATAATAGTTAGAAACATAATTAAAACTTCTACTGGGCATAAAGTGGAGGATCGTTTTTCTATTGTCATGAAGTTTTTGTCTGTCAGTCCCCTTATTTCTTTATGCATTTCTCCCATATTAGTTTTGTGCAATCTCTCTACTTCGGCACATTTGTTGTTGAGCCATTCCTCTTTAACCCTCTAGGGCCATTCGTATCATATTTGATACAGTATGAAAACAAGCCTTGAAAGAAATAATTTCCTGAAAAATTTTTTAAGAGAAATATTTTATAAATTTCAAATGAAAGCAGTACTGACTGCTCAGTCAATGAATACCAAATGTTTCCTTATAGGGAAATACCAAATGTTTCCTTATAGGGAAATACTGTATCAAATATGATACGAATGGCCCTAGAGGGTTAACCTGTGGCCATTTGGTCTTTATTTCCTTTTGTAGTTTCTTGTATTCCGTTTCATATCTTGGCATAGTCTTCTGTTTCCTTTGTATCATATCAAGAATCTCTTTATCAAGTTTGATTAAAATCGGACCACTCCTTCTATAACACGATTTTTTCGATTATCGATTTTCGATATTTATAGGGGTACCTAGACACAAAACCAAGTTAAGAACACTCGCAGACGTTTATAGTACAACTGTGTAAATTTTCAAGAAAGTCGGTTCAGCCGATTTGGAGTCTATAGGTAACGGACACACACACACACACACACACACACACAGATACACACACACACACACGCACTCACACACACACACACACATACAGACAAAGTCCCATTTATAAATAAGTTTAGATTTGTACTTGCACGTATTTCCTACTGTTTAACCCGTCTTGTTCATCTGATTTTGTGTTTTTACACAGATATTAACTATTTTCCCTCACACAACAATGAGAACTCTTGTGCCTGACCCGGCTACAATTTAGGCACATTTTATTCCGATAAGGTCAGTCTTGATACCTATGTAGTGCCGCACAATTTCAACACGGGTTAGGAAGCGAGTGGTCTTGTTTCTTTTTTTATTGGTTTGATTTAGATGGGGAATTAAACTGTTTTTTTTTTCTTTTGGCATACTTTTCATATGTGAACTATGCCAAATTTCTGGATATTTTTCGCCTACGATTCTCTGACAGTCTTCCGTTGAAGAATAACGTTTGGCACATTTTTTAATTTATTCACAAATCTACGTCCTATTTTTAGCGTCCCTGAACAAATAGAATTTTTTTCGTTTCGTTTGTTCCGTTTTATTTTCTAGATTGCCAAATACTGTTGAATAGAACAAAGTGTCAGGAAAATTAGAATTCCGAGCGGCCAGTGTTGAAGCAATATTGACTATTTCTACGCAGTACTTTTAGGGTCCTCAAGAGCCCTTAAGAAATAAAGACAAAAAGACGGAACAGAGTAAACAGATATATTAACAAAGAGCAGTACAAACAGATACAACATGAAAAGATGACCAGTGTGATTGTATTGGTCCGGCTGTTAGAGCTATCTGCTGGAATAGAACTCTTTCCCTCTCTCTCTCTCTCTCTCTCTCTCTCTCTCTCTCTCTCTCTCTCTCCCTCTCTGCTCTGTACAAAGCCGAAACTGCTACTTATTTATAGTTTGAAAGAGTTCATGTGTGCCATGAGTAAATTACCACAGAAAATGACCACCGTGTGGGGGAAACTTCTACCCGTTGAACGGTATTACATTTGGAGGACGACAGCTCTGATGCAAAATCTGCAACTCGAGGGTAGCTAATTATGTGACCTTGTCTTTTCTTTTAGTTTACTGTCATCGGTGTTCTGAAAGCTGAATTGTTCATGTGCAAAGCCTCTTCTCATTTAAAGAATGTTCAGCGACAGGTCATCGGTTGTCCCGCTATCACCACCAACTAAACAGTCGCTTCCCGTAGGTTTCGATTTTGAAGTGTTTCAAGAAATAACTGTATTTGAGAACGGGAAAGTCAACATGATATATATATATATATATATATATATATATATATATATATATATAAATTAAGACAGACACGTTATTCCATGGTTAAATGGAAGTATAGACCTATTTCAGGCAAACCATCATCAACGTTTCCTCTTATATTGTACAGAAGACTGTACACGAAAATCTTCTGTACAATAAAAATGAGAAACAGAAGATGGTTCACCTGAAATAGGCCTATACTTCCACTTAACCATGGAATAACGTGTTTGTCTTAATTTTTACATATATTTGCTCTATATGTATTTATATACATATATATTTAGAGCTCTCGTAGAAAGTTATTCTACCACTTTATATACAGGATACTTTTTGGGATTCTTCTATATCTACACCGCATATATATATATATATATATATATATATATATATATATATATATATATAGCAATCTCTCTTTTATGCAGGTTCATTAAAATGACACACAAGGTATTATGGTTAAGTTTTTATGTCATTTTTCATGCGACCTTAGATTTTTTCTTTTTGGAACATACATTATATAAAAATTAACCAAATGTTTTGTTTATGAGCGCTTTTGATTGTACTTTTAACCAATATCGAATATCGATTTTATTTTATGTGTAACAGAATGTATGTAGTGTTATGCATATTGTGTAGATTAGTGGATATGTTTTATGTTCTGAACACGGTCAGCACGCCGTTAGCGTGTTCGTAGTTGATATTATTGAGTGCTAGTTTTTTCATAAATACACATTACAAATTTCGTAAAAGACAACCATAAAACCTTGTCTTTTATCTGATTAACCAAAAGAAACACCCACATACATTCACAGCAAACCAAAGGTTTTTGTCATTTAAATGTAAATCATCTGCACAACTAACATCAACATTGCCTGATGATGAGAATCTATCTCGAAACATAGAAATTTCCGTGTCGCAATGTACAATTGATACATAACTATATATATATATATATATATATATATATATATATATATATACTACCGGTCATAATTATTAGGCCACCCTAGAAAAATGATGTACTTCATGCCATGTTTTAGTAATTATTACTAAATGAATAATTGTAAATGAAAATAGAATGGTTCTTTTTTTAATACTGCACAATAACATGTGCATCAAATGAATTTATAAATATTTAATAATTGTCTATATTGCAGTTTCATCAATGAATGAATTAAAAAAATTTAAGGTGATTCGGACGAGTTCATCTTTGCTTGTAAAAAGCTTTGTAAAATCTTGCAAAGTATTAATAACAAATAAGTATGAAATAAATCATTTCTTTAAAAAAAACTGGGTGGCCTAATAATTATGGCCGGTAGTGTGCGTGTGTGTGTGTGTGTGTGTGTGTGTGTGTGTGTGTGTGTGTGTGTGATGAGTAAATTATTGCCACTTTATAATTTGCACGTTGTTTGTTTGTGATTTTGTCAGCTGAGCTATAGTAAGTGAGAAGAGGAACACCATCAGTTGCAGGAGATTCGGAAATCGTCGAGAGGACATGGTTGTAGCCAATGGCAATTCTATCGAATATATTTACTCTTGTATTTCAAGATATTCTTGTGTAACTTTGGTAAATATATCAATTAAAATGAAATAGTGTTATTTTGAAAAATAAATAAATAAAGAGAGAGAGAGAGAGAGAGAGAGAGAGAGAGAGAGAGAGAGAGAATGTATCAGGGTAAATTAAAAATGTGTGGGCGTATCTCCAGGTAAACACAAATAAAAAATAGAATGTTAAATTAGAAATTATGAAAATAAATGGTGTCAGTAAAGTGAACCTATTTTGACGTCAACATGGCGCTGTCCTGTTCTATTTTTAGATCTACTCCAAGTTTCTAGAGTTCAAGTGCGTTGGAGCATTTCAGCGATATTGTTTGCCTTCTCACAAACAAGTCACAATTCCATGAATGGGATCCTAAGCAAGTAAAGTTTAAAAAGGAGACTCTTTCTAGCAACTATTACCTTTGTTGTAGTAAATAGCTACTCAGCATGGACCTTTAGATGAAAACTGAAAAGAAGTTTGAATGATGCCTACACTTGAATAGTAGCTTTGATATTCACTTGGGGATATCGTTTAGACAATGGGCGATTGTATTGGAACCTTCCTAACCTGCAATCTTCCTAACCTACAGAACATAAAGAAAAATAGAATTGGATAGCGATAAAGTGTTACGCGGCACGACCTGATGCTGATGAAAGAGAAAAATTACACAGTATCGTGACAACTAGGCTCAAAAACAAAAATAAGGGAGATACAGGAATATCTCATTCTATATGACGCCCTATAAAATTACGAGTGGTTAAAGATGTAAAAACGAACCTCTTTGAAGCAATTGTTCTATTTTGTAGCTGCTCAACATACACCTTTAGATTAAAATTTGAAAAAGGTTTGGATGCAACCTACACTTGAATGTTAATAGTAGCTTTGAAATTAACCTGGGGATATTGTTTGGACACTAAGCGATTCTATTGGAACCTTCGTCCAGAATCAGATACCATTAAAGACAGTAGAATCAGATTCGCTGGATATTGCTGTAGAGGCGGAAACGAATTTGTTAGTAAAGTTCATTTGTGTGAACCTACACAATGAATATTTGGCAGAAGACAATGAGCCAAGACCAACATCAATTTTATGACGGCACAAACTGCAATCTTCCTAACCTGCAATCTTCTTAACCTACGGAATATGAAGGAAAATAGAATTGGATGGCGATAAAGTGTTACGCGGCACGACCTGATGCTGATGAAAGAGAAAAATTACACAGTATCGTGACAACCAGGCTCAAAAACAAAAAATAAGGGAGATACAGAAATATCTCATTCAATATGACGCCCTATAAAATTACGAGTGGTTAAAGATATAAAAACGAGCCTTTTTGAAACAATTTTGTAACTGCTTACCAAGACCCTTAGACCAAAATTGGAAAGAAGTTTGGATGCAACTTACACTTGAATGCTAATAGTAGCATTTAATGTCACTTACATAGACAGTCTGAACAATAAGCGATTGTAAGAGGACCTTCGTCAAGTATCAGGCATCATCAAGGAGCGTATGATTAACAATTGAATCCATTTCAATTGTTCATCTGACGACAGAATCACGGTAATTCGTACAAGCAATGTGGCCCGATTATGATGAAAGACAAAAATTACACAGTTCCGCGACTATCAAGCTAAAAAATATCAAAGGGCGACCCACAAAAATATTATTTAATGCAATAGGGAGTTACAGTCTCAGTGCTAGGATCTCCACGAGTTATTTATATCTAATTTGTTATCCTACAGACAGCAGAAATAATATCAGCCGCGAAGAGACATATAGCAAAGGTACTATTTATTCGTTTGATCAATTGGTTAAATTTGGCAAAAAAAAAAAAAAAAAAAAAAAAAACAAGACTGGTTTTAATAAGCCCCACTAAAAAGATTGTATGTTTAATTCGCTAGTCATTGCCGCAAGAATTTTCCTGTCTTTGCCACACCTGTTTTAATTGGGTGGAGTTATTTGGAAGAGGGCGATCTAGAAAAAAAGACTCAATATGTTGTTACCATTTCGTTAAAAGGTTATTACATTATTTAAATCATTGAATTTATAATTTGCTTCAAATGACATTATACGTGCATGTTTATGAAGGAGTCGATGTGAGAAAACAAATCTTCGATGTGTCCGTCCAGAACCTGATCTACAACATTCATTTGAACATTGTTTCCGACATCAATAACCCGAGGACACATTATTTCCAGGTGATGTAAGCATTTAGTGACGGACGTGCACGCGTGCGTGCGTGCTTACGGCCATATCACGTTGAATACACCGGTTCTCGCTCGATCACCGAAGTTAAGCAATGTTGAGCCTGCTCAGTACTTAGATGGGTGACCGCTTGGGAATACCAGGTGCTGTAAGCGTTTAGTGACGGATGTGCGTTGTGGTGCAGTGGATATCGGCTCGGAAAGAGAAATCGGGGAGACGAGTTCGAATTCCAGTTGAATACCCTGCATTCACTTAAGCACTGGTACCCTTGGGAAAGGTCTTTATCCGTCCCTTCCCTCCACTTATGGGTTAAATAACAGGGTAGGACTTGGCGACCATGCCCTTAAAAACAAATCCCAATTAATCTTGATACTCGAAAAGAAAAAAGTATTACTAGATATAAAAACAATAAATTTTTGAAAGAAAAAGGTATTACCAGCAATAAATAAATTAAAAAAATTAGTTGGCAATAAATGACCCGCCGAGGTTAATTTTTATTTTTTATTTTTTTAATCATATCACCCCCAAGAAAGGCGATAACGCCACTGATGCGCAGGGGGCTAAGTAAGGGTAAAAAGAATGGAAAAGAGAAAGCCGGAAACCACATTCTAAACAGGGAACAAGGGATGAGCCTCTTCACCTGTTCAATAGACGTGGGTGGAGTGTGAACTGGACGATAGTTTAGTCTATCTACTCCAATTGAAAAAAAAAAAGAGAGTAAAAAGATTGGAAAAGAAAAAACCGGAAACCACATCCTATGCCATAAAACAAAACGACCAACCAACATCATTTCCAACAAGCATATCAATCCGCCAAAATTGTCATCCTTTCGAACGCCACCAATCCGATCCGCCTCAAATGACTCGAAAGAGCTCCTTATTATAACAGCTGTCTTCACTTAAACTCTTTTGCCAGATAACGTTATCGCAGTTATGCGTTCAATTGTAAAATTCAGTAACAGATCTCTAAGCTTGTATGAGTGTTACTAACGCACGATAGTTAAAGACTCTGGAAAGTTTTATCAGAAGACCTTTTCCTTCTTTTATGTGCCGTGTAAATTCAGGACGTAGACAATCATGGCTCTCTACATCTTCCTCGTTGCTCTTAAGATATATTGTCCTGTTATTTCTTCCAAACTCTGTTCTGTCATCCATTTGTTTAAGCCCATCAAGTCTGTCAGTCACTGTTTTCCCCTGTTCCTCTTTCCCTCTATCCACCCTGTGAGTATTAGATTCACCAAGCCCTCGTTGTGTCTCCCAGAAACTTCAGCTGTCTCTTCCTGATGTTAAGTATAAGTTTCGTTTTTTGTCCCATTGTTTCGAAAATTTCATCGTTGCTTACATATTCCCTCCATGGTATCCTCAGCATCCTTCTGTAGAGCCACATTTCTGTTGCTTCGGGTCTTTTTCTTTCATGTTTGAGGACATTGTCCAGCAGTTACTGTCATATAGGAAAACAGACATTACAAAGCAGTCTGGTATTCATTTCTTTGTTTCCATCAAAATGTTTTTACTTAATTATCATCATCATCATCATTTATCCATCACACCCAATGGTGCATAGGGCAGCAACTTTTTGTTACTGTTTCTGTAACAAACTGTTCTATTACGGGGTAGGGTTGTTAGCCCTGCACCCAACCCTCAAACCTGGAGGATCGGTGGACCACTCTTGGTCCTTATGTTTACAGCACCTGATATTCCCAAATGGCCATCCATTTAAGTACTACTGACCAGGCTCGTTATTGCTTAACTTCGATGATCGGACGGGAACCGGTGTATTCAACACGATATAGCCGTAGACTACTTTTACTTAATACGCATCATAATTTATATTGTTGTGTGGGCAATCATGAGTACAGATCTTCCTATTCTTGTTCGCTTTCAGCGATGTTACTGTTTTTTATTATCCCTCTCAATCCCAGTTCTGACATCCTTGTAAAGAGGCTGCGCAGGTTGGTAGGTAGGCAGGTAGGTAGGTAGGTAGATGGGCTATTCGATGTTTCGCTTTGCCCGCCTTCTTTTTCAATGTGCCCTGGAAATTGATTTCTGATTCCAAATACACGCGTCCTTCTTATTCCCATTTTCCGAAAAACTAAACATTTGCTTACGCATTCTGTTCATGGCATGTTCCGTATCCTAACCGTAGAATTGCATTTCAGTTACGCCATGTCGGTGAAGAAATTCTTCAGCATTCACTGTCCCATAGGAAGATCGATAATACACGATGGCCCAGCACTCATTTCTTTGATGCTAATGATGATCTTTTCTTTCTTCTCATGAATTTTTAACGCCTCTAAAACGCAACCCTTGTCCATTAATCACCTTAAAGAACATTTTTGTTTACAATCAGCATGGCTGATGCTAACCTCTAGGAAAGCAATTCATTGCCATAAGTGATACACGCATGGTTGATCATGTCTCGAAAAAGACATGACTGACTAGGCAGAATATTATCCCGCAGTAGGTTGCCATTACTTTCTGCGGTAGACTGGTTCCCAGCCAAGGCTATAGAATCCAATCTGCCCTATTTTTTAACTCATAGCTAGAGGAGGAAGAGATGTATTATATTATTAAGTAGTAATTAGTGGGGGATCAGTTTATTACTTCATAACAATAGAAAATCAGCTCCCCCACTTTATGCCCAGTAGAAGTTTTAATTATGGTTCCAACTATTATATTGTCAGTCAGTTAAGTGACATATGTGATACACGCTTGGGTGATCATGTCTCGAAAGAGACATGATTGACTGGGCAGAATATTATCCCACAATAGTTTGCCATTACATCTGCGGTAGACTGGTTCCCAGCCAAGGCTATAGAACCCAAATCTGTTCTGTTATTTAATCCATAACTGGAGGGAAGAGATTGATTAATAACTTTCCCAAGGGTAATTGTGTGTAAATGAATGCAAGGAATTCAACTGGAATTCGAACTCGGCTAAGTGGAGTAGTTCACTATATTTAATGTCAAACACACAGAAACGGTCAAATTATCAAATGATATTTATCAATCTCTAAGCATTCAAGTATATATATATATATATATATATAGATTTAGATTTGTTTTTTAATTAAAATTAATATATTTTACAGTTCGACACGGAAATTTCTGTTTCGAGATTTTTAACACGTCATGAGGCAATGTTAGATCATTCTTGTGAAAACGATTTTCATAATTTTTAATTTAACATTCCTTTCCTTATCTGTGTTTACTTGGAGGCACTCCCGCAAATTTTTAAGCTACCCTGATACATTTCTCTCTCTCTCTCTCTCTCTATATATATATATATATATATATATATATATATATATATATATATAGTCATCCGTAGACAGATCTGTTTCGCTGTATTACAGCTCATCAGTACGGCTTAGGTCGCTTCCTAACCCAGGATTGAAACCCGACCGAATTGGCGTCAGTCAGCGATTCTACCCCTAGGCCACGAGCGTCCAGTAGAAGAAGGCAAGCTTTTTAGCGCGTATAAACACGCCCAATAACTAGAGTGCTCTAATTCATTATCGAATGACCGGTGCGAATATATAGACTAAACTATCGCCCGGTTCACACTCCACCCACGTCTATTGAACAGGTGTAGAGGCTCATCCCTTGTTCCCTGTTTAGGATGTGGTTTCCGGCTTTCTCTTTTCCAATCTTTTCACTCTTACGTAGCCCCCTGCACATCAGTGACGTTACATCAGTGACGGGGTGATATGATTTTAATATATATATATATTCTTGAAAATAACACTATCTCATTTTAATAGATATATTTACCAAAATTGCACAAGAATATCTTGAAATAAAAAAGAGTAAATATATTCAATAAAATTGTCATTGGTTACAACAGCAGTCAAATGTCTAACCGTACAGATGAAATGTCATACATTATATATTTTGAAAAGGGTTAAAATTAATTTAATTTTACTTAAAAATATCTAGCAACAAAATTTATTTACTTTTGTTTATTAGACATTAAATTATGTCACTTAGCATCCCCCATAATTTCGCTAGATTTTCAGTCAGCCTAAATTACGCCAAAATTGAAATAACAGTTACATAGGAGAAACGTTATGAGAAGGAGTGAGAGGTTGCAGGAGGTGCGATTAAGAGAGTATGAGAAGAAAGAGAATACTGATGAGAGTGGGGTGGACAGAGAAAAAAGCATGAGAGAGGGGATGTGGGACAGGAGGTGACTATTGACTTTACATTTAAATTCTTGGAGATTATAGCTGTCGGGAAAGCAAGTATACGGAAGGGAATTCCACAGGCGGGAAGTGCGAGAAAAGAAGCTGATAGAGTAGAATTTGCGTTTACAATTTATTGGTTTCACAGTAAAAGAGTGGGACCAAGTTGCTAATCTTGTGGCTTGAGGAAATTCATATATAAGGGTTACCAGTGAGCTAAGTTCATCGGAGCAGAAGCCGTGAAAGTATTTGTGGAAGAGACACAACGAAGCCACACTGCGTCGGTGAGAAAGCGACTGTATTCTAGCTGCCAAGTCGGGATCGATCACATTACAGATTTTCCGTTGGATTTGATTGAGGACACCGAGGTGGATAGCAGGCGTATCCGTTCAGATATGAAAGCAATACTCAGTGCACGGGCGGATGGTAGATTTATATATGTGCAGGATTGTTTCAGAAGGGAAAAACTTCCTGACCCCTAGACAGAGAACCGACTTTCTTAGCAGCGGATTTAGTTATGGGTTTTATATAATTATTTCACTTGAGGTCCGATGTGAGAGTTAATCCGAGGAGACGCATTGTTTTATTTTTAGGGAGAGAAGCTTGATCCAAGTTAATGAGCGGGAGGAACGATTGTCTGTGATGGTTAATAGATAGAATCTTCGTTTTGTGTTACAAGGAGTTTTGTTATTCTTTTGCTTAACCGCGACCAACACATAATAATCAAGAGGATGCCAGTCTAAAAAAATTAGGTGGTGAGATTTAAGCGGTGATGTGGTTGGAGAAATTGTCTAACAGCCGTGAATGGGTTCTTCAGCCTGTGTGGCATGATGCGTAGTTCTGTTGCAGAAATAGGGCCTTCTAATTGCCTCTCTCTTGACCTAGGGCAGCACTAACTCCTCAAGGCACTTGATGTAAACATCCGTATAGAGTTTGAGGCCCGTGGGAAGATAAATAGAGTCACCATAATTTGTGATCACGCGAAAGATCTTCGTAATCACCATTAGACTCATCCAACTTTTTCTAAATCCTCAGATCGACATCCAAATACCCTGAAATGCTTGTATTGAAGCACGAATGGCAAGTAATACAGTTGGCAAAGTGAATTGCGTCATGGTGTTCTTTTTCTTATAGAGGTGCCCAACTGACACTACTATACTATGCAGTTGATAAAATGAAAAACAGTGTGCATACTAAAAACTTAATATATAAAATGGTGACAATTTACGCATTGAACCCTGTATATTTAAGAGCGTTCTTAAATTTAAAACTTTATTATCTAAATTTGAAAAAAAATTATTTGTGCATCTGAATACTTTTTGCAAAATAAATCCCTTGCATTTAACTTGATAAAGGCAATCTGAAGACGGATGGCGACGGTAAAGAGGTTTTTCATTTTGTTTTCATTCATTTTTTTTATAATCATATCGCCCCAAGCAAGGCATTTTACTGCCACTGTTTTGCAGGGGGTTACATAGGAGGAAAGTTATGAGAAAGAGTGACAGGTTATATGGGGGGTCAGGAAGTGAGTAAGAGAAGGATGACTGTGGTCATCAAGTGAGGGATCAGTTTATATATTGATTGTAATGTAGAATTGATCCCCCACTTTATAACCACATTATAATAGGGTAGAATTTTTTATAATCATATCGCCGCAGGCAAGGCATTTTACTGTCACTGTTTTGCAGGGGGTTACATAGAAGGAAAGTTATGAGAAAGAGTGACAGGTTATAGGGGGTGTCAGGAAGTGATTGTGAGTAGGATAGTTATGTCCATAAAGCCAGGGATCAGTTTATATAGTGATTGTAATGTAGAATTGATCCCACACTATATATCCACATTATAATAGTACATAATTTTTTTTTATAATCATATCGCCCCAAGCAAAGGCATTTTACTGCACTGTTTTGCAGGGGATTACATAGGAGGAAGGTCATAAGATAGAGTGACAGGTTATAGGGGGTGTCAGGAAGTGGGTAAGAGAAGGATGAGAATACTGATGAGAGTGGAGTGGACGGAGAAAGGAGCATGAGAGAAAGTTATGAGAAAGAGTGACAGGTTATACAGGGTGTCAGGAAGTGGGTAAGAGAAGGATGAGAATACTGATGAGAGTGGAGTTGACGGAGAAAAAAGAATGGAAGAGAGAGGATGTAAGTTAGTGAAATAGGAGATGACTGTTAACTTTATATTTAAATTCTTGGAGATTGTAGCTGTCGGGGAAGCATATAAACGTAAAGGAATTCCACAGGCGGGAAGTGCGAAAAAAGAAACTGATGGAGTAGACTTTGCGTTTACAATTTATTGGTTTCACAGTAAAAGGGTGGTACCTAGTTGTTAATCTTGTGACTCGAGTAAATTCATATATAGGGGGCACATTGAGCTAAGTTCCTCGAAGCAGAAAGTATTTGTAGAATATATTTTTCAAGTATATTTATAGTTATATCTGAAATTTTACACAAACGGATAAATATATAAATGTAAAAATTTATATAAAAATAAAATATAACTGTTCAAAGAAAACATATATATATATTATACTCCGTTTATAGCACCACTTATGAAAGAGTTCATAATATGCACCTGGTGATTGCATAGTGTATGAAACTCCAAGTCATGCTATAGACCAAGGATCATATATATATATATATATTTATGAATATATAGTCAGATATATTACATCGAGGACTATTTTATTAACACCAAAAAAATATTTATATATGTGCGTGTACTTGCGTGTATAGGCATGTTTATTGATACTCATATATATATATATATATATATATATATATATATATATATATATATAGTGTTTCGAAGCAGCAGATAATTTTCTAAACATATACTGTTAAATATAAGACAATGAATGTCTATTATGTTTAATCATGAGCCGTTCTAAACATCATATTTTGGCATTCATAGTCTCTTATATTTAACAGTATATGTTTAGAAAATTATCTGCTGCCCCGATATAATATATATATATATGTGTGTGTGTGTGTGTGTGTGTGTGTGTGTGTGTAGGATATTATGTATATTTACTAATATATACTTAATAACTCTGTTATATTACACTGAACACTGTTATATTTACACCCATTTTTTATATCGGTGTGTACCTGCGTATATACACATATATTTATATACATCCAGACCTTTATATATATATATATATATATATATATATATATATATATATATATAGGAAGAGAGTGTATAGAGATGGTGATATACAAAAGTAATTGAAAGAATAGAAATCCCATTAAAGAAGTGACGGACATATTCACCCTTCCCCGGAAACCAGCTCTTCAAATAAATTCCTTGGCGTCTCCGATTGAAATTCGCAAAATTATAGTTGATGACAGAATGTTCACTTCCGGAGTCTTTCATGTGGACGTAGCGAGAAGACTGCTTTTGTTTAGGGGAAGAGGTAGGTTAGTGCAACCTGTCCTTTCTTCGCCAGCTGATTTAATCGTACATTTTCTTTTGGGGTTTTGATCTTTATTCCATTAAATATCATTTCTATAAATAGTCTTCATGAGCCATTCGATGTGTGTACGAATGTAGAAAGATATACAGAATTCTTACCAGTAAAATACGAGGGAAATGCAGAAAATTCGGCCCTTTACAGCTAAGGCTGAACTTTTTCCGTTCAGGTGGAGAAATGAAAGCAGATATGTGGTTCTACAGAAGGATGCTGAGAATACCATGGATTGAACATGTGAGCAACGACAAGGTATTTAGAGTAAATAGAAACAAAATTGTCATATATTTAATATCGGATAGAGATCATTGAAATTATTAGTGTATATAATGAGGAAAGTGGGCTTGGAAAATTTCATACACACATGACAGATGGAAGGCAAAAAAGACAGAAGATAGTAGAGCATAAAAGTAGAGTCTGTGTAAATGATCGACAGAATAGAAATGAAGAGAGATATGGAAAATAGAAACATGTCTAAGAGAAACAATAGTCAGAAAGTTATGGAAAGCCATTATCGCTCACGTCCCGATCATGTGTTGGAAAGAATGGAAATTAATAATGAACATTAGGGATAGACAGCTGAAGTTTCTGGGACATGCAATGAGGAAGGAAGGCTTGGAGAACCTGATACTAACAGGCCAGATATAGGGAAAAAGAGACAGGAGAAAGCAGCGGATAACATATTTGAAGGGCTTGAGCAGGTCGATGGCAGAATGGGGGCTGCGAGATGTTACAGGAGAAAGTGTGCTAAGAGCCACCAGGGATAGGGAAACGTGGAACGCCATCATCGCCTATGTCCCGAAAGGACAAGGTACATAGCAGAAGAAGAAGAAGAAGAAGAAGAAGAAGAAGAAGAAAAATAATAAGAAGAAGAATGAGGTTTTGGAAAGGATGGAAACGAAAAGGAAATTAATACTGAGCATCAGGAAGAGACAACTGAAGTTCCTGGGACATACAATGAGGAAGGAGGGCTTGGAGAACCTGATACTAAGAGGCTAGATAGAGGGGAAAAGAGACAGGGGAAAGCAGCAAATAACATATTTGAAGGGCCTGAGCATGTAGATGACAGAATGGGAGCTGCGAGATGGTACAGGAGAAAGTGTGCTAAGAGCCACCAGCGATTGGGAGACGTGGAACGCCAGCATCGCCTACGTCCTGAAAGGACAAGGTACATAGAAGAAGAAGAAGAATTGTTCATGTATCGTTCGCGAGATTCAGAAATGGAAATTCTTGGAAAAATTCGGCTGAGTTGCAGTCGAAAATGAAATCTAAATCAAACTAAATCCTTTCCAGAATTCCTGAATTTCTCTGAAATGATATCTGAAGACAATAAAAATAAAAAATGCAAGAAAAAATCTCTATATTCAGAGGCCTGCGAATATTCTCCCTCCCCATGCATTCCTTGGTAGGGGACTGATATAATTCTTCACTCCACCCATTTTCGTTGGTTTAACGTCTGAGACAAATTCCGTACTTTAATACAAAATTACTTAGATTCCTTTACCTAAATTCATATTCTGAACCATGGTTTCGATGTCTGAATCCATCCTGCATATATACAAGTCAACCATCAGTCCGTGCATGGAGTACTGCTGCCATTTATGGTCAGGTGCCCCTGCCGTTCTCCTCAGTGTTTTTGACAAGCTCCAAAGGAGAGTCTGTAATGTGATAGGTACTGATCTGGCGACTCGACTGCAGCCACTTCCCCATCGTCGAAATGTGGCCTCCATTTGTCTGTTCTATAAATACTTTCATGGCTTCTGCTCGGACGAGCTTAAGTCACTGATGCCTCCTCAACAGGTGTTTACTCGTGCAACCAGACTGGCAACTGGGTCCCACCCATTCACAGTCAGGTTAGCCAAATGCAGACGACAATTCTACTCCTGCAGCTTCTTCTCTCGCACTTCCCGCCTGTGGAACTCGCTCCCGTATTCTTGCTTTCCTGACGGCTACAACCTCCAGAAATTTAAATGCAAAGTCAATACTCATCTACTAACCACTGGACTCTAGCTATCTCCCCTCCCCTGTATAACCTTCCCTTTCTCTCCACCTATGTATCTGTCATCGCACCTGCTTTCTCAGCTTTCTATTGTTCCTTTCTAACTAGTTTGTACTCCTCACTCTTTTCTAATTAATCTTTTTACATTTATGTAACCCCCTGCACATCAGTGGCATTTCCGCCTTGCTCGGGGTGAAATGATTAAAAAAAAAAAAAGAAGCTAATTTACAAAGGTGTTGCATGCTGCGATCGACCCCCACCCCGAGGTAGCATCAAAAGTTATCATTCCAACAACCCGACCATGGTGTGATCTGACCATGGGTCTCAGAGTCGGAAAGACAAACGTTCCAATCACTCGGTTTAGTCAGTTAAATGCCATAGGTGATACACACTTGGCCGATCATGTGTCAAAAGGGACATGACTAAATAGTAAGAATATTTTTTCACGGTAGTTTGCCATTACTTTCTGCGGTAGACTGGTTGCTAACCAAGGCTATAGAACCCAACCTATATCTGGAGGGAGAAGCGACAGATTATTACCTTCCCCACGGGTATTTGCGGGTAACTGAATGCAACAGATTCGACTGGAATTCGAACTCGGATCTCTGATCGCAACTCACATCCAGAACACATGTATCACTCTGTTACACGCCCATATTTTGTTCCTGTAATAACATTTGAAATTCATGCTTCTAAAAGTTACTGGTAGTCTTGTAGACGAATCAACGATTCTGGTTTACTAGCATGGTAAATAGTTTTTGGCTAGTAGATTTTTATGTAACTTTTAATTTTTAATCTGTGCTTTGAATGGAAATCTGTGCTTTCAAGGTAATTGTTCTGATTAGCTTTTAAAGGAAATATACGCCTACACTAATATCAGAATCTAATCTGCTGCTCCCCCTTCAGAAGAATGGTGATATGCTATCGCACATTTTCTCGTGCGAAACAATTTTCGCTTTAAGATAACCGATGATCGGTAAAATTTCGATAAGGTCTGTGACTAAAAATAGCACCTCATACTTCAAGGCATGACACGTTTAGGGAACAATTTCTTTTTTTTTTTTTTTTTTTTGCTGTATTGAGTCAGTAGGTGCATAATAATCTATCGCAGCGTGATATGTGTCATTATGTTGATCATATGCATGACAGGGAATTTAGGATTATGTTAACGCCCATAAGAAACATTTAATCTTAAATGTCTCTTAAGTGAGTAGCAAAATTTATTTTTTGTGATTTTTTTTAATGATTTGATGTTTTTTAATGCTTTATCAGCTCTTCGTAATTTATTTAAACCCAGAAAATATTTTAGGTTTTGAGAAGTTTTTTGAATATTAATAATTTATATATATATATATATATATATATATATATATATATATATATATATATATCGTACTAATTAATCCATAGATAGGGAGAGAAGAGGTGGACTTATAAATTCCAAATGATATTTATTTGTAAGTGAATATAAAGAACTTGACCGTAATTAGAACCCAGTTCTCTGATTTCCAAATCCAAGTACGTTATCCATTACATCAACCACATATTCCAAACTTACAGCATCTAGTATTACCAAATCATCACCCATCTGACTGACCAGATTCGACGTTGCTTAACTTCGTTGATTGTATAGGAATCAATGTTTCATCATAGTCACTTAAGTGCCATACGTGATACACGCTTGGGAGATTATGTCTTGAAAGAGACATGACTGACTGGGCAGAAGATTTTCCCGTAGTAGGTTGCCATTATTTACTGCGGTAGACTGGTTGACAGCCAAGGCTATTGAACCCAATCTATTATATTGGTTGACTCATAGCTAGAGGCTGAAAAGATGTATTATATTAGTAAGTGGTAATTAATGAGGGATCAGTTCATTATTTCATAACAATATAAAACTGATCCCCCACTTTATGCCCGGTAGAAGCCTTAATCATGTTTTCCGCTATTATATTCAGTCAGTCAGTTAAGTACCATATGTGATACACGCTTCGGAGATTATGTCTTGAAAGAGGACATGACTGACTGGGCAGAAGATTTTCCTGCAGTAGGTTGCCATTACTTACTGCGGTAGACTGGTTTCTAACCAAGGCTACTGAATCTAATCTATTTAATCTGCTATTTAATCCATAGATGGAGGGAGAAGAAACTGATTAATACTTTTTTCAAGGGTATTTGCACGTTAATGAATTTCTCGTTCCGAATCGCACCATAACGCACATCATAATGTAACCAAAATTTTTTTTTTACAATCCATGCCGAGCTTTTAAAGACGACCCTTTATTAATCTTGAATTTTGAACTCTTTAAATGGTTTGAATTATGCGCTCCATGCTTATTGTATATCTATCTAAACTTATTTATAAATAGAACTTTGTCTGTGTGTGTGTGTCTGTGTGTGTGTGTCTGTCTGTGTGTGTGTGTGTGTGTCTGTGTGTGTGTCTGTGTGTGTGTGTGTCTGTGTGTGTGTGTGTGTGTCTGTGTGTGTGTGTCTGTGTCCCTTACCTATAGACTCCGAAACGGCTGAACCGATTTTCTTGAAAATTTACACAGTTGTACTATAACCGTCTGCGAGTGTTCTTAGCTAGGTTTTGTGTCGCGGTACCTTTGATAAATATCGAAAATCGATAATCGAAAAAATCGGGTTATAGAAGGAGTGGTTCGATTTTAATCAAATTTGATACACTCATAGACAAAGACATAAGAAACGATATTCAGAAGTTTCAAGTTTAGTGCAGAAAATCGATAATATATATATAAAAAAGGCAAGATGTTTGTGTGTGTGTCTGTTTATCTGTCTGTATGTCCTTCATACCAATCCACATCTTTTATCCGATTCTCACCAAACTTCACACAAATATTCTTTAGGCTGAGTCTGAGCTCCAGGACCACGGATTAGTTTTAAAGCTTTCATTACACCCGAGCAACGCCAGGCTATACTGCTAGTTGTGTATAACTTCACCCTCACCGATTATGATGACATCCCTTTTTATCAGACACCACAAAGCAGCGTATTAATGGTATTATTGGTACAACTTTAATTTTGTAAACTGTTCTGTTTACAAGATCATTCTTTTTGCCTGTACATTTAAACTTTAATAAATCAAATTTTTGTTAGTTTTATTTCGGCTAGTGCTTATAATTCTTTTTTTGGTAAATGTTTGTTTTAACTCCCGATGCCTTTTCCCTTGAAATTTATCCAAAATAGCATTATCTCTGTGCAAATGTATATGCTGAACTCAAATCAACTGTTGGTTATTGAAAATTTTACCTTTCTTTTAATCTAAATGTCCATAAAAAAACGAACTATATCTTGCACTTTTTCTCTCCCGTAACTCTCACGAAGTCATGTAATTAACTGCAGAATGACGTACTGTGTAGGCAACGAATTTCGGCCGATTTACTTCCGCCTGTTTACTTCCGGTTAGGAAAGTAATGCGCTTTTTTTTAATTCCTCAACCTGCGCATTACCTTCCCGAAAGAAACATAACTGACTGGACAGAAGATTATCCCGCAGAAGGTTGCCATTACTTTCTGCGGTAGACTGGTTGCCAGCCAAGGCTATAGAACCCAATCTGTCCTGTTATTTGAATCATAGCTAGAGGGAGAAGAAATAGATTATATTAGATTATATTATTAAGTAGTAATTAGTGGGGGATCAGTTTATTACTTCATAACAATAGAAAACCGATCCACAACTTTATGTCCAGTAGAAGCTTTAACTATTTTCCAACTATTGCCGACCAAGGCTATAGAACTCAATCTATCCTGTTATTTATCCCGTAAATGGAGAGAAGAGATGGATAGAAGTAAGGAAGGAATCGAGTTCGAATTCCAGTTGAATTTTTTGCATTCACTTACGCGCAAATACCCTTGGGAAAGGAATTCAACTGGAATTCGAGCTCGGTTCCCCGATTTCTCGTTCCAAGCCGATATACATTGCATCACAATGCACATTTCTACTAGTAAACTACATCAAATGCAGCAATCTTGGCACTAAATATCGCCACAACTTAACGTGTTAGGTAGATTTAATAAACATCATGCTCAAGTGGCTTAAACATTCTGCCACTGATCCTGCTGGTGTCCAAGCCCTAAATTTCCCAATCCCTCAAGAAAATGGTGAACTTCCTCACGTGCTTCTCCAGTAACTCCGATGGACACCCTTCTCTTCTAGATCCGTTCTTTACTTCTATCTTTGACTCATGTCATACTATGCAGCTCTCGAAAGAGTAAGTCCCATTTCTTTGTTTATTAATAGTCTCGTTAAAAAGTGATTTAACAGGGATCTAGGTTTATTTAAAGAGTATAATTTCCACAGGGACTCTAACTAACAATAACCACATTTCTCATTTAAAGGGTATTAAACAGGGATTTTACTTTACTCGGGCACTATAGTTTTCAAAGGAAGTTACCGAACCAACAATAACAACATTTCTAAGAAGAGTAAGTAACACTTTTTTGTTTATTCCTTGTAACCTTGAAAAGGGCCACTGGGATGCCCAAAAATTCCGACTTTAAATCTTTCACTTCAATTTAGTTAAAATGTTAATATACCAGGAATATCATTAATTTATTTCTGATATTGTTATCATGACGTTACCTTTTTATTTCTAAAATTTGATTAACCGGCCCATTAAATCTGGACACTGAGGTCAATAATCCGCGACAGTTTGCATGTGTTCTACTTTGAAACTTTACATTTGTTGACAGTTGTGAGTCAGGATTTGTTGTATGTCAAGAGATTATTCACAATTGAACGAGGGGGAGAAATTTGCATTTTCGCCATAAAATGCTCAATGAATATCGAAAAAAGTAATCGTCGAAACTGCGACCAAAGCAATTCAGAAAATTTTATCCTGCTCCAGCGATTCGGACGGTCATGAAGTTGTTTTGCAGATTCTGTCGGGGGGGGGGGGGGGATTGTTAACCAAATGATCCCCGACCTTCTGACGTCTGTTAAGATTTACTATTTGCCATCACGAAGAATAAAAAAAAAATTCGACGGAAGAGACTGGTAAGGGTTTAAAAATCCAAAACCGACTTTTACTATTTGCAGAAAACTGGCTTCGGGAAATTTTCGTTTTAGGTCCCGAAGGCTTTTCCCCCTTCAAATTTATCCAAAATAGCATTATGTCTATGCAAATGTATATGCTGAACTCAAATCAACAATTAGTTATTGAAGAAATTTACTTTATTGATCTTAACGACCATAAAAAAATCGAACTTCATCTCGCACTTTTTGTCTCCCGTAACTCTCACGAAATCATGTAATTAACTGTAGGATGACTTTCGGCGGAGGCAACAAATTTCGGCATATTTACTTCCTTTACTGAAATTTCCGCCTATTTACTTCCTGTAATGAAAGTAATACGTGTAGAAAAATAATCGCGTATTACTTTCATTACAGGAAGAAAATAGGCCGAAAAATGAGTCAGTCAGTCATGAACGTGCGTGGGTGGTGCCGTGGATATCGACTCGAAACAAGAAATTGGAGAAAAATTTCGAATTCCAGTTGAATTCGTTGCATCCACTTATGCGCAAAACCTTGGAGGGTCCTGGGTATGATGGTAAACTGCATCCTGCAGCAAGGCAGAAGAAATAAAACGAAGAATAGAGAAGCGATGAAGTTGTTTAAGTGGGTTTTTTTAACAATAAAATATTTTCTAATTATTGATATATCATCTTAGAGCTGCGAAAAAATATATATGAGAATGAAAAAATGACAAGTCCTGGGTATGACGGTAAACTGCATCCGGCAGCAAGGCCTCTGATTGAGAGGTTGTGAGGAGCATAGAACCAACTCTTAATTGCTGTTGTTCCCAGATCCATCCTGACCCGGTGTGGTAGCACCTGTTAGGGGTCCCAGGTATGGGCAAATAGTTAACCCCCAAACTGGGGTTAAAACACTATGAAAGTATAAAAATACACTTTTATAGAAATGTATACATAAAAATAAACTTTTATAGAAAAATATACATTTTTGAACGAAAAAAGAATTATTGCCATATTACATTTTTGAAGGAAAAAATTATTACCAACAATACATTTTTTAATATAAAACTAGAAGACATCTTCAGTTTTCTAAAATTAAAAAAAAATATTAATCAAAATCTGACTAAATCAACCTTCTCACTATAACCAAGCATTATAAAACATACCTTAAAATCCCACCTTTTTGGCATTAAATAACCCACAGAGGTGTTGATATGCCGTTAAACAAAACTCAAGCTCTAATGCCCTTCGGAAAGTTTTGATCCGTCCCTTCTCTCTCCAGGCATGAATTAAATATCAGCAAGAATTGGGTACTGTAGCCTTGGTTGGAAACCAGTCAACCGCAGAAAGTAATGACAATCTGCTACGGGAAAACCTGCCCAGTCACTCATGTCTCTTTCAAGACATGATCGCCCAAGCGTGTAATACGGATGGCATTTAACTGACTGACATTCAATCTAAAACTAGCTTGAAACTTTCTCCCAACAAAAAGACAAAGTACTTACGAAAATGACACCAGCTAATTTTTCGAAGGATTAGAGTCAGTTAGCTAAGTGCCATAGATGATACATGCTTGGGCGATCATGTCTCGAAAGAGGCATGACTGACTGGGCAAGTGATTATCCCGCAGTAGGTTGCCATTGCTTTCTGCGGTAGATTGGTTGACGACTAAGGCTATAGAACATAATCTGTTCTATTATTTGACTCATAACTAGATGGGGGAAGTGATGTACTATGTTATTATGTAGTAATAGGTGGGGGATCAGTTTATTACTTCAAAACAATAGGAAATCGATCCCCCACTTTATGCCCAGTAGAAGCCTTAATCATGTTTCCAGCTATTATATTCAGTCAGTCAGTTAAATGCCATACGTGATATACGCTTGGACGATCATGTCTCGAAAGAGACATGACTGACTGGGCAGAAGATTATCCCTCACTAGGTTGCCATTGATTTCTGCGGTAGACTGGTTGCCAGCCAAGGCTATAGAACCCAATCTGTCCTGTTATTTAACCCATAACTGGAAGGAATATACGGATTAATACCTTTCCCAAGGGTATTTGCGCGTAAGTGAATGCAATGAATTCGGCTGGAATTCGAACTCGGCTCCCCGATTTCTCGTTCAGAGTCGATTCAGTTGCTAAAAAAAAATAGAGACTATGTATTTGACTAACAGATGCCAAAGGTTTTAGGAAGCAGTTTGTTAACGGTAGTCATTTTTCTTACATTCATTACGCACAAAGAACTATGGAAAAGGTATGAATCCATCTCATCTACTTCATGCTAATGGTTGACTAGCAGGACGCACTGGATTATATAACCTTGGTTGGGAACGAGTCTAAAGCAGAAAGAATTGGTAACCCACGACGGGAAAATTGTTAAACGCTCTCTTTCAACCCATGATGGAATAATAGGCTCATAAAAGTAGGTAGAGAATAATAATGTTGAAGCATAGTCTGCAACGTTTGCAATGTTTCTAATAAGTACCGCGATATTATAGAAATACCCACATTATTATTATTATTATGTCATTTTTCATCATATTTCGATTTCTGCTTTGGTCTCACTACCAACCAAGTCTGCGGGAAGACCTAAGGCAGGTCGTGGCGTGTTGTTATGGCTCCATTTCATGTTTTTCTATCTTCCCTATCATCCCTAGCGTTACATAGATAAAGTTTTCCTTAGTGTGTGGGCTGTACTTAATAAGACAATTTTTTGTATATCTCTTAAGCTGGGGTTTCCAGGGATTCTTTCAATGTGTTGTTTTGTTCCATTTTTTATCATTCCAAGTGCACCTACTATCACTGGCACAACTCTTGTTTTCAATTTCCACATTTTTTCTATTTCAATTTCCAGGTCTTTATATTTTGACAGTTTTTCAAATTCCTTGATTGCTATGTTACAATCCGCTGGACAAGCCATATCAATTAATAGACAAGTTTTCTCCTTCTGGTTTTTAACAATAATGTCTCGCCTGTTTGCTTCAATTTTTCTGTCTGTGTAGATGGTGTAATCCCATAGAATGGTTACATCTTCTATTTCTGTAACCGGTGCTAGGTGATGTTCATACCAGTGTTTGCCTACAGCTTTTCCATAATGTTTGCATATTGCCCAATGTAAATATTGCCCAACTCTATCGTGGCAATTTTTATATTCATTTGGGGCAAGCACAGAACAGCCTGAGATTAGGTGGTCTATTGTTTCTTGGTGTTTATCACAAAACCTGCATTTTGGATCCATATTATTATGCATAATATTTGCCTGAAAGTTTCTCGTGAAAAGACTTTGGTCTTGTGCTGCAAGTATAAATCCTTCAGTTTCAGACTTTAATCCAGATGCACGTAACCATCGATGAGTATTAACTTTGTCAACATTGGATTTATTGGCACGTACTGGATATTGGCCATGCAGAGGTTTGTCTTGCCAGCGTTGTTTCATCTGTTCAAGAGCTTTATCTTTGGCTTTCATTTTCATATTCTTTGCCGCAATAGCCGGCTCTTGGCTTCCGTTCTGCTTTTCTACAGAATCTACTAACTGTAAATCTTGTTTGAATTTACTGCCTTCTTTTATTATTGAATATTTTTTCTTTCTTTCTTCATGTTGCCTTACTAATTGTATCATCCAATCCTTTGTTGTTTCTATGTATGTTAGTAAGCCAATAGTTGTTGTCTTGTATGACAATTCCACCTGAATAAGACCTCTTCCACCTTCTTTACGGGATATGTATAGACGGTCTACATCAGCCTTTGGATGATGCATCTTATGCTTAGAAAGAAGCTTTCTTGTTTTAGCATCCATTCGCCTGATGTCGTTTAGAGTCCAGTTTAAGATGTTAAAGCTATATTGGACAACTGGGATTGCAAGGCTATTAATGGCCATAACTCTGTTCTGTGAATTTAATTCAGTTTTTAATATCATTCGTAGCCTTCTATAGTACTCTTTACGCACTATTTCTTTCATTTTTTTATGGTGAATGTTTTCGCTCTCATTTACACCTAGGTATTTATAAGCTTCTTCTGGTTTCAATTCTTTTATTGTTACAGCAGGGTCTAAGCTAATTGAGGATGTTTCTTGTATTGATCCACGTAAAACTGTAGCTTTAGCATATTTATTCAAATTAAATTTCATTCCAATGTCTTCGCTGAAGCATTTTACAGTTTGCAGAAGACCTTCCAGCTCATTATCATTCTTAGCATATAACTTTAAGTCATCCATGTAAAATAGATGGCTTATTTTCTTTTGGCCTATTTTATAACCACATTCTGTCTTATTAAGTTGACTGGTTAGTGCTATTAATGATATGCAGAATAGTAAGGGAGATAAAGAATCACCTTGAAATATACCTCTTTTGATGTTTATTTCATCAGACTTATAGGTTCCATTTATATGATTGAGGTAAAGGGTTGTTTTCCATATAGACATGCACTGTTTGATGAAATTGATGATGACGGGCGATATCTTGTATATATTTAAAGACTTTAAAATCCAGTCATGTGGCACACTATCGAATGCCTTTCGATAGTCTATCCAGGCTGTACTAAGATTTTTCTTTGTACTGTAGCAGTTTTCCAGGATCATTTTGTTAATCAGCAATTGGTCTTTACAACCATAACAGCCACGTTTGCACCCTTTTTGTTCAAGCGGTATCATGTCATTTCTTTCTAAGAATAAATATGTCTGTTTTGTTAAAATAGATGTTAATAGTTTATATGTTGTCGGAAGACATGTAATTGGTCTGTAGTTTTTCGGGTTGTTTGTGTCACCATTCTTGGGTAGAAGAAATGTAATTCCTTTAATTATTATTATTATTATTATTATTATTATTATTATTATTATTTATTTTGATTTATGTTGCAAAAAGATTACCTTTCGCGTCACCAACCACAGACATAAGGTTAGAAATATTTCCATGATATTTACCACTGATTATTTTTGTAAAACCAAAAAATAAATCCAAGATCACAAACATTTTACACGGTAAAGATCTAAGCTCTGATGTCTGAGCTGTACTTGTGAGTACAATTTTTTGTATTTTTCTTGGGCATGGTCTAACAGGAATCCATTCAATGGGTCTATCGGAACCTTTTCCAGTCAATCCGAGTACTCCAACTACAACTGGTATTATTGATGTCCTCATGTCCTACATTTTTGAGATTTCTCCTTCAAGCTTCTTGTATTTTTTTTTTTTTAAAAAGATCTCCAAAAATATATTAAAATCTGCATGTCAATAAGAAAACACATTCTGTTCTTGTGGCCTTTAATAGCAATTTCTGCGTGATTAAATTTTTTTTTCTGTATTATCATCATCCTTATTATTATTATTTTTGTTGTTGTTATTATTTTTGTTATTATTATTAATAATATTTTTTATGTATTTGTTAATTTATTGATTTTTCTATTCCTATTATTGTCAAATTCCGTAGTAATTTCTCCCCAAGAAGGCAATAAAACCATTAGAACGGAATAGGTGACTGAGTATTAGAGGGAATGGGAAAAAGACTATTAACCCTCTAGGGCCATTCGTATCATATTTGATACAGTATGAAAACAAGCCTTGAAAGAAATATTTTCCTGAAAAATTTTTTAAGAGAAATATTTTATAAATTTCAAATGAAAGCAGTACTGACTGCTCAGTCAATGAATACCAAATGTTTCCTTATAGGGAAATACCAAATGTTTCCTTATAGGGAAATACTGTATCAAATATGATACGAATGGCCCTAGAGGGTTAAGAGAAATATTTTATAAATTTCAAATGAAAGCAGTACTGACTGCTCAGTAAATGAATACCAAATGTTTCCTTATAGGGAAATACCAAATGTTTCCTTATAGGGAAATACTGTATCAAATATGATACGAATGGCCCTAGAGGGTTAAGAGAAATATTTTATAAATTTCAAATGAAAGCAGTACTGACTGCTCAGTAAATGAATACCAAATGTTTCCTTATAGGGAAATACCAAATGTTTCCTTATAGGGAAATACTGTATCAAATATAATACGAATGGCCCTAGAGGGTTAAGTAGTAATTAGTGGGGGATCTGTTTATTACTTCATAACAATATAGAACTGATCCCCCACTTTATGATACGAATGGCCCTAGAGGGTTAATCGGAGAAAAGAATAAAATGACAAGAATTAAGAAGGTAGCGGATAGCAATATAATTTTTTCAAGCTCAAAATTGACCGGGGTGCAAAAAGCCGGAATTTACGGTTACATTCAACCATTTCAAATGTAAAATTGACGCCTTGCCGAAAAATATCTGTTAATTTTAAAACACGAAAACTCTTAAAATTACTTTAGTTTTAAAAATGAAACTAAAATTGCCGGGTGATCATTAGAGATCGAACTCAGTCGTCAAGATTAGATCCGTTCATTTGATGTCAGTAGAAATCGGGTGAATCCATGGAAGGCGGTTAACAGACTTTGATGTTTACTTACTAAAATTCTTATAATTAAACAGAAAGGAAGGGAAAAAGGAGCGGCAACACTTCTTTTTTGCGGTAACAAATATTTTTTTCGTGATTATTCATCGTATTATATTTTTTTATTCACGTCACTTGGTTGCGCTACTCCTGCTAGATAGCGAATCAGTATAGCTGTCGGGTAACAGATACTATCGGAGGGTCATTTAATCACAATCTCTACACCTGGTCGCTGGTTCGATCGGGTTTATTATACAAAAACTAACAGTAAGTACACTTTTTTTAAATTTAAAACTGTTCCTGTAGACGGGTTTAAATAGTAAAGTATACATACAAGACTACAAACAACTACCCATATATATTTTGTACGAAGCAAGTATAATATTACTGATAATATACGCTAATTTTATCAGAGTATCGTTTTAACATGGTTTCTAATATCTAGTTTCACAAATCAAAAGATCGTTTAATCTGTTTGTGTTCATATCAACGTTCGTATGTATGCATATATCTATCTAATTCTATTCCTATCTCATCCCTGTCTGTCTGTCTGTCTATCTATCTATCTATCATTAGTTTGGTCATTTTTCTGTTTGAGTTTTGTTTAACGGCATATCAACTCCTCTGGGGGTTATGCAATGCCAAAATTGTAGAGTTTTAAGGTATTTTTTAAATGTTCGGCTATAAGTAAGAAGGTTGATTTAGTCAGATTCTGATAAAAAATTTTAAATTTTTTGTTTTAGAAAACTGAAGATGTCTTCTAGTTTTGCATTCAAAAATATATTGCTGGTAATAATTTTTTTTTTTAAATGTATTTCGGTAATATTTTTTCCTTAAAAAATGTGCTATGATAATAATTTTCCTTTCAAAAATGTATTGTTGGTAATATTTTTTTCCTTCAAAAATGTATATTTTTTATTTATAAAAGTCTATTTTTATGTATATATTCCAATAAAGTTTATTTTTGTACTTTCATAGTATTTTGACCACAGTTTGGGGGTTAACTATTTTCCCATATCTGGGACCCTAACAGTTACTACCACTCCAGGTCAGACTGGACCTGGAAACAACAGCAATTAAGAGGTGGTTCTATGCTTCTCACAATCTCTCAATCAGAGGCCTTGCTGCCGGATGCAGTTTACCGTCATACCCAGGACTTGTCATTTTTTCATTCTCATATATATTTTTTCGCAGAAAATATTTTATCGTTAAAAAAACCCCCACTTAAACAAATTTATCGCTTCTCTATTCTTCGTTGTATTTCTTCGTTTATTTTTCTCGTCTCTTTTCTAAACTTTGATTGGATTACCTTTTGAATTCTTTTTGAGAATCCTTGTATACAGCGTTTTCTTGACGTGGTTTTTCAACGGAAATATTGTGAAATATACGTTGAGATATTTGCTAAGACAAACACGGTCTCGTATCCTGCCACAACTGTTTGTTACCTAGTCAAAATCAAACTCGCATCAGTAATAATCAGATTCGAGTCAATTTTGCAGTCTCTACGACAGATGTCTATTTATGTTAGTACTCGTAAAGAAAAATAGGAAGGAAATGTTTACATTTTTTTTCGTCTATTACGATATCAGTAGTAATGCATGTTAAGGGGTACGTTTGCAACCTGAACACTTAAACAGGAATAAAAATTTACAAATATCCTGCTAGGTTCATGCCTTCCTCAGTCTGAGTTTTTTTTTTCTCATAATGGCAGGCGTTTGGTTACTCGTAACTCCTTAAGTATTAAAATCACCTGTATGATTTTATTTTCTGTTCAGTTACAAGTTCAACTAAACATTCCATCCACGACGATATAGGAACAACTGAGGGCGGTGCTGCAGAGCCCACGTCGAATTTTTCTTTCTTTTTAAGTGTAAATAACAGAAGGTTATATTTATTTTCTTAACTTTATTCTGTGAAATTTCTATTTAGCTGAGCTGTAACATTTATCTAAAATCTTTCTTTTCCTGTTTGCTGTGTAGTTTCAGAACGTGGAAGATCATTGTTCTCCACAACTTCCTGTTTTATCTCTCTTTATCCTTCTTTTGGCAACCGTTAACATAAGCTCGTTAGGTAGTTCATTCTCTGCTTTCCTGGCCTTCAGTATTTCTTGTGGGTGTTACATTTTCCAAGCCCTCTTTTCTCATTATATGCCCAGAAATTTCAGTTGTCTCTTGCTGGTTCTAAGTTTCAGTGTCCTTATTTTTTAAAAAAATCTCTAAAACTTCCTCATTGCTACCATGTTAAAGCCATGGTATGTTCAGCATCCTCATGTAAAACCACATTTCTGTTGCCTCAAGACTCTTTTTTATTTTGGGGGGAATTTTCCAGCATTTTAAAAAAATAATTTCATTCCAAGCAAGGCGCTGAATCCGCTAAGACACACGGGGGTTACTGAGTGTTAAAGAACATGATAAAAAAGACTATTAAGAGGGAAAGAACAAGAATTTAGAAGATAGAAGATGATGATTAACATTGCATTTAATTTTTTAGAATTAATTAGAAAATGTTATCTTCTATTGTTTTTTTTTAAACATTATCATGTTAAAGTATTATATACCGAAAAGTATTATATACCGAAAAGTATATACAGAAAAATGTCGAAAATTGCCGAAAGTGTCACATTGTAAAATATTAAGTACAAACGAATGGAATAAAAAATGTGTATTTAAAATGTAAGGGAAAATATTTATGACAGTAGGTGTAAAAATCGATTTATTTTATGAGATCAGAAAAAAAAATCGAAGTTAAAACAAATTTCAATTCAGAATTTAAACTAACCACTCCCCTGAGCCTCCTACCCGACGTTTAATATCTTATTCTGTTTTCTAATTTTTATTTCGACTGATTCATTTTTTACGGCTTATCAACACATTTGCAGTTATTTAAAGTCACAAACATTTTTAGCTTGCAATGATTCCAATGGGAACTGGAAATCACCTGTCCAATTAAACAATTACAAGTCATTATCTCCTACGTCCCCCCAACACATAAAAGCATACAGCCCTTGATTTTCTCAAGCGGTCACCCATCAAGGTATTGACCTGGCCCGACGTTGCTTAACTGTGGTAATCGTACGGGAACTGCCTATTTTCATAGCTAATTAGTGTAAGAAAAAATGCGATAAATAATAACACATTACTTTTATGAACCCGATGTTAAAAATAAACCCGTAAGCAAACAAAATAGGGTCAGTGTGTCTTTTAGGCATGCATAGCATATACTTTGCACAAGTAGATGAACATATTGCAACAAAACTATTAATATAAAAAATATTTATTATTTGTTTATTTCTTTTGATTTCTCGTGTATAGCAATTTCTTTCCGGGTCCCAAACAGAGATCTAAGCTCAGAAATGGCATCTAACATTTTCTACTGAGCATTTTTGAGAACCTTCTCTAACCCCCCACCAAAAACAAAAACCTAAGATCACACACATTTTATGCAGATAAAACCCCTCGGAAGGTGTGGACTGTACTTGCGAGTTCAATTTATTGCATTTCTTTAAAGCTTGGGCTACCAAGAATCCCTTTAATCGAAATCTAGTCCAGTGAACCCGAGTGTTCCAACTACAACTGGAATTACTGATGTTTTTCCGTGCTTCATTTTTGAGGTTCTCGCTTCAAGATCCTTATATTTCGAAGATCTTCAGAGATACGCTATAATCTGAAGGGATTGTCATGTCAATACAGGGGCCCGACAATATTTTTCGAACACTTTGAAAAAAGTACTTCAAGGTGGTTACTAGTGCCAAAGACTTTTGAGATTGTAAGTACATAGTTGAGGAGTGAGAATCCACTACTAGTGTAATCATTTTTTTTAGTTTGGCTTTGATAATTTTAGTTTTTTGTGATTTTTGCAAAAACTTGCGCGACACTATTTTTCGGACATGACAAAAAATCCTATTTTATTAAGAGCTAAGTTCATGTATATGTTGCTGTATGCAAATTTTCTGCATCGTTTTAGCTGTCATCATTAGAATCAATTATCTGTTCTATTTTACTGGCAAAACAATTAAGTTTAATGAGGTAAAATGCATTCAAAAGAAGTCGTTTGTTTGGTACGGAAGAAGCGGGATGATGGCCTCAGCATCAGAAGGATCGCCATGGATTTGAAGCTGTCGAAATCAACGGTCGAATACATGCTGAAGACAAACTCCGAGCGGAAAAAGAAGAGAGGACGGAAAAGATCAATTGGCAAGAGGACTGAAAGGAGAATGAAGAGGACTGTGACACGGCTTTTGACATCTGGAGAAAAAGTTACAGCAAGAAAAGTGAAGTAGAAATGTGAATTGGATGTAAATGTCCGAACAGTACAAAGAACGCTGCATAGGATTGGTTTGAAGTATGCAAAGGCTAAGAAAAAAATTACACTAACAAAGAAACACAAAGGAGCAAGACTGGAGTGTGCTAAAAGGTGGTTAACAAAGCATGTTGACTTTAAGAAGGTTATATTTACTGATGAGAAGCGTTTCAAGTTTGATGGGCCCGATGGATGGTGTACTTGGTCGAGAAGGGGTGAGCCTGCTGTACTGAACAAACGACAGATGGGAGGAGGAGGAGTTATGGTTTGGGGTATGATCTTTGCTAATGGAAATATATGGTTGGAGTGGCTGAAAGGACGACAGAACAGCAAAAGCTACAAACAGTTGCTGGACGAGAAAGCCCTACCAAGGATAAGAAGATAGATAGGGAATGATTTCGTTCTACAGCAAGACAATTGCAGCAACCATGTGTCAAAACTCATGAAAGAATGGATGGCTAAAGTGAATATGACTACTTTGGAATGGCCTGCAAAAAGCCCAGATCTAAATTTAATAGAAAATGTTTGGGAAATGCTTGCGCAACTTGTCTATGATGAACCTGAAATAACGAAAGAGGCTCAACTATGGGAACGGATACTAGATGCCAAAAAACAACTAATAGAAACACGTAGAGATGTTATTGTGCATATGTTTGATCATTATGAAGAGAGATTGATAAAAGTTATTGAGAAGAAAGGTGATATTACAGACTATTAACAGTTTTTCAACGATGTTCGAAAAATAATGTCGCTTGTGTTTTGTAAAAAATGATGAAAAATAAATATTTTTCCTTACCTAATCGTTTTTCTTCCATTTTTATTACAGGTATTGTCTTTATATGTTTATGCTTTTTTTTTAATTATCTCACCCCAAGCAAGGCATTCCACTGCCACTATTGCGCATGGGGCTACATAAGGGAAGGTAAAGAGAAGGAGTGGTTAGACATAGGGAATGTCAGGAGGAAGGTGACAGATGAGTAAGGATACCGAGGATGAGGGTTGGGCAGATGGGAAGAGTGCTTGATAGAATGGGAGCAGGTTAGTGTGTTAGGAGGTGTCTATTGACCTTACATTTAAACTCCTGGAGATTGTAGCCGTCGGGGAAGCAATCGTTTGGAAGAGAATTCCACAGTCGGGAAGTGCGAGGAAAGAAACTGTTGGAGTAGAAGTTACGGTTGCATTTTATCGGTTTCACTGTAAAAGGGTGGGATCTAGTTGCTAATCTAGTATCTCGTTCAAATACGTATTTAGGGGGCACTAGTGATCTAAGTTAATGCTATTCGATTGAAGGAATTTCGCCACTCTATGGTACTCGGAAAGTCGAATACTAAAGTGTCCGAAAAATATTGTCGGGCCCCTGTAAGAAAGCACGTTCCGTTCTTTTGTTGTCTTACCACGTTGCTTTGTTGTTGTTGTTGTTGTTGTTGTTGTTCTTCTTCTTCTTCTTCTTCTTCTTCTTCTTCTTCTTCTTCTTGTTCTTCTTGTTCTTCTTCTTCTTATTATCAATGACCAGGTGATACCAAGCCATTCTAAAAGTTCAGTACATTGAGTAAGATTGAATTAATTTTTTGCAATTGTTAGCCGGGATTAAATTCCGATCTCATATAGACCTTCTATTGAAATCATCCTCATCCTATCATTGGGATTACTTTCACTATCACAGTTTCTCAGTTATATATTCCGCTCTCTTCGAGAATTCCTTCTTCATCTTAAGAATTATAATTAGTTATATTACAATTCTTTTCATTTTATAAAATAACAATGCTTTTCAAAGTAATGTTGGGTCAACTGATTTCACTTAAAAAATCACGTCTTTTCTATATTTGAATCAGTGTGCCTGTCCTGGGGGGGGAGACAAAGAGAGAGTGAAAAGAGAGAGAGAGGAAGAAATCGTGGTAAGACAATACAAAGACTGAACGTGCTTTCTTATTGACATGGTAGTCCCTGCAGATTGAGAGAAAGATATATATATATATATATATATATAAATCTAATCTAATCTAAGCTTATTTATAAATGGAACTTTGTCTGTGTGTGTGGGGGGGGTGTCTGTGTGTCTGTGTGTCCGTTACCTATAGACACCGAAACGGCTGCCGATTTTCTTGAAAATTTACACAGTTGTACTATAAGCGTCTGCGAGTGTTCTTAGCTAGGTTTTGTATCGAGGTACCACCGATAAATATCGAAAATCGACAATCGAAAAAATCGGGTTATAAAAGGAGTGCTCTGATTTTAATCAAATTTGATACACCCATAGACAAAGACATAAGAAACGATATTCAGAAGTTTCATGGTTGCAGTTCTTACAATAGGGCAGTAAATCGATAATATATATATAAAAGGCAAGATGTTTGTGTGTGTGTCTGTTTATTTGCCTGTATGTATTTTTTTTAGCTCTTTTATTTTAATTTTTGCTTCGGGTTTGGCTCTAAGTAGGTATAATGGTAGTTCTTAGTCTCTGCCATGATACCATTTACTCAGAGGACTTATTTAGCCTTCAAAATTCAGTTTACGACGAAAAAAACTTATTTGATATCGATACCAGGAAATCAAAATTTGACTTACATCCATTCATTTTTCTTTCAGTCTATGGTTTCGCTTTAACAGGAAACAAATATTCCTTTTTAGTCTTTCGTGCCAACGTCCAAAGAGTCTGAGCTCCAGGACCATGGATTAGTTTTAAATATTTCATTACACCCGAGCAACGCCGGGCTATACTGCTAGTATATATATATTGTCATCCGCAGACAGATCTGTTTCGCCGTATCACAGCTCATCAGTACGGTTAGACCCCGATTGCTTTATATATATATATATATATATATATATATATATATTATAAATTATGTTTTAGAACATGTACATAATTTCTTCTATATATGTCCTCTTCCCTACAATCATATGGTTGTTTGAGTGTTTGGATTTAAACATTTGGATTTGTTTAAATCCAAACACTGAAACAACCATATGATTGTAGAGAAGAGGACATATATAGAAGAAATTATGTACATGTTCTAAAACATAATTTATAATAAATATTCACTGCTCTATGCATCATATATCGAGCACTGTTTTAAATTAATGTTTTGGACGGAAAAAATTTTTCTTTTTTCTCTCTTCATTCTATACTCACTCGGATATATATATATATATATATATATATATATATATATATATATATATATAAAGATAGATAGATAGTAAGAGAAAGAGAGAGAGAGAGAAATATAGTGAGTTACCAGCTTCTCATGTGTCGTTTTAAATCGTTTGTTAAGACGTTTGCCTATCTTACAAACGACCATGACGTGAATTAATAAGAATAAGGACACATCTAAATAGAAACTCTAGCAAATGAACATTTCTTGATTTTTAATTACAGATAACGTTCTTCTCTACACAGTAGAAAAAGAAGAAAAGAAACTCACGCGCTAAACAATCTAAAAAAAAACTGACACGATGAAAGAGTCGCGTCCATGTTACAAAAATTAACCGAAATCATTTCATTCACAGATCAAAGGGGAGGTAACTGTTTTGATTGTTCTATATTTCGTGGTTCATATTTTCATAATTCACATTTTAATAAGTCCTAAATAGGGAGCGCGGTGGATAGTGACCCCAACTGAGGAATCAGAGAGCCGAGTTCGAATTTCAGTCGGGCTCATTATATTGCGATAATACACTTTGGAAAAGTGTGAATCCATCTTTTTTCCCAACAGCCATATGTAAATAACAGAACAGACTGGGTCCTGTAGCCTTGGTTGGCAATCCATCTAGGAGGAGAGAAAAACTCTGAATTAAAAGCCAGCCTGGAGAGCGTCGGACACTGTTTGGTCATCTTACCCGGGAAGCACCACTGCTACTACGGCTGCAGTATGTACTATGTCCCTTAGACCCCAATTTCTTCCTAATTTGACACTTACAACCTTCAAAAACTCAAATGCAACGTCAGTCGCCGTATTCTTTCTTCCTGATACCTATTCCGTTATTGTTCTTTCGCCTCCCCTCATTAAAGTCTTCTCATTCTCTTTCACTCTAAAAGCCGTTTGCGTCTCAGTGGCATTATCGCCTTGCTTTGGGTGAAATTATTTTAAAAAATAGCATTTAAAATAAATTTATTTATTAAAGACATCGTATATTGTTTTAAATATAATTCGCGTATAAAAATGACTTGGCAGCATATGATGATATGATGGTAATCCTTATGTTTATCCATTAACAGTTAAGTGTCATACGTAATACGCGCTTGGGCGATCATGTCTCGAACAGACATGACTAACTGAGCAGAAGATTTTCCCGCAGTAGAAAGGCTATAAAAACCAATTTGTCCTACTTTTTAACCCATAGCTGGAGAGAGAAGCGACGGATTAATCCCTTTTTCAACAGTATTTGCGTAAAAGTGAATGCCACGATTTTGACAAGAATTCTAACTCGGTTCTCCGATTTCTCGTTCTGAGCTGTGATATCTACTGCAGGAGAACGCACATCTGAGATTAATATAAATAGCACTAAAAGCCTTACTTTTGCTGAGGATCGAGCACTGACACTTAGTAACAAAAAGGGAACAAATACATAGTGTGTCTCAAAGTGTGTATATATATATATATATATATATATATATATATATATATACACACACACTTTGAGACATATATATAAATAAAAAAATAAATTTCATACATAGTTGTATGATACAACTGATTTGAACATCGAAATTTATTTTATTTTATAATTGGCTCTGTAATTTAAATATTAATTACATTGAGCCCTCCACCTTGATCAGTTTTAATATTAATGTAATTAATATTAATTATGATCGGGTCTTTGGGATTTACCTTCCTGCTTTTCCTATTGGATTAAAGTTTTATATTTAAAATATCGATCTATCTATAGATATATTAGCCTGTTTCGCAGCTCATCAGTGTGGCTAGACACATCCACTTGCTTCTGGCCAGGATCGAAACTGACCGATTTGGTGTCAGTCATATAACATAGTACAATTGGTATGTAATCCAGGTAAATTCCAAAAGAGACGAACTCAAGAGAACTCAATGTTAAATTTATTTATTTAATCCAGGTAGAAATATGTTTTCCATCGTAGTCTTCTATTTGGATCTGACGAGCCGCGATAAGAACATCAAAGCGGTGATATATGTATTATGCATTGTAATAATCGAAAACCCTTTATATATATATATATATATATATATATATATATATATATATATATATTGTGTATTTGGGAAACAATCTCTCTTCTATACTTGTTTCATTACAAATGACAGACAAGGTATTATGATTAAGATTTTTACATAATTTTTCATGTGTTTTATTTTTAGTTCCGAAAAGAAAAAATTATAGAACAAATAGAAAATTACATACAAACTGAATGATAATAACTTGTCTGTCATTATATAAACCCCAGTAAACTGCAAGCACATTAAAGAACTAACCTTACAATCATGCTAAAAAGACTACAAAAGCCAGAGCTAGGACCCCTTAGAAATGACACACCTTCATAATACTAACAACCCTCTTACACACACTACAAACCGTGATCTAATTTAAAATTTATAAAAAGTTAAAGAAATTATAGAAAAAATCGATTTTCTAAATTCAAAATTAAGGTTAAATATACAAAATTAGATTATGAAAACTGTGTTTAAATACACATATTAAATTTTGCCTATTACCTTAAATACAAACATACCTATTACCTTAAATACAACATAAAATCTTACCTCCTACATTAAATCCTACCTATGAAGCACCCATTATCTAGTTACTTTAAATACTAACATTAAATTTTATCCCTTACATTAAATCTTACCCATTACACACCACAAACTGTGATCTAATTTAAAATTCAAAATTTAATAGAAAAAATCGACTTCCTAAATCCAAAGTTAAGGTTAAATATACAAAATTAGATTAATTATAAAAACTGTACTTAAATACAAAAATATTCTATAGTTGTACAAATAAGCGGTAAGTCCAGTCCCATCCCTCCCCACTCCTTACACCTCCCTACTCTCCTCCTCTAAGAAATCCAAAGGATAAAGTCTAGTCGCAAAATCATAAAACTTACATCCTATCTGCAAATGTTAAATCTGTCTACAAAATTCCAAGACACTAATTAATCAACTATATTCACTACCCACACCACTTTCTTCAAAATTCAAACGGACAATTCACAAGACTTATTCCCTTATCACTAACTCCCACCAACATCCCACACACAACTCACCAAATATGAGAAAAGATGCTTTCCATTCCTGTCCACACCGCCTGATGAGACATTGTACTTTCAATGTCGCTGCTCTCCTTGGGCTTCTTGACAAAATACAAAGGAGGATCTGTAACGTGGTTGATACTAACTTGGCAGACCGGCTGCAGCCGCTCTCACACCGGCGTGATGTAGCTTCCCTGTGCCTCTTCTACAAGTACTTTCATGGCTTCTGCTCCGATGAGCTTAGATCACTGGTGCCGCCCAAGCACGAATTTACACGAGATACTAGATTAGCAACTAGGTCCCACCCTTTTACAGTTAAACAAATAAGATGTAACCGTAAATTCTACTCCAACAGCTTCTTTTCTCGCGCTTCCCGCCTGTGGAACTCCCTTCCACAAGTCTGCTTTCCCGACAGTTACAATCTCCAGGTGTTTAAATGTAGGGTCAATAGACACCTCCTATCACACTAACTCCCAACTATTCTCACAACACTCTCATCTACCCAACCCTCATTCTCGGTATCCTCACCCGCCTATCACCCACCCTCTGTTATGTCCTATATTTAACCAGCCTTTCTCCTCTCTACGTAGCCCCCTGCACAGTAGTGGCAGTGACATGCCTTGCTCGGGGTGAAACGCTTATAAAAAAAAACAAAAAAAAAAAACAAATGTATGATTTGTAGTGGATATATAAAAAATTTGTACATGTTCTAAAATATACATTATTATATATATATATATAAATATATATAGATATGTGTGTGTGTGTTATTATTATTAATTACACTTTAGAACATTTACAAATTACTACAAAATTGTTTTTGTTTCGACATTAAAGACATTGTTCTTACAATGTCGAAACAAAATGTACAATTTGTAATAGTTTGTACCTCTTCTAAAGTATACTTAATAATATATATTCATTACTCTATTTTTATATTGAGCACTCTTTTAAATTATTCTTTCGAACGTTGCAATTATTTTCTTCCTTATTCATTTGGATATATATATACATATATCTATGGTGGCTCAAAATCTTTTACGTCCGGCTGAGGTTTATGACGCGGGTTTTTAGAACCTGTAGAAATGGTTCTTCTTTAAGTGTCAGTCAGTCAGTTTAGTGCCATACGTGATACACGCCTTGGGCGATCATGTCTCGAAAAAGACATGTTTGACTTGGCAGAAGATTATCCCGCAGTAGGTTACCATTGCTTTCTGTGGTAGACTGGTTACCAACCAAGGCTATAAAACTGAATGCGTCCTATTATTTAACCCATAACGAGAGACGGATTAGTAACTTCCCCAGAGGTATTTGTGCGTAAGTGAATGCAAGTAAATTCAACTGGATTTCGAACTCGGTACCCCGATCTCTTGTTCCGATTCAATATCCACTGAACCACACTGGAAATTATTGAATTTACATATGAAATAAATAAATTTCTGGTCTGTAAATTAAATTTACACTGAACTCTCCGTTGGATCAGTTTTAATATTTAATCTAATATCACTAGGATCCATTGGGATTATTTATAAAATTTTCTCCTGGATTTATTACGGTAATATATATATATATATATATATATATAGTACTGTGGAAAACTATTAGGACAAGAACTATTTTATCTTTTATAAGGCATATTGACAGAAAATAAACAATTTAATTAAAGTAATTTTATTTGATTTACTCAACAAATGTTTTAACAAGAAAACGTACTAAAATTTAATATTTAGTATAATAGCCTTTTGCTTTGATCACAGACTTCATTCTGTCAGGCATTGACATCACAAGTTTCTTCAATGTATCTAATGGTATCTCCTGCCAAGCAGCTTGTATTTGTTCCCAAAGTGTATCTTGCAAAGTAACATTAGATTTATCAATTCGAGAGGGGGAATAAGAAAAATGTCAGTCATATTCAAGGATAATAGAATAACGAGTAGTTTAAAAAAACTTGTTTAATAGAAAATAGGAAAAATTAAATATAACTTCTTTTTAATACATTTCTTTTACACCTAGTTTTAAATAATCAATATTTATTAGCAATTTACTTGGCTTTTCACCCTGTATTTGAATTTCAATGAGGTTTTTAAGAAAATCACCCCTGTCCTAATACTTTTGCACACTACCGGTCGTGTGCAAAAGTGTTAGGACAGGGGTGATTTTAAACTTTATTTTGATGCCTTATGAAAGATAAAATAGTTCTTGTACTAATACTTTTGCGTTTTCTTTATTTTGAGTACTCTGGCATTTATTTTATTATAAGCAGTGCTCTTATTAGCCGTTTACTTGGCTTTAATGGGAGGTAAAACATTAAGGAAAGGAAACAGATAAATGAAAAATATCCAAGGAAAAAGAAAAAAGAGGAAAAAACGTTGGTTAGCATGTATTCTTCGGGGTCAAACCCCAAAGTGAATCTCCATTCTGATTAGTCACACAAAAAACACCCACATACATTCACAGCAAACCAAAAGTTGTCATTTAAGTGTAAATCATCAGCACAACCACACCAACATTGCCTGATGATGAGAACCTATCTCGAAACACAGAAATTTCCATGTCGCATCGCAATGTAAAATTGATATATAACCATAGAGGGGTAGAGTCGCCGACTGACGCCATTTCGGTCGGGTTTCAATCCTGGGTAAAAAAGCAACAGGTGTCTAACCGTACTGATGAGCTGTGATACGGCGAAACAGATCTGTCTGCGGATGACAATATATATATATATATATATATATATATATATATATATATATATATATATATAGGTAAATGTAAAAAATCTAAACGTGAGCCAAAACCTACCGCGGTTTCACATTAGATTAAAAAAAACAAATATATAGTTCAGTTAAGGCCAGTTCTGGCGGTTTGGTTTCACTGTGATTAGTAATATATATATATATATGTGTGTGTGTGTGTGTGTGTGTTTCATTTTGCCTGTCTAGTACTGCTTTATTTTAAACTATTAATGGGGAAATAAAATAAGAATCTTGTAGATTTATGTAAATATTTTCAGATGGAGTGTAGAAGATAAAAAATGAATCAAAATGAGACAAGAAGAAAAACTGTTCTTAGCCGACAGGGTTCGTTCTCTGAGAGGACATTTTTCACTGATTAAGTCTTTTCCCCACAAAGGATGAAACACATCGGCGAAACATAATCTTTTTTCTCTGGTCACACACACACACACACACACACACACACACACACACACACACACACACACACACACACACACACACACACACGAGTATATTTATGAATATATATTTAATTTATTTGTTTAAACATTACTTTTAACCGATTCTCTTTATTTGAGAAGATATTCTGCTTTTATTTATGCAGTATATTTATATGGACATGTATATCTATCTATCTATCTATCTATCTATCTATCTATCTATCTATCTATCTTTACAGTTTTTCATATCTATCTATCTATCTATCTATCTATCTATCTATCTATCTTTACAGTTTTTCATATCTATCTATCTATCTATCTATCTATCTATCTATCTATCTAAATCTAAATTTATACATGAAACTTTGTGTGTGTGTCCGTTACCTATAGACTCCGAAACGGCTGAACCGATTTTCTTGAAAATTTAAACAATTGTACTATAAGCGAATGCGAGTGTTCTTAGCTAGATTTTGTGTCGAGGTATCCCCGATAAATATCGAAAATCGATTATCGAAAAAATCGAGTTATAGAAGGAGTGGTCCGATTTTAATCAAATTACATACTCATAGACAAAGACATAAGAAACGATATTCAGAAGTTTGAAGGTTGCAGTTCTTACAATAGTGCAGAAAATCGATAATATATATATATATATTTATATATAAAAAAGGCAAGATGTTTCTGTGTGTGTTTCTTTTTATCTGCCTATATATATTTTTTTTTCAGCCCTTTTATTTTAGTTTTTGCTTAGGTTTTGGAGACTATAGGTAACGGATACACACACAGACACAGACACAAATGTGTGTGTTTGTGTGTGTGTGTGTGTGTGTGTGTGTGTGTGTACAGCTATATTTTCCTTAAATTTCTTGAATGCGCAGAAGTAAGACAAAATAAACGCTATTTAAAAAACTGGACGTCTTATTAAATCACAAATATCCACTAAAAATAGATTTTGAAATAAAAATTTACATACCAACATAGATGTAGATATATACTATATTTTATTAAAACAAAAACAAATCATATGTCTGTATGTAGGTGTGCAAAACGTGTGCGGGCGAGAGTAAAAGTGAGAGTGTGAGAGGGGAGAGAGAGAGAGAGATATTCATTCTTTCGTAAACTCATATGAGAAAGGCTGTGCTGATTTTAGTATTGCCACCGTGAATTAGTAGCAACACTCCAAAGCGTTTTTCTTTTTACTTTTTTAATAGTTATTTTATAATCAATTTTCAAACTTTTTCATGTTTGGACACGAAGAGCCTAGCTTGGTAAAAAAAAATATACGTCAAACTATACTGTCAACGACATTTCTATTATCACGGCCATCACCACTTACCACCTAAGTGTCAAAGCTTGTGAATTCTTGGCTTGCTTGAAGGAACGGTTTATGATCAATTCTAGATCGATTAGAATTACAAATGCGTAGATGGCAAAAAAAGCAGTACAGTGATTTACCGAAAATTTAAAGCTGTTTTAAAATAGTTTTTTTTTTTTTTTTTAGAAATTGCTTTTTTTAATGCGTTTGGACTTTGCAAAGTATTCACTCGTTTCTTTTCGAATGCGTATACGAGACGAATTAACCCCGACGAATGCCTGCACGTTAAAATATTGGATGTAACTGGGGATTTAAAGAAACGCTATACGGAATTACCATCTGTTGAATGATATTTTCGTGGACTTTGTAGGATTTTTTATTTCCCCTTTGGATTATATAAATGATTTTCCTGGAATGGAGTCACGCAATTTCTATTTTACTTCTTAAATATCAAACTATAGATCTTGGCCATGTGTCGGTCTCTCGAAGAAGGTAAAACGCATTTTGTCAATCGTTTGGTGGATGTTCTCAACGAAAACGCGATAAGCTGGGTCATCTCGTGGCCTAACCAAATGGTGCATGAATTTTATTATGTGCAGTATTGGACAGAAATCGGTAAAAGCACCAAGTCAATATTTACATTCTAAGAATTCAGTGATGGCTTCTTGGAAGCTATCACTTTCGAATTACATTAAATACAGAGAAAACGGTTTACCGTTATTACTAAATCCTCTACCGGGAGAACAAACGTGTAAATTACTTAATACAAACATTGATACCTTCATAACTCAGTTTCGATACAAGTGTCCATAATAGCATATCAAAATAACGGCGAATAGCCTGTCAAATATTCCTTCGATTATGGAATGGAATTATCAAAAATACCGTCTACAAGCAGCCTTTCGCCTATCGCTTATTATCAGAAAAGCGGTTTATTGGAAATAATTGCAATTTGCTTCAACGGTAAGGTTTTTTTTTAAACAGATTTTTCATGTTACGATATTTTTGTCTTCTTGATAGTGTACTTTTTACAATTTGATACTTTAAGTGGAGATAGATATTTGGATCATTTTCTGACGTTAGTAATAAATGATTCGTTTTCTTGCGATTTCAGTCATGTCAGGAATTATCAGACGAGGAAGTTTTCTTTTGCCAATTTTTTTCTTTTATACTTTTGTACATATTTCTGTGAAGAGCTGATTGCGTTAAGCATTCAAGAATTACTTGCGTAATTCCAGCGAATACTTATGAACATTGTTTACCCTCAGTAGTTAAATGCTCAGTTTGGCAAAACGATACAGTAATAAGCACTTAGTTAAGATAAAACTCACTTCATTAGCACACCTGAGCGTAATCTTAGCAGAATATATATTGTAGGGAGGTGTTACAGTGTCCATAATTTGAAATTTTGAGAAGCTGATATTTTCGAAAGTATATATATATATATATATATGTTGATTGATTGATTTTTTTAATTATTTAGTTTTAGGTCATAATAAAATTAGACCAGTACACAGTTGTATTAAAAAAAAGTTCAATACAATTTTATTGTAGAACGTTTGAATATTCTTCATTTGTAAACGAGTTATTACGCGACTTAGGTTTCTACCATGTGGTTTCTTCAGCCAATTTGCAATAAACTGAAGACACCACATGGTAGAAACCTAGGTCGCGTAATAATTCATTTACAAATGAAATATACAGTGTTAAATTATAATGGTTTGTAGTACCAAAATTGGTGATTTTTCAGTAGTTTACTTGTAGAAAGTCATTTTAGGCAAACATATTTTTGTCATAAAGTGTTCGGTATCCTATCAAGAAAGAAAGAGCGCGTTGATAAAATCAATGTGCAGAAATTTGACACTTAGCGGAGTAGTGTTTAGTTTTACTTTTCACGGTAATTTGTTTTTTTATATATCTATCTATCTAAATTTATTTATAAGTGGAACTTTGTCTGTGTGTGTGTGTCCGTTACCTATAGACTCTGAAACGGCTGAACCGATTTTCTTGAAAATTTACACAGTTGTACTATAAGCGTCTGCGAGTGTTTTTAGCTAGGTTTTGTGTCGAGGTACCACCAATAAATATCGAAAATCGATAATCGAAAAATCGGGTTATGGAAGGAGTGGTCCTATTTTAATCAAATTTCATACACTCATAGACAAAGACATAAGAAACGATATTCAGAAGTTTCAAGGTTGCAGTTCTTACAATAGTGCAGAAAATTGATAATATATATATATATATATATATATATATATATATATATATATATACAAAAGGCAAGATGTTAGTGTGTGTGCCTATTTATCTGTCTGTATGTCCTTTATACAAATCCACAATTTTTATCCGATTCTCACCAAAAATTTAAAATAAAATATTTTTAAAAATAAAATCACACATTGAGGAATGACACAGATATTTATGTTTACTTAGAAAGTATACTTTTCCATAGCGTTCCCTCTAACCAACAACAACAACATCATTTCTTGGAAGAATAAGTCCTAATTCTTTGTTTATCAACCGTCTTGTTAAAAAGGGATTTAACAGTGATCTAGTTTTACTTAGAGATTATAATTTCTATAGGGAGCCTCCAAAAAGAACAACATTTCACGGAGGAGTAATTCCTACTTCTTTCTTAACTAATCGTCTCGTTGAAAAAGGACACAGTCGTGCCCGAAAATACCAACTTTAAAATCTTTCCCTGCGAGCTTCAATTCAATCAAATAATAAATATAATCAATTTTATTGCCAATATTGTTATCATTTTGTTGGCATTTTATTACTAAAATTTGATTAATCGGCCTATTAAACACACACACACACACACACACACACACACACACACACACACACACACACACACACACACACACACACGTATATAGATGTATAGATAATTACTTTTCTCATTAGTAAATGAAGTATGCCACTATCTTAACAGTATGTTATAAATATCAATGTTTAAATTTTACAACGGTCAGGTTTAAATCTGTGCCTGATGATTGCCACATACATGAAACTGATTGTACCGAAAGGTAAAAGAGATAATGCTTATTTATTAAAGTATGTATATATATATATATATATATATATATATATATATATATATATATATAAAGACAGAAAATCTAAGCAAGAGCCAACAACCTACCACTGACGGGCCGTTGGGTGAAACTGTGGTAGGTAGTTGGCTCTTGCTTAGATTTTCTGTCTTTGTTTGCTCTATTTTCGTATTGAGCGCTTTAGTGTTAGGGTTTTCGTCTTAGGTTTTTTTCTTTCTTACGAGTGCTTGACTTTTTGTTCATGTACTTCGTTTGTTTATTTTTTTGCTTCCCCTTATTTTCCCTTCGAGTTTGTTCTCGGTGTGTTATACAAGACGATTTAAATTATAGCTTGATTAATACTAGTTTTGGTAGAGTTAGTTCTCTTACTATTGGTATTGTTATTACTATTATTATATATATATATATATATATATATATATATTGATCAGCTAAGAGACGAAATACAACGACGAAAAACGTCAGCAAATATTCCTATTGCCATGTTGCTGTTGTATAATATGTGTTGTATTCCCGAGGGGGATACGATATATATATAGAGAAAATGTGCTATTGTATTATTTAGCACAATATCCGGTGATTAAACGGATATACATAGAAGAGTACAATAGTTACAAAGACAGAACTTACAACGAATAGAGCAGTGGTTTAGATCGAAGTAGTCGCCGAAGTAATCAGTTCGAATATTACCTGAATAACATTCGAATATTACACCAAGAATTCTATTATTCTCTACTTAGATAGACCATTTCCATTCGATCATTGAGAGTTCTGCAGATGTGTTAGCCACTCTACAACAATATGTGGGTTTGTATGCAGGTCACTAGTTGGACTGAAGTGTCACATACGACACAAATATAAATACTCAAAATGCGTTTTGTTCCTCATCAGATCGATTCTGTGACTCATAATTTTAAATATCGTTGCGATATCGAAACTTTTAGCCGAACTTATAGTTTGTGGGTGAGGACTGATCAGCAACCAACCAGCTAAGATCCGTAGACAATTTTCAATAAGATTGATAATACTTCCGACTGTTATTATTTCCACGATTGCAGAGTACTTTTTTTTTTAATCGTGTCACCCCAAGCAAGGCATTCCACTGCCACTATAGCTCAGGGGGTTGCACAGAGGGATTGGGTATAGGAAATGTCAGAAGGAGGGTGATAGACAACTTAGGATGTACATAGGGAGAGAGTTGGAGAGAGTGGGTGTGAGTTAGTGTGTTAGGTGACTATTGACCTTACATTTAAACTCCTGGAGGTTGTAGCCGTCGGGGAAGCAAGCATACGGTAGGGAATTCCACAGACGGGAAGTGCGAGGAAAGAAGCTGTTGGAGTATAAATTGCGGTTACATTTCATCGGTTTCATTGTAAAAGGGTGGGACCTAGTTGCCAATCTAGTAAGCAACTCGATTTATACTACATCATTTACAAGATATATCTTTACTCAGTATTTAGAAGAACACATTCCTATAATCGCATAACAGCGCTTTAAATATTTTATATTAAGTCTAAAGAGTCTTATCTGTATTTACGGAAGAAACTTTTGCGATATACTCTGGTATTATTTTTTTTGTGATGTAGTTGTTTTTTTTTTGTTTTTAATACTTGCGCACATAATTATATTTTTCTAATGGAAATTTTGGTGTGATAGAAAGCTTTTCTTGGTGGACCAATGAATTCGAAAATCTTTGGGTAATCCACACATATTGCTAGATCAATTACAACTTTGTAGTGAGTTCGATCGTCACTGGGTATTGCATATTTTTGGTCTTGTGCCATATATAAGCTATGATTAGAAAATAATTGCTGGATAAATTACGATTTATTAATGAGATTGATCGTTAGGGTACTCCACAGCTTCTACCTTGCGCCACATCTAATTTACGCTTGGAAAATCACCATATTTATACGTTTAGACTGAAGACCAACAAGCGATAAGAGTTTATATCTAATCTAAATCTAAACTTATTTATAAATGGAACTTTGTGTGTGTGTGTATCCGTTATATATACTCCAAAACGGCTGAACTGATTTTCTTTAAAATTTACACAGTTATCCTCTGCGGGTGTTCTTAGCTAGGTTTTGTGTCGAGGTACCCCCGATAAATATCGAGAATCGATAATCGAAAAAATCGGGTTATAGAAGGATTGGTCCGATTTTAATCAAATTTGATACACTCATAGACAAAGACATAAGAAACGATATTCAGATGTTTCAAGGTTGCAGTTCTTACAACAGTGCAGAAAATCGATAATATATATATATATATATATATATATATATATATATATATGAAAGGCAAGATGTTTGTGTGTATGTCTGTTTATCTGCCCGTATGTCTGTATTTTGTCAGCTCTTTTATTTTAGTTTTTGCTTCGGGTTTGGCTCTAAGTAGGTATAATTGTAGTTCTTAGTCTCAGATATGATACCATTTACTCAGAGGAATTATTTAGCCTTCAAAATTCAGTTTACGACGAAAAAACTTATTTGATATCGATACCAGGCAATCAAAATTTGACTTACATCCATTCATTTTTCTTTCAGTCCACGGTTTCGCTTTAAATAGAAACAACTATTGCTTTTTAGTCTTTCGTGCCAACGTCTAAAGAGTCTGAGCTCCAGGACCATGGATTAGTTTTAAAGCTTTCATTACACCCGAGCAACGCCGGGCCATACTGCTAGTTTTTTCATGTTTATATTTTACGTTTCGTAAATTTACAGCAATTGTTGTTTGTATTTGCCTTTCTTAGTATTTGTTTAAAATCTTGGCCTATATATATATATATATATATATATAGTTAAAATGTTCGTCTTTATTGCTTTGATGACATTTTGTACGCACCCTACTATAGATTGGTTAAACTGGATTTATTTTAATATAGATAAAATTTACAATCTAGAATTAACTGTGAAAAGAGTTAAAATGTCCAGTATTATAGACATGTGCTTAGACTATAGGAACACTTACTGAGATCCGAACATTTTATCTGTGTCGTCAGTCTACTATTTGAAAAATTCCTCCTGCTCAAGTGTTTGGTGGGGGAACGGCATATTTTTCTTTGAAGATGTTTTTAAAAGCAACATAACAACAATAAATAAACAAAAGATTTATGAATGTATTTATTCGCTTAGCGGAACATAAGGTCATAACAGCAACTCAAATGCGCAGATCGAATTCATGACTCTGGTTATATTGGTTTCAAAACAAGATTACTAAGAAATCCGCATTGTTAAAGCCTACGTTAGCACATGGTCACGATCATGGAGCATGTAGCAACTAACTTTATTAGGTGACAAATACATTATACGTAAAGACAACTCCTGACTATTTGTCGAGGCTAGATAAAGACTGTATAGCGCTGACATATCTTTGTATGCATCTGCCTTCAGTATCAACTAAATGATGATAACACCTACTTATTATCTTCACGTTAAGAAGCTTATTGCTATGAGTTCGAAAGCAACTGACTTCTTCTTTAGAAGACCCCAAAACCAAAAGTCCAAAAATGGAGTCTTGCTGTCACATCTCAATCCTTACTTTCAAAAACAATAAGATCCTCTTATGGTTAACCAGCAGTATAGCCCGGCGTTGCATGGGTGTAATCCATGGTTCTGGACTCTTTGGACATTGGCACGAAAAACTAAAAAGCAATATTTGTTTCCAGTTAAAGCGAAACCGTGGACTGAAAGAAAAATGAATGGATGTAAATCAAATTTTGATTTCCTGGTATCGATATCAAATAATTTTATTTCGTCGTAAACTGAATTTTGAAGTCTAAATAATTCCTCTGAGTAAATGGTATTATGGCTGAGACTAAGAACTACAATTATACCTACTTAGAGCCAAACCCGAAGCAAAAACTAAAATAAAAGAGCTGAAAAAAAAGAATACAGACATACAGGCAGATAAACAGACAGACACACAAACATCTTGCCTTTTATATATATATATATATATATATATTATCAATTTTCTGCACTATTGTAAGAACTGCAACCTTGAAACTTCTGAATATCGTTTCTTATGTCTTTGTCTATGAGTGTATGGAATTTGATTAAAATCGGAGCATTCCTTCTATAACCCGATTTTACGGTTAGACTCCGATTGCTTTTAACCCAGGCTGGAAACCCGACTGAAGTGGCTTCAGTCGGAGGTACTACCTCTGGGCCATGGGCGCACGGTAGAAGAGGGCAGACTTTTTAGCATGCATATTGTCATTATACACGCCCAGTAGCCAGAGTGCTCTAATTCATTAATGAATGAGCGATGCGTACATGGCAGAGTAGCTACTGTTTTTCAAAGTCTCCCATCCTTCCAGAGTGTGAGGGCGTAAACAACGGTCTTTATTATAATAGAGAGGATATATATATATATATATATATATATATATATATATATATATATATATAAGATGATAGTCAGCAACTAATCGCCCCCGAAGATATTAAACGACAAAATTGCTCAATACTATCGGAAGAAAGTAGAGCAAAAATAAATATACGAAATGTAGAAACCGCACTAAGCTATCCGGGTTTCAACCGTTAGGTATCTTCCGGCACACGTGCGGGAATTCCAGTAAAAGTCACCCCCAAAATATACTGACACCAGAAGAGTGGAAAGAAAGAAGAGGAGGAGAAAAGTAGTTAGAGAAAAGTGAGGGGGAAAAGTATAGAAACTCAAACAAGTAAGTACCCAGATGCCTTCATCTTGACATCACTTCGTTTCTATCATTCAACAATTCGCCTATATTTCTAAATGTAATTATGGTCATTTTTTTTCCTTCTGGCACAGCCAGCAGCAAATATCTCCACGATTTTTTCCTCTTTTCACCTTCTTTAAAATGTTCCACTTTACGCACAGGTTTTTTCCTTAAGATTCTTTGAACTACCACACACAGTCAAGTACCATTGCTGTGGCTTTCTGACCGAAGAGGTATGGTTTTAATATCGCTCTTTAAATGGCCTTTCGGTACAGCCGATGTACAACTCCTTGAACCTACTTATTTCGTCTCTGATCTCAGCCTTGTATACAATTCTTTCAATGCAGCACTTCCCTTTTAATGTACAATCGTTCGTATATCTGCAATTGCATGTTCTTTCTGTTTCATTTGCATTTTTAATATCCAATATTTTGGTATTATTGGATTTAAAAAAAACTTTGAATTTTTTTAAAGCAGCTATAACTTAGTTTGATATTATTTTCATCGAATATTTTAGCTAACTCTGAATTAATGTTTTTCAATGAATTTAAAGAACATTCTACCAATTTTTGTTTGCAATTGCTGGTTAAACGTTAGATTAAATCATTACTTTTCTGCTCAGGAGTGAATTCTAAACTTGCTGTTTTTTACTCCTCTTCTAGCTCTTTTTCATGAGTTACTTTCTTTTGATTGAATATTTAATTCGTAGATGAATTATTTGATACTTTACTTCATTAGGAATTTAATCTGTACTCCTTTAAGAGTTTGTTTAATTACAGATTTACGGTAGTTCGACCTGGTGTTGACATGTTTAATAATTGCATTTGGCTTTATATAAGGCCAGATCATTGATATATAATCTTTACATCTCAGTGACATAATTATTGCAAAAATAAATTAAATAATAAGGCACTGTTAAAGAGTAAACGCGTGGCAAGAGCTTTCTTAACGGGTTGTACATTTTAATAACTGGCAGTAAAGAGAAGGGAAATATATATATATATATATATATATATATATATATATATATATATATATATATATGCTTAGAAGAAAACCAATAAATAATTATCCAAATGTTGGAGAATTTTTGTCTTTATTTTCAACTGAAATTAAAGCAAAAATACGACGTTTAGAACGGCTCATGATTAAACATAATAGACATTCATTGTCTCTTATATTTAACAGCGTATGTTTAGAAAATTACTTGCTGCCTCGATATACTAAATATATATATATATATATATATATATATATATATATATATATATATATACAAACATAGCGGTCTTTCAAAGCAGTAACCCTTTCCTTCCTACCTACCACTACTAACCCAATGGTCAAGCTACCATAGAAGAAATTACTACTAAAATTCCGCTAGCTTAACCCTATAAAAGCCAATTTTCTCTTTCCCTTCGGCATTAGAATTTTTCCTCATGCTTTGATTAAACGGGGTTGACAGTGCATGTCTTAAACTGACATGTTGAAAAGAGCTATCCCCCTTTTAAATATTATCTGCATTTACAGATATCTGACGGCTACAACCTCCAGGAATTTAAATGCAAGGTCAATACTCATCTCTTAACTACTTGACCCTAATTCTTTCCACACTGCTCTGTATATCCTTTCCTTTCTCTCCACCTTTCCAACTGTCATCACACCTGTATTCCCATCCTTCTCTTGCTCCTTTCTAACCTATTCGTCCTTCTCTTCAATCTCCTAATCTTTTTCTCTTATGTAGCCCCCTGCACATCAGTGGCATTACCGCCTTGCTCGGGATGATATGATTAAAAAAGAAATATTCAAGTGAATAAAGAACGAAGAAAAAATTAACAACGTTCAAAACATTAATTTAAAAGAGTGCTCAATATAAAAACAGAGCTATGAATATTTATTATAAATTATAGGTTAGAACATGAACAAATTATCATCTACTACAAAGTGTACATTTTGTTTCGACATTGAAAGGACAATGTCTCATCAGGTAGTATGAAAAGAAGATGGAAAATTCTTTACCTTAATTCGCCAATATAAGATAAAGAATTTCCATCTACTGACATCTACATAAGAATAACAAAAAATGATGCTTTTGAAATCTATTAATACTGGAATACTATTGTTCATCTAGTTCAAGGCTTTACTGGATGAATTTGTTGAAAGGCGGAAAAGGAGGAAGTAAGAATCAAGAAGTGAATGTCATAAGGATATGTAGGATAGATATAGGTGATCTTAGACATGAAGCGGTTATTAATGTATTAGTTGGGGAAGCATCCTTTAGGTAATTTGTTTCAACAAGTAACTGTTCTAGGCAGCCTTTGAGAGTTGCAAAAGAGATCAATTGACCGGCGATCGAGAGCGAAGGAAAATATATTACCCGCCCCAAAATCATTTTACTCGGCCGACTCCATTTTCTTAATAGTCGCCTTACGTAAACATAGCGTGAATCGCTGACAAAAAATAAAAAAATGAAATTTTAATTAAAATTTCAAACGTGTTAGAAAGGATTTTAATTTAAAAAAATAATAATAACAACAAAATTTGATCTTTCCTCTTAATAATAGCATAAATATTTTAATGATAACACTTTCTTTTTATTAAATTTGAGCCCTTTTAACATCATGATATGCTGTTTTTTTTTTTGCAATTGAGTGGAGGTACTTAAATTCGTAGTTTCGTTCTTCTATTTAACTACAATCTCCATCTCCTAGACGATAAAAAATAACAAATCTTATTTTCTCAACGATTTTCTATAAAGAAATTACTTGTATAATTTGTTTTTCGGTGCGTGGTTGGAAGAAATGTGCGTATTTTTTCTTTCTTTCAAATGTTCGTTTTTACTTTTCGTAAGAGGAGAGAAAATATAGATGTTCTATCAAGGGTAATATTTTTCCAAATGAGTTTCCTCAAAATCTGTGAGCGTCACGACAGAGACATTTTGGCTCCATTCTGGAAGCGTTAATTAAACGACTGTTTACACTGACTGGGAGGATAAAAGGTTATTGCAGGTCATTCTAATTAACTTGTGAATCTTCAGTGGCATACTATTGGGTTGTAAAAGGAATCAGATCTTCCATATTTGTGAGATTTTCAATTGACCGCGGGCGAGTGAAGCAATAAACTTTAATCGCCCAGTGAAGGTTTTAATCGACTGAGTCGATCGGGCGAGTGAAATGTCAAAGGCTGGTTCTAGGTAAGAAGCTGTATGAATAGAATTTCGTCCTTATCAGTGGTATGCGAAGAAAATGTTGATAATTCAACTATGTGTACGTGGAATATGTAATTTGTTATTACGATATGGACTAGTGGAACTAAAGAATGTTGTTCGTCTTTTTATTTTATAAAGTTCTTTCCTTCATTCTCAGTTATTGCTCTGTAGTTTTTATTCCAGTCCATTTCTTTTGTTATATCGTTCTTTCGTAAGCAAGACGAAATTCTTCCCGATGACATTCTTTCTGCTCTTTCTGTTCGTGTGTCCTTCATTTTCTTCTTGCCATTCCAACTCTCATTTACCGGAATAAAAACCTTGCTATTCGTTTAGGAATTTGCTGTTATCATGAAAGTCTGTGGGACAAAGGCTGATTTCATAGCCACGAGTCTATTTACTCACTGTTCAATGGTCACTTTTTCGGCATAAATATATCAAACTTAATATCGTATGCAATCTTTTAACTGTAAAATGAATCTTGCAAAATAAATACAGATTACAACTTGTTGCCCGATTTTTATTTGTGTCGTAAACTCGTAAACGTTAAAGATATTATTGAAACGGCTTTTCCTTGCCACATTGACAGAACAAATCATCTATGCCTTTCCTCAGATGTCGTTTTCTAACACTTGAATGATGAGATCGAGACGCCAAAAAGGTATCATTCACATTTATTAAAGCTATGCATCTACTCTTGGGAAAGATTTTAAGATGAATAATCTGACTATTCACTTATTTTTATTGCTGCACCATCTTTGTCATTTTTCTATACATCTTTTCTTTTTGAATTTATAAGAAAATCTTTCATAGGCAGAAAAAGAAAATATAGAATAAAAACAGCAAACTTTTAAGGATACAGCCATAACAGCAGATACAAATCCATAATGACATTTTATCTTAATGGGATCTGGGACTTCGAGAAACACTGCAGTAGAACAATAGTAAACAAGCTGGAAACCGTAACATTGCAGCTCAGAGCAGACTCAGGTTTGTTCTCGGTGTACAGATTTTTCCAGTTAAAGTCTTTTGGCTAAAAAAAAAAAAAAAAAAATAACTATTTGGCTATATCGTTACCCATGAAATAAAACCATGAAACTAGAAGCAAATTTTATTCGGCTATAACCTACAGACAAGCAAGGCAGAAATTAAGCGAATGCAATGCAATATTTGTCTTTTCAGTCAGTCAGTAAAGCTTGGGCGATCATGTCTCGAAAGAGACATGTTTGACTAGGAAGAAGATTTTCCCACTTTTTCATTACTTTCTACTGTAGACTGGTTCCTAACCAAGGCATTAGAACCCAATATGTCCTGTTATTTAATCCATATCTGGTGGGAAGAGACTGGTTTTTTTCACAAGAGCATTTGCGCGTAAGAGAATGCAATGAATTCAACAGCAATTCGAACTCGACTCTCCGAGTCCATATCTACTGCACCACAAGGCACATCCGCTAACGTTTGTCATTTACCAATATGTAAAGAAATAAATATGAAAACAATTTTTAATAATAATGTATATAAATTAACTAAATTAATAAAATATCTGAATCTTTAAAGAAATCATTGTTATCTACCATTTAAAAATTGGAAATTGATTGGAAATTAGCCAAAGTTCTACCAACCATTCCAATAAACAATATAATATATATATATATATATATATATATATATATATATATATATAGTGTAAATAAACAATCTGTTAAATGTGTTTATTATTTTTGTTATCAGTTCTTAAGTATAAAGAAAATTACTGAATTCACTTTGAAATGTTTAGGCTTTATTAAAAATCTAATCATTTTGAAAAATTTTGTTTAGGGGTGAAGGTAGTTAAAATAATAGCGGCGTCAACGGAAAAACGGCCTTTTGACATTCCGTTTTTTTTTCTGGCACGAAAGTCCAAGTTTGCTTATCTATCTATCTATCTATCTATCTATCTATCTATCTATCTATCTATCCTTGAATATTTTAGTCACGATATTTCCAATGTTATGAATGTTAAGGACTACATGTAAAACAATTCGTTTCATGTGCCCGTGTCTCTTGGAAGTATACATGATCATGGTTCTCCACAACTTTCTATCTCTTGTGACCATTAGTTTCTCCGCCTTTGCTAAAGATTCTGCAACCCAACCCCCACGTTCCACCACCCATTTACCCAACTCGCCTGGTAAGCAACACCCTTCCGTCCCCTATAACTCTTTCTCTTCAATATGCCCCGTGGGGGTTAATCTTCTCTCGTTCCTCATGATATTTTCAAGTAATTTCAGCCGCCTTTTCAGATTCTGAATAAAATGATTATTTGTTGCATTGTCTTTAAGACTTCCTTGTTGCTTAGTTGCTCTGTCCATGGAATTCTCAGTTCTCCCTCTGTAGAACCACATTCCTACTGCCTCTAGTTTTCTCCTTATCCGTGGGGAAATTGTCCAGCATTCACCACCATAGAAGAGGATGGATATCACATAGCAAACCAGCTACTCTTTTTCTTTGTAACGAAATCTTCCCGTTTCTCGCACCTTGCTTAGCTTGTGGAATGCTTCTTTCACTTTGTCCAACGCGCGATTTGGATCTCGGTGTCGCATTTGATATCCTCCGTTAAAAGGCATTCTACACACTTTTTTGCACCTGCTTGATGATGCCGTCCCCTATTTGCAACTAGCATCTTAGGATTTCTCTCTTGCTGATTACCACACATTCCGTTTTCATGCAATTGATAGTGAGTCCTTTTTTCTCACTTTCTTGTACCAACCTGTATAGGAAGTCCTAATATTTATATCTTCAATTCGTAACCTACATCTTGGATTTTCTCTCTTGCTGATGACCATACATTCATTTTCTTAAAATTGATAGTCTTTTTTTATCACTTTCTTCAACCACTCTGTCTAGGAAGTCCTGGTGTTTAAATCAATTCGTAACTCGCATCTTGGGCTTTTTTGTTTATCTTGCCGATGACCATAGTTGCGACCATTTTCATATGTACTACTCCCCTGAGAAGAAAATGGAACAGCCGACAGTTTGTGGAAACAGAATTAATGTGGCCATAAAGCAGACGACTTCAGTTGACTTAAAATCTCTTCGAATTGGAATTCATAAAATATAAAGGCATAAAAAAGAAATATATTAGTAAAACTACACAAATAATTGCACGAATATATAGACGTATGTAATAATCGTATTTCTAATAAAACCTTCATAAAAATTTAATAAGGGATTTATTTATACACACAATCACACAAGCGGGCACATTCATTAAATAGTGAAAATGAGGTGTTCATAAAATTCTAGCACGGCTCGATTCAATTGCATAAAAGTATTTTTTTTTACCCACACTTAATATTCCTCTGCTTGCTTAATGATTAATTCGTTAGAAAACCTATATTGACGAATTTAACTATTGATGGACCCAATATCTGACTCTTCAACTGTCCAATTACATATAAACTACACCCAGCAGAAAGACCTCTGATCGGGAGATTAGAGGCTTTGAAGAGAGTGGAACCAATGCTTAAATGCTGTTGTTCTCAGGCCCCAGGGATGTTAGCACCCGTTAGGGTCCCAGCTATGGACAAACAGTAAACCCCTAATAAAATATTAAAATGCATGTTTAAAGTAAACTACCAGCAATACATTTTTACATTTAAAATTACCAACAATACATATTCATATTAAAATAAACAACAATATACTTTTAAAATCAAATGACAAGCAATATATTTTATCTGTAGTTGGAGTTATACAAATGTGTTCAAATATATTTCGTTGACTCGATGCAATTGTGTTGAAATTATTTAGATTTCAGCATTAAAAAAACCCATGGGGGTGGATATGCCGCTAAACAAAATCAACCAATAAATCACTGGCCAAAACGCTATAAGATCTCCTTTCTCATTGGGTGCAATACCTATATTCAGACGTTATCAATACGCATTGTTCTTATAAGATGTATGACATTTCACTTTTATAAATAAAATATATAAGAGTCAAATTAATGGTAATGCTTCAAATAACATTAACGCGGGTAAATATGCATTCATATATTGAAATCGTCAGGTGAGTTCACGTTTCGGCATTCCACCCCTCAGTTATAGCTTAAAATTTTAGTGTAGGCTGAGCAGTTTAGATTTAAGTAGCCGTCAGTTCAATAGAATGACTACTTTGAAAGCAAAACTGGGGCACCTCAAGGTGGTGTAATGGTTAGCAAGTTTGTCTCGCTAGCACTATTGCAATTAAGTAGTGAGTTCGCTCCTCACTGGGTGCCCCATACTTTCGGCCTTGTGCCACATCTAAGCTGCGCTTAGTAAATTATACTTTGAAAGCAAAACTGTAGAGAAAGCAATGGGGAATCAATACTTGTCTATACTTCCGAGATTAGGTTGTATTTACATACATTATTTTTACTTTTATTGCGATATTCATGACGTTTCGGCCGTTGTACACTCCGGCTTTCTTCAGTTGATTGGAGTTTTGAATCGAGTCCTTTATTTTGATCACTAAGGTATATTGTTCTCGTTCCAAGAGCCATGACACATCCAGATGTCTTCATTATCTTCTTTTTACTCAACTAAGTTGTTTTCCTCTGCTGTAGCCAGCCTTTGAAGTCAAACACTTTGGGTCAAGTCACTGGCTCTATCCAGCACTCAAAATTCTAATCACTCAAAAGAGGCTGAAGCCGATATGTCGTCAGTATGGCAATAAAGATGAGACAATAGTCCGAACATTGTAAATAATGTAAATGCGAAACTACTCTAATATATTTTCCATGACTATTCACATATATTGAAAAGAAAAAAGGTGTGGAAACATAATTGCCTAAGCACTTAAGGTATGTCTTTATTTTTTAAATATAGATGAGAAAGCTTAATATCAGATTGGGGAAGAAAAGGATCAAAGTCTGTTTTCGTGAAGACCGAAAAGGCGCCTTTATGGGAATTTAGTCAAGGTTTTTATTATATTTTTTACAGGGAGACATAATGATCCGACTTTATAATTTAAACAAAGGCTTTAAGACTAGGAAAGGAAATATTTTCAAGCATTTTAATGAAATAAGTAAAGAGTGGGAAAATTACTTGCTTTAATGTTGGACTGGTAAAACGAATAAAAAAAAACTTGATCCACCAAATTTAGAACCAGGAGGAATGTTTACTGCCCAAAAACAGCATTCGTAATTCATCCTTAGTGGGAACCTTAGAAAATACGCAACGACCTTAGACAACGAAACTGATACATTGTCACACTTTCGAAATCTTTTTCACCCATAGCTCAGAGGTAGAATCGCCGACTGACACTAATTCGGTCGTGTTTCAATCCTGGGTTAAAAAGCAATTGGATGTCTAGCCATACTGATGAGCTGTGATAGAGCGAAACAGACCTGTCAGTGGATAACTATATATATATATATTCTTGCGTATGATATATAAACATCGATCAGTGGTGCGGCTCTAAATTTACTATTTGCCTTCTTGGGGAATGTAGATCTACCTCTTAAAAATTTCATTATTTCCGGGTCTGCTCTGACTCGGAGTGGTATTACCTTGTCACTGTTCTATCTATGGGTAAAATAGTTTGCGTGTGTGCCTGAGTGTGCGTGTTTGTTATGCAGATACACTGTGTATGTGTGTGTATGTGCATGTGCATGTGTGGGACAGGTATGTAAATATTTATTGTGGTTATGGCATATTTGCATCGTGTATATATCTATATATATCTATATCTATATATATATATCAGAAAAAATAGGCAGACGGGTCATTTAATGGTAAATCGGAAGTATGGGCCTATTTCAGGCTAACCATCGTCAGCTTTGGTCTTTATTGTACAGAAGATTTTCTCGAATGAAATTCACAAAGAAAAAAACCGGAATAAAAATTAAAATTCCTCTCTTAAATTATTTCTCCTATTTGCTCTATACGTATTTATTTTAATTTTATTTTTCTTCTATTTTTAATTTAATTGTCTTCGATTTTTATTTTATTTTTCTTCTATTTGCTCTATATGCATTTATATACATATATATTTAGAGCTCTCTTAGAGTTATCCTGCCACTGTATGCACAGGATACTCCTTCGGATTCTTCTATATCTACACCGCATGCTTATATATATATATATATATATATATATATATATATATATATATATATATTGTCATCCGCAGACAGATCTGTTTCGCTGTATCACAGCTCATCAGTACGGTTAGACTCCGATTGCTCCCTAACCCAGGCTCGAAACCCGACCGAATTGGCGTCAGTTGGCGACTCTACCTCTGGATTCAGTGGAAGAAAGCAGTCTTTTTAGCGCATATCATGCCCAGCAGCCAGTGTGCTCCAATTCATTTTTAATGAATGAGCGATGCGTTCACGCTAGAGTGGCTACTGTTTTTAAAAGTCTACCCCTCCTCCAGAGTGCACAATCAGGGTGTGAGAGCGTAAATATATATATATATATATATATATATATATATATATATATATATATATATGTATATATATATATATATATATATATATATATATATTGTTTTTCTTTAATCCGAAGTGGAAGAGTATGAAGGTAAATTCCAAGAACCTGATTCTAATCAATATTAAAAAAATTTTAACATTAAAAAGTGATGCAGACAGAGAGCTCAACATATTAAGAATACAGAGCCATTATATGTTCAGCCCGTATCCCGAGGAATTTTCGTGATAGGTGCTGTCTATGTTTACTGGAAAAAATTTCAATATTAGAATATTAGAATACTGAATCTTAGGAGGGAATTTATCAGTAAGTGCCGCCACAAGGCAAATTTTTCGAATACTTAAATTTAGAATTTAAATCTCCGTTGACGAGATGTGAGAATATAAATTAAAAGGATTCAATTTAAGTTTTAATCTTAATTTTACCCTAACGTTAACCTTAAAAAGTATTTTAACCCCCCCTAACTTCCTATCCCAAGCTCCTTTAATTGCCTATCTTTAGAAAATATGGATTCTTTTACTAAACCCCTTTTTCCTTGGTTAACATATATATGTATATATATATTTTTTTCTCTAATATTTTTTTTCTCTAATATGTTTTTTCTTTTTATAATTTTTAAACTGATAACTTCCAGTAATTGGCATTTAGCTCGCTTCTACCTAAAAGGTTTAATCAAATAAACTTAAATAAAAATTTAAAAAATCTTATATTGAAACCCATTCCTTCTCGCCTAAATACACCTCTTCAAACAGCCCAAAATCTTAACCTTAAAAAAGTAATTTAACTCATTTAGTTGTCTATCTTTATAAAATATGAATTCCTATTCCTCCCCTTCCTAAATATACCGTTTCAACACCCTGTAACCCCGCGACTACCAGCTCTGTCCTGTTCTACTTTGTTTCCGTTGTTAACCTAAAAACCCTCCACACTCTACCCCAGGACCTTCGCCATTTATTATCTATTAGAGATCCTATGTCGAAATGTACATCCGACACCTTTGAATTTTGAAAATTTTCACTAATTTGTATATATATATATATATATATGCAATGAATTATTTTGAACATTATTTTTACCGATACTCGTATTTAAGTAGATATTCTGTTTTTAACTAAACAGTATTTTACATTTATATCTACCGGCCTGATTATTTTACGATAAATTTTTATTACGGAAAATGTGTGCTACCCAGCAGGATTCGAACATGCGACCCCTATTACATAGGGAAAGCATACCATTTGATCTGGTACCAGATCAAATGGTATACGAGTATCGGTAAAAATAATGTTCAAAATAATTCATTACAAATTGTCGGTTGCTTATAACCAAGTTTCGTTAAAATTCGTTAATTTCCGTAACATGTTTATATATACATATATATATATATTTGTGTGTGTGTGTATATGTGTGTGTGTGTGTGTGTGTGTGTGTGTGTGTGTGTGTGTGTGTGTGTGTGTGTGTGTGTGTGTGTACGTATTTGTATATGTTAAAGGGATTTTTGAAGCCTGATGAAAATCCTCATAGCCAGTCTTAACCCACCGGCATTCGTACCAGAGACGGCAATATTTGGCATCAAACACCTTTATGTATATAATGTAATCTGTCATTCACTAGCCAGTGTAGTTAAGGCACCGGGCAGGTCAAACAAAGTGGAACAGCGTGCACTTACATAGGCTGTGCTGTTTTGATGGAAAGGGCGTGCTTTCTGCAACTGATCACTTTAAACAAATCTTAGTGCAAGTTGATCGGTAGCTGAATGGCTAATAGTTCAACACAAATGCATGCAGGACAGAAATCCCATGCATAAGTGTAAAACAAATGGCACCATTCACTGCTGACCATCATTTATCGTTCACGATAAGAGAATCTACCATATATATATATATACGTATATATATATACAGTGATGATCATCCACGTATACTGTCTTAATATGTATAGGAAAGAATATTAATAAAAAGTTTTGAATTTAAAAATGTACTTTTTTTAAACAGTATTTGTTTATTTTTATTATATTTTATATTTCAGACCGTCCTCGGTCCTTCATCAGAAACAAGTGATACGTTTCTAATTCAAATTTAAAAATCACTTCTTTCTGATGAAGGACCGAGGACGGTCTGAAATATAAAATATAATAAAAATAAACAAATACTGTTTAAAAGTACATTTTTAAATTCAAAACTTTTTATTAATATTCTTTCCTATATATATATATATATATATATATATATATATACACACAAACACACACACACACACACACATATATATATATATATATATATATATATTAGTAGTAATAAGATATAATGCAATAGCATTCACTTTTTAACAGCAATATTTGTAATATTTCTATTATTAGAGTTTATAATATAATCATTTTTTCGCTACACAAGAGTTGTCATGCTTCGGTGCTATTTCTAGCTCTTCATCACGCAATATAGCGCTGGAAGTGTCAGGAAATTATCTATCTATATATATATATATATATATAAGCAAAAATTAAGGCAGACACGTTATTTATTGGTAAATCGGAAGTATAGGCCTATTTCAGGCGAGAAAGTCTTCTGTACAATAAAGACGGAAGCTGATGATGGTTCGCCTGAAATAGGCCTACACTTCCGATTTACCATGAAATAACGTGTCTGCCTTAATCTTTTCGTATATTTACTCTATATGTATTTATATGCATATATATTTAGCGCTCTCTTAAAGAGTCATTCTACCACTATACGCGCAGGATACTCGTTTGGATTCTTCTATATCTACACCGCATGCTGATATATATATATATATATATATATATATATATATATATATATATATATACACATTATCCTAACATGACAAAGATAACAATACAATACATTCAATTGTCGAAATCAAAATGAACGTCCATTACAAAATAGATATCTTAGTGGTTCTATCGTTTACCTATGCATTATTTCCACCACTGAAAACCTAACAGTCAATAAATTTCGCATAGGTAGCACCAAGAACACTTCAGATCTCGATGTTATCAACATGTTTTATCCTTTAATATTAAGAAATACAGAAATAGCGCACTACTTTCTCAATACTTTTGGCATTTAACAGAAGTAAAACTCCTACCGTAACGTAAAATATTAAATTAAATCTAGAACTTTCACATATTTACACAGACCCTGTTTTTTGTGTGTACAAAAAAATTGCAAATTATCCACGTTTCTAAGTCAACCCTGCTAAATGAAAGAAACAAATTAAGTCACTTGTCAACAGAGCTTTTCGTTTACCTTAAAGAATAGTTAATTCCATTGTCTACTAACAATATAACTACTTTCCAGAATTAATTTACTATCGTTGCATTAATAATATATATGATCCCACCATCCTTTGTTAATTACTTCAAATGTAATATAGCCTCACTAGGTCATTTATTTTGTTTTATTTTAACACTAAATCTTACTCTATATAGCATGCGTTTCATGACCGATCAATTTCTCCCTCCCACTTCAAACCTCTAACCTAATTGCCATACTCATCATTTAACATTCTGAGTTTGTAGTGAGACTTCTAAAATTCTCCAGTCTACACCCTTTAACCCTATTTTCTTATCCATCGTTAACCTAACTTTCTTTCTATTGGTATATCTAGCCAAACTCACTACAAGTCTGAATAAGAGAATTTTTGTTTTAAATTTCTACCTATATAATTCCATGTAATTTTCAACTGTATATCGCCCGATAAGGTACTAGAAATGGTACCGAAACACGACAGATCTTGTGTAGCGAAAACATGTTTCATTAAAAAAATAATAGTAGGCCTTCGTCGGTCAGGGCTGGACATGGGTAGCATCCTAGTTGTCTGCTTCGCTGGAGAATCGGCTTCTGTGACTGTAGAAACCGATGTGGAAGTGACAGTCTTTGTTGCAGAGGCTGCATTTATGCTTTGTTTCTGGTCTGTAAGAGCTGTCATTTTGCTTTCTGCGAACCCGCCTCTCCATGGCGACTTGTGTCAGTTGCTCCTCCCTTGATTTGAGTTGTTTGGCCAGGGTTCCTCTCCATTTGGTCTGGTTGGCTGCTACGCTCTCCCATGACTGCTTGTTGATGCCCACAGCTTTCATATCGCGTTTATGATGTCACGATACCGCAGCTGATATATATATATATTGTCATCCGCAGGCAGATCTGTTTCGCTGTATCACAGCGCATCAGTACGGTTAGACTCCCTAATCCAGGCTCGAAACCCGACCGATTTGGCGTCAGTCCGCGACTCTACCCCTGGGCCACGGTGGAAGAAGGCAGTCTTTTTAGCGCATATCATATTACGCGCCCAATAGCTTCTTGTTCTTGATCTTGTTCTTGTTCTTCTTCTTCTGTGTGCCCTGTCCCTTCAGGACGTAGGCGATCATGGTTCTCCACGTCTCCCTATCCCTTGTGGCTCTTAGTATGTTTGAGCCAGTTGCTCCTGGCAACCCCCGTTCCGTCATCCACCTGATCAAACCCTGTAAATATGTTATCCGCTGCCTTCCTCTGTCTCTCCTTCCTTCTATCTGACCAGTCAGTATCAGGTTCTCCAGGCTCTCCTTCCTCATTGCATGTCCCAGGAACTTCAGTTGTCGCTTCCTGATGCTCACATCAATTTACTTTTTGTTGCCATTCTTTCCAACACCTCATCGTTGCTTGCATGCTCAGTCCACGATATCCGTATCATCCTTCTGTAGAACTACATTTTGGCCGCCTCCAGTTTTGTCCTCATTTTCGATGATATTGTCCAGCATTCTCTGCCGCATTGAAGAACTGACATCACGTAGCAGTCTAGCACTCTTTTCTTCGTTTCTATTGAGATTTTCCTGTGTGTTAGTATTTTGCTCATCTTCTGGAACGCGTCCTTTGCCATTCAAATTCGCCTTCGGATCTCCGTGTCGCACTTTCCATCTTCTGTTAGAACACTTCCTAGGTACTTAAATTTTTGTACTAGCTTGATTTTGTTATCCCCCATGTGTATTTGGCATTTTGGATTGTATCTTTTGCTGATGACCATGCACTCAGTTTTCTTAAAGTTTATTTGTAGTCCCTTCTTGTCACTCTCTACTGCTACTTTCTGTATGAGGTTTTGTAGTTTCCTTTCCGTGTCCGCAGTCAGCACTGTATCGTCTGCATACCTTATGTTGTTCAGGTTGTGGCCTCCAATAACAAATCCTGGTGTGTCATCTAGGGTCCTCAAAATATTCTCGCTGTATAGGTTGAACAAATCCGGTGAAAAGACACATCCTTGTCTTACGCCTTTTTCTATCTTTGTGTATCTACTGAGGTCGTTACCTGTCTGTTTGCAGGCCGTTTAGAGTGCTCAAATTCATTTTTACTGAATGAGCGATGCGTACACGCTAGAGTGGCTACTGTTTTTCAAAGTCTCCCTTTCTTCTAGAGTGCTCAATCAGGGTGTGAGAGCGTAATTATATATATATATATATATATATATATATATATATATATATATATATATATAGGAAAGAATATTAAAACGTTTTGAGTTTAAAAATGTGTTTTTTGACAGTATTTGTTTATTTCTACTATTATATTTGATATTTCAGACCGTCCTCGGTCCTTCATCAGAAACAAATGATTTTAAAATTTGCATATATATATTTTTTCCGTCCCGTAAATATATCCCAATACATTTGAAAGTAAATTTCATAGTTAAATTTTTCCGGTTTTTCTATGAGAACAGGTAGGGGTTTTGAGACGTTATCAGGAGAAATGGCGTCAACATTCATTTCTTGTGATACGGTATTTCCTGTGATTGTATCTTTTTGCCCCTTCCTCATTGTGTCTCTTAGTCTCTTCCCTTTTCGCTTCTTGCTTTCCATTCCGATTTTATCTGCTTCCCTCGTTTTCTTTCCTTTTTTTCCAACTTTTTCTCTTCCTTGCATTAATCAATCGTCAACCCTCCTATATCCTCGCCTTTCCCTTTCTTTGGGGCTCTTTTTAAAATGAACGAGAACTTTTTCGTATATAACCGTACAAATGTCTGTCCTAATATGGAATCATATATATATATATATATATATACCTGGTAAAATCCTAGGTTGCGTAATAACTCGTTTACAATGAAAAAAAAGTAGAATTAACTAAAAGAGAAGAAATTTGGTGGGGGTGACATTTCGATTGCCTACTGTTGTAGCATTTGGATCTGACGAGCCGCGTTAAGAACATCAAAGCGGTGAAATATGTATTATTCATGGTAATAATCGAAAATCCTTTATAAAATATATAAGGTTTAAAAGAAATAAATTCAAAATATGTCGGAGTTCTTCCATTTCGTAACTTTCCGTAACATTTCGTAAAATAAAATTGTCTTTGTTTACATTTGTTTACGTTGGGATAAGAAAACAGAGGAGATATGAATATTACGAAAAATCAGGGATTTGTGTGGTTATAAGGCCTAATTCGGCTTTATCTAACTTCAAATAACTTTATGGTCGAGTGGTTAATACATGTCAGATAAATTGACGGCTTTTTCTAGATCTAGGGATCACAGGTTCGATTTACTTAGTGCTACAAAGGATAGGAAGTTATGGAGAACCATGATCGTCTACCTACCCAAGCGATAGAACATATTCAGAATATCATGAATAGAATATAATAACGAGTATTTTAAAGGAAAATGAGAACGGAATTTAAAAAAAACTCATTTGTGCAGAGCCATAATCGCCTACACCTTGAATTGACATTGTATATAAAAAAAAAGGAGAGAATGATTGCAGGAAATACGTGTGTTTTCATGGCCAGACAATAGGCGGAACATTTATTTTATGTTATCGAAAATTCGTATACCTAAGATTTATTTTGTCACCGACTTTCGGCGCCCACGTCTTGGAGTGCTGGTGACGACACCACAGGGTGCGATGGATGAATTGTCGCCTGAATAACTCAAAAATGAAAATAACAACGACATTTTAACAGATATAACGAGTGCGATGGATAAATTGTCGTATAAATGACGCCCAAATGAAAGTAACAGGAACATTTCATTTTAACAAACAGGTTGCGATAGATAAATTGTCGTCCGAATAAGGCAAACCCCTTTTTAACAGACAAACAGGGTGCGACTGTCGTCTACGTGAAGCCAAAATAAAAACAACACTGACAAGTCATTTCAAGATATACAGGGTGAGATGGATAAATTGTCGTCTGCGTGAAGGCAAAATAAAAATAGCACTGATATGTCATTTAAACATATACAGGGTGGGATGGATAAATTGTCGTCTACGTGAAGGCAAAAAAGAATAACACTGATATCTCATTTAAAGATACACAGGGTGGGATGGATAAATTGTCGTCTACGTGAAGGCAAAATAAGAATAACACTGATATCTATTTAAAGATATACAGAGTGGGATGGATAAATTGTCGTCTACGTGAAGGCAAAATAAGAATAACACTGACATCTCATTTAAAGATACACAGTTTGAGATGGATTAATTGTCGTCTACGTGAAGCCAAAAAAGACCTCCAATCCATATTGGACTGGGGTAAGAAATGGCTAGTAAATTTTAATGCTTCTAAAACGAAGCTACTGTCAATTAACCATCATCGACAATCTCACCTACCTCCCATTAGCATGGACCAGGCTTGCCTCCCAGAGAGTAAAACACTACGCCTCCTTGGTCTCACACTTTCAGCGGACCTCAAATGGAATGACTATATTGAATCCATTGCTAAATCCGCTGCTATGAAAGTCGGTTCTCTGTGTAGGGCCCGGAAGTTTTTTCCGTCTAAATCTATCCTGCACATTTACAAATCTACCATCCGCCCGTGCATTGAATACTGCTGCCATATCTGGTCGGGTGCCCCTGCTGTTCTCCTCGGGCTTCTCGATAAGGTTCAGAGGAGGGTCTGTAATGTGATAGATACCGACTTGGCAGACCGCCTGCAGTCTCTCTCCCACCGGCGAGACGTGGCTTCGCTGTGTCTCTTCTATAAATACTTTCACGGCTTCTGCTCCGATGAACTTAGATCACTGGTGCCCCCTAAATACGAATTTGCACGAGATACTAGATTAGCAACTAGATCCCACCCTTTTACAGTGAAATCGATAAAATGCAGCCGTAACTTCTACTCCAACAGTTTCTTTCCTCGCACTTCCCGACTGTGGAATTCTCTTCCAAACGATTGCTTCCCCGACGGCTACAATCTCCAGGAGTTTAAATGTAAGGTCAATAGACACCTCCTAACACACTAACCTGCTCCCATTCTATCAAACACTCTTCCCATCTGCCCGACACTCATCCTCGCTATCCTTACTCATCTGTCACCTTTCTCCTGACATTCCCTATGTCTATCCACTCCTTCTCTTTACCTTCCCCTATGTAGCCCCATGCGCAATAGTGGCAGTGGAATGCCTTGCTTGGGGTGAGATGATTAAAAAAAAAAAAAAAAAAAAAAAAAAAAAAGCACTGACATACCATTTTAAAATGTACAGGGTGAGGTGGATAAATTGTCGTCTACCTGAAGCCAAAATAAGAATAACACTGATATCTCATTTAAAGATATACAGGGTGAGGTGGATTAATTGTCGTCTACGTGAAGGCAAAATAAGAATAACACTGACATCTCATTTAAAGATATGTAGGGTAAGATGGATAAATTGTCGTCTACGTGAAGCCAAAATAAGAATAACAATGACATATCATTTTAACAGATAAACAAATTGCGATGTACAAATTGTCGCCTAAATGACGCCGAAAATAAAAATACCACTGTCATTTCATTTGAACAGATATACCGCATACCAATAAATAAAAATAGAATAGTGGGAAGGTATGAGTAGATCTGTGATTTTTACAAGGCAGCAAATTGAATTCGGCTGTTGTTGTTGCTTGTAGAATTTTATTCCTGTGACCTCTTTTGTCTTTCTTCCTGAAGCTTTGCATACGTACGTCTTTTTCTTCTTCTTCTTTTGTGTGCCATATCCTTTCAGGACGTAGGCGATAATGGCTTTCCACATCTCCCTGTCCTTGGTGGCTCTTAGCACGCTTTCTCCGGTTGCACCATGCAACCCTCGTTCCGTCATCCACCTGATCAGGTCCTTCAAATATGTTATTCGCTGCTTTCCCCTGTCTCTTTTTCCCTCTAGTATCAGGTTCTCCAAGCCTTCCTTCCTCATTGCAAGTTCAAGGTATTTTAGTGGTCGCTTCTTGATGCTCAGGATTAATTTCGTTTTCGTTTCTATTCTTTCAAAAACCTCATCATTGCTCACATGCGCGGGCCATGATATCCGCAGAACCCTTCTGTAGAACCATATTTCAGCTGTTTCAAGTTTTTCCTTCATCTTTGAAGATATTGTCCAACATTCACTGCCATATTGAAGAACCGACATCACATAGTAATCCAGTACTCTCTTCTTTGTTTCTGGTGAAATTGTCCTGTTTCTTAATTCTTTTACTCAATTTGTGGAATACATCCTTGTGCTTTTGGATCTCAGGAATATAAATGTATAGAAACTGCTCTGACCACAAACTCAGTTTATATATTGATTGTAATATGGAAATTATACCCCACTTTATATCCAGTATGCTTCTTTAGAACCACATTTCAGCTGCTTCAAGTTTTTCCTTCATCTTTGAAGATATTGTCCAACATTCACTGCTATATTGAAGAACCGACATCACATAGCAATCCAGTAGTCTCTTCTTTGTTTCTAGCGAAATTGTCCTGTTTCTTCATACTTTACTCAACTTCTGAAATGCTTCTTTCACCATGCTAATTCGCCTTCGGATATCAGCGTCACACTTTTCGTCTTCTGTTAGAACACCTCCTAGGTATTTAAATTTCTGTAGCTGCTTGATTTTAGAGTCCCTCACATGTAATTGGCATATTGGATTTTTTAACTTACGATGTTTGAAACAAAAACGACAAATTTTCAAAAAGGGAAGTATTTGTTGCTTATGACGTTTCCTTTGTATTTTGCAGGAAGGTTAAAAGAATAACGAAAAGAACTAAAACAAAAAACAAAGAAAGAAGAAAAGGAAACTCGAGTTATAAGAATTAAAGAAGAACTAAATAGAAGAATTAAAACAACCACTAAATTTCAACACTTTCGTTTATTTATTTAGCAGACGTTATGGAAATATTGAACAAACTGGTAAGTATACACTATTTACATTGTTCGGATTATTGTCCTCATCTTTATTGCCATGTTTACGACGTTTCGGCCATTCTACGCTCCAGTCTTCTTCAGGTGCTAGGAATTTTGAACCGAACCCTTTATTTCGATCACTTTATTTAGATCAGTGGTGCAGTGGTGCAGTGTATATCGACTCGGAACGAGAAATCGGGTGTCGAGTTCGAATTCTAGTTAAATTCCTTGCGTTCATTTAAGCAAAAATACCCTTGGGAAAGGTAATAATCCTTCTCTGCCCTCCAGTTATGGGTTAAACAATAGGACAGATTGGGTTCTTTAGCCTTTGCTGGCAACTAGTCTACCACAGAAAGCAATGGAAACCAACTGCAGGATATTTATGTCTTTTTCAAGACATGATCGTCCAAAGCGTGTATCATGTATGGCACTTAACTGACTGACAATTTCGATCACTGTGGTAAATTCTACTATTTGCGATGCAATTTCCGGATAGCATGTAGTTATCTCTTTCGAGACATGATCGCCCAAGCGTTTATCACGTATGGCACTTAACTAACTGATTGGCTGTAGCCAGGTATTGAAATCACAACTCTTTGGGTCTTATCATTGGAACCAACCAACGTCTATATACGTTGGGACATTTGCCCTAGAGACAAAAACTGTATAGACCGTATAGAAAGGCGAAACACATAATCGAATCTAATATTAATGAATTAATTTACATAATTCAGCCCAAGTTAGATTATCTACCAACTCCAGAAATAAGGAAATACTTAAAAATGATAAAATTAAATATATAAAACTTTAGAATTAAGCAAGCATAAAGTAAATTTAGAGTATTTAGTAAAGTCAAAAAAGGTAAAGATAAATTCAAACATCTTAGGCTTGACATAATATTTTTAATCCAACTCGTAATTGTAATGCGCGAACGAAAGAATTTTCTTCACCCTAATTCATAAGCACTTTAATCATTTATCAACACTAAAATAGACTTTTGACAAAATAATGTTAAGATCAGCTATAACTGCGTTAGTAACATCGATAAATCAATATCCCAACATAAAGATGTTATATTAAACAGTTACATGTTCCGCAAAAACAACAATGTTAATAACAAAATAAGTACAACTGTCAGAAAATATGATTTGTCCCTTAAATGGTAAATGTGTGACTGATAATATTGTATACTAAGCCTGTATATTTTCCGGTAACGATGTCTAATTTTATTTTTGTTCTATTAGAAATCCTTAGACATTTTGCTTCTAAAATCGTCGATTGACTTAAGGCAATATAAAATATATAAACCGCTCTGCTCTCTCAAAGCATTTCTTACAATTAAGGCTATAGAACTCAATCTGTCCTGCTATTGAACTCAAATCTGGAGAGAGAAACAGCGGATTAATACCTTTGGGTATCTGCGCGTAAGGGAATGCGACGAATTCAACTGGAATTCGAACTCTCCGACTTCCCGTTCCGAGCTGCAATCCACTACACCACTACACACAAGTGAAAGTAAATCTTCAATTTCCATAATTCAAAGATATTATTTTATTGCTTATAAAACCGAACCAAATTTTCTTTGCACAAAAAGTGTGACTTAACAATTAACATTGACTCTTAAAAGCAACCACTATGTTTTCTCACGGGCCAACATCTATTTTGAATTCAGAAAGTGTAACAAAGATTGTGTGGGAGAGTTGATCTATACATATCGAACTTTATGTAAATAAGTCAGTGAATAAACACTATTTTTCTGTATAGTTTTAATTTCTTACACTATGGATCAGTTCCAAGGATAGGCCGTTTATAGGCTAAATGTTTTATTTAACGCATGGTTTTCTGGTACAATGACACATTGAATTTTATGAGACTATCTCGAAACGACTTTTTCTATTCCAAGTCAATTATTTTAACAGTAACTCCGGTGTTGTTGATATGAGTCACATTGAAATATATTACATATTGATTGGTTCAAGTGGCAATCTGGAAAAGTAAAGTTGTTATAAGAAAATGTCTTTTTTTTTCTTTTTAATAAAAATCACAGGTTGAGTTTCTTCTTCTTAAAACATTATCGATATATAGCGCCATTTTGGATATTGGAAATTTTTCTCATTTTTTATAATAATTGCAAGCATACACCAATAACTGGTTATGGATCTCCTCAGCTTTTTAACCTTATATTCGAAATTTCACGTATTATCATGCCTTGATATCTGCAAGAAAATCAGCGTAAAGTTTTTCCCCGACTCAAATGTGTCAGTAACTATTTTACATATTGACCATATGCCAAATCCTGATTGATAATTTGAGTGACACCAGTGTTTTCTTAGAAAGATGACAACACAGTAGACAGGGAAAAATAGGTTCGGTCCTGTTTTTCCCATGCGGACTTGTATAAATTTAATGGAAATAGTCTCATCCATAACTGAACCTGTTTTTAATTCAGATTTTCATCCGGAATGTTTTGATTTGGAGATAGACCTCCTACTTAAAATACTAAAATCAAGCTCCGAAAATCATTAAGTACCAACAAATTTAGGTCTGTCATATTGATGTGTTTCTCCCACAAAAGTAAAAAATTAATGGAAATTATTTATATTTTCTGCCTTTATAACAAATTGTAACAGGCGATGAAAAGTGAATACGTTATAACAATGAGAAACGAAATAAATTATCAGACAAGCTTTCACTAATCAAATAAAAAGGCTGGTTTTCGTTCAAAAAGCATTCTATGTTTATTGGAATTGGAGAGAGATTCCTTATTAAGTTCTTGTAAGACTAATGCAAAGAAGTATAGATTAAAGTTGCCCAATTAAGGTTATTAAATGAGAAAAAGGATTCTTCGGTTATTGTTTAAATGAATGGGTGTAATATTATTTTAGAATAACGTTAGGCCGATATTTTTCATAATTTATATAGCGTTTGTTTAATTCGCATGCGCGTCTACACACCAACATGCATTCACTCACCCACCAGCTCCCACATACACGTGCACATAGACATATATGTAAGCATGATGTGAGACCATAAAAATATAATCAATAAGCGTAATTTTACCTATTACAGATAATTTTTGTCATCATTATTTAAAAACTTAAAGTATTCCATATAATCATTATTGATGGGCACCTTGAGGTGGTGTAATGGTTAACAATCTTGTCTTGCTAGAATCATTACAATTGAGTAGTGACTTCGATCTTCACTGGGTGCTCCATACTTTCGGCCTTGTACCACATCTAAGATACACTTAGAAAATTATCATATAATAATTATTGATAACATCTGATCATAAAAATCACCCTTATGTGTACAAAGCATATTGTGAATTAATTCTCATGCCCTTTGAAAATTGCATCCCTAATCAACAACGACAACAATCATAATTATCATTATTATTATTAAACATACATTAAATAAAAAACAAGTACTCAAGGAGCAACTGTTGCAGCAAAAGGTATGAAAAAGAAATCCAAGGATAAAGCTCTTGAACAGATGAAACAACGTTGGTAAGACAAACCTCTGCATAGCCAATCTAATCTGTTAATAAATCTATTGTTGATAAAGTTAACACTCATCAATAGTTACGTGCATCTGAATTAAAGACTGAAACGGAAGATTTTATTTTTACAGCGCAAGACCAGAGTCTTTTCACTTAGAACTGTCAGGTAGATACCCTACACGATAGTGTATTTTCAAAATGCAGGTTATGTGACTAATACCAGGAAACAATAGACCATATAATCTCATGGCTTTCTGTACTTGTGCCAGATGAATATAAAAATCGTCACGATAGATTGGAACAGTACTTACACTGGACAATGTGCAAATACTTTGAAAAAGATACTAACGCTGGTATAAAGATCACCCAGCACCGGTTACAGAAATAGAAGATATCACAATTCTATGGAATTACACCATCTTTGCCAATAGGAAGAATGAAACAAATAGGCCAGACACAATTCTCAGTAGCCGAAAAGAAAAAAAAACTTGCCTACTAATTATTTTGGCTTATCCCGTGAACTTTAACAAAACAACTACAAAATTTGAAAACTTTTAAAGTATTAAGACCTGGAAATCGAAATAGAAAAAAATGTGGAAATTGGAAACAAGAATATTACCAGTCATAGTAGGTGCGTTTGGAATGATAAAAAAAAAGAAACAAAACAACACACTAAAAATCTCTGTAAATCTGTAAATTGGTCACACACTAAAAGAACTTTGTCCATGCAATGCTTGTGATTTAATGGGAGTTAGAACAAAATCATGAAATGTAATCCTAAACATAACACACCTCTATCTGCCTTAGGTCCCCCTGCAGACTTGGTAGGTTGTTTGATCAAAGTAGAAACTTAAATATGATAATAATAATGACAAACATTAGGTTATGTTTCGATTGGTCACAAGTTAAAATACGGGAAAGAACAGGACTTATGCGGTTAGTGTAAAAATGTATAGTTTCTTTTTTATTATTGACTAGCAGTATAGCCCGGCGTTGCTTGGGAAAATGAAAGCTTTAAAAATAATCCATGATCCTGGAGCTCATATTCAGCCTAAAGAATATCTGAAATAATAAAATAATTGCGACAATTTACCAATCGCACTATATATATATATATATATATATATATATATATATATATATATATATACTAGCAGTATAGCCCGGCGTTGCTGGGGTGCAATGAAAGCTTTAAAACTAATTCATAGTCCTGGAGTTCAGACCCTTTAGACGTTGGCACGAAAGACCTAAAATCAACAGTTGTTTCCAGTTAAAGCGAAACCGTAGACCGAAAGAAAAATGAATGGACGTAAGTCAAATTTTGATTTCCTGGTATCGATATCAAATGAGTTTTTTTCGACGTAAACTGAATTTTGAAGGCTAAATAATTTCTCTGAGTAAATGGTTTCATGGCTGAGACTAAGAACTACAATTATACCTACTTAGAGCCAAACCTGAAGCAAAAACTAAAATAAAAGGACTGGAAAAAAATACAGACATAGAGGCAGATAAGCAGACACACACACAAACATCTTGCCTTTTATACATATATATATTATCGATTTTCTGCACTATTGTAAGAACTGCCACTTGAAACTTCTGAATATCCTTTCTTATGTCTTTGTCTATGAGTGTATCACATTTGATTAAAATCGGACCACTCCTTCTATAACCCGATAATTTCGATTATCAATTTTTGATATTTATCAGGGGTACCGCGACAAAAAAAACTAGTTAAGAACTCACGCAGAGGCCTATAGTACAACTGTGTAAATTTTCAAGAAAATCGGTTCAGCTCTTTCGGAGTCTATAGGTAACGAACACACACACACACACACACACACACACACACACATATATACATAAGAAAAATTAAGATAGACGCGTTATTTCATGGTGAATCGGATGTATAGGCCTATTTCAGGCGAGCCACCGTCAGCTTCCATCTTTTTCTAATGAAGGATTCTACACGAATGAGATTCACAAAAACCTAAAAAAAAAAAACGAATAAAAAAATAACGGTCGCTCCCTTTTAAGCTCCCTTGAACTCTCTTAGGGAGTTATCCTACCACTAAATGCAAAGGATACTCCTTTGGATTCTTCTATGCCCACACTGCATGCTGATATATATATATACAAAAAGGTATATTAGTTTCGTTGAAAAATCCCTCTATAAATAATTTTTTCGCCATATGCTTCATTGAATTACCGATTCTGTTTTAATATCTTTTTTTACCTCATTTTCCCATAGATGAGCAAAAAATTATTTTTACAAATCTGTAATTTTTTGACGTATTTAATATCCAATTAATATTCACAATCTGTTTTTTGTTTCAGCATAAAAATGGCTCATCAAAATGGATTACAACTTGGATTTTTATTTACCTCTCGTTTTTTCGTAAGTATTTAATTTTATTAAAAGAAATCACTGGTCTTAATCTGGAATAAAGCAAACAACCTGTTTGAAATTAACTCTTTTATGCCGTAAAAAAGGCTGGAAAAAGTGGCCCTTGCCTGTACATGTAATTTCATTATTATTTCCGTCATAATTTTATAGAAAGGCCAATGCTTCCTAAATTTAATATTTTTAACAAAAAGGTAATCTTTAATATTTGTCTCTATTTTTGAGATGAAGTATTGTGCCTATTTATAATATTTACATTGTTTCGAATGTTGTCCACATCTTCACTGTCATATTCCCGACGTTTCGGCTATTGTATGCTCCGGTCTTCTTTAGAATGTCTTTATTTCTGAGATAAGGAATAGTGATTATTTCTAATATTTACATTGTTCAGACTGTTTCCCTCATCTTCGTTACCATATTCCCGACGTTTCGGCTGTTGTACGCCCCACCCTTCTTTAGGATTGTCGATATTTCTGAGATGAGGTATATTAATTATTTAGAATATTTTGCATTTTTTCGGGCTGTTGTCCCCATCTTTGTTGACATATTCTCGACGTTTTGACCGTTGTACGCTCTGGCCTTCGTTGGTGGAATCTAATGACTTGACCCAAAGAGTTCAATACCTGGCTAAAGCTAAGTCGAACAAAAACATACAGTTGAGTTAAAGGGAAATAACTGATACTTAGTCAGCTGGAAGAGGCATGACTCGTGGAATTAGAATGATTTAACCCGGTGAACAAAACAAATGATTTAGCTTGAAATTTCCATTACCTGAAGAAAGCCGGAAGGCACAACGTAGTGAATATGGCAACAATGTTCGGACTGTTTTCCTCATCTTTGTAAATAGTGTAAATGATATTCTTTGAATCATTCTATGCAAAATGGAATTGGGGACAGCATTTTAAACCTATTTTCTTTTCGAGAAGTCTGCATGCATCCATAGAACGCTCTTTGGCTTGTTCTCCCAGCTTTATTTGCAGTTAATTCTTCCAGAAAAAAACGTAACGTGATGAATCCTAGAAAATAATACCTTCGCGATTCATAGAATCGACATTCATTTCAACTTTAATTATGAATGAAATGTATCTGTAGTGTTAGAAAAAGTTTAAATCATCAAGACATAATATCCGCTGATTTCCAATGAAACAGGCTTACGGTCTACCACGTTGAATACACCGGTTCTCGCTCGATCACCGAACTTAAGCAACGTTGAGCCTGGCTAGTACTTAGATGGGTGACCGCTTGGGAATACCATGCGATGTAAGCGTTTAGTGACGGATGTGGGTTGTGGTGCTGTGGATATCCGCTCGGAAAGAGAAATCGATGAGCCGAGTTCGAATTCCAGTTAAATACCTTGCATTCACTTAAGCACTGGTAATCTTGGGAAAGGTATTAATACGTCCCTTCCCTCCAGTCATGGGTTAAATAACAAGGGTAGGACTTGGGGACTCTGCCCCCCCACCCCCAAAAAAGCAAATCCCAATGAATCTTGATACTCGAAATGAAAAAATATTACTAGACACAAAAACTTATATAAAAAGGCATTACCAGCAATAAATAAATAAAAATTTAGTTGGTAATAAATGACCCACCGAGGTTGATTTGCCATAAAAACAAACCAACCAATGAAACATGAATTGATAATGTTCGCTTTTTAAGAGTTAATCTAAACTTATTTATAAATGGAACTGTGTGTGTGTGGGTTGGTTATCTATAGACTCCGAAACGGCTGAACCGATTTTCTTGAAAATGTACACAGTTGTACTATAAGCGTCTGCGACTGTTCTTAGCTAGGTTTTGTGTCGAGGTGCCCAATCGATAATCGAAAGAAATCGGGTTATAGAAGGCGTGATCCGATTTTAATAAAACTTGATGCACTCATAGAAAAAGACATCAGAAACGATATTCAGTGCAGAAAATCGATAATATATATATATATAAGGCAAGATGTTTGTGTGTGTGTCTGTATATCTGCCTGTATGTCTTTATTATTTTCAGCCTTTTTATTTTAGTTTTTGCTTCGGGTTTGGCTCTAAGTAGGTATAATTGTAGTTCTTAGTCTCAGCCATGATACCATTTACTCAGAGGACTTATTTAGCCTTCAAAATTTAGTTTACGACGGAAATATCTTATTTGTTATCGATATCAAGAAATCAAAATTTGACTTACATCCATTCATTTTTCTTTCAGTCTAAGGTTTCGCTTTAACTGGCTAGCTTATTACTAGATTGTTAGTTTAAAAGCGACGTTATATTGATGACTGAAACTAATATAGCAAGGTCTTTTACAAAGAATGCGAATAAAACTTGATCTCTTTTTGTCAGTTTTGTACTTGTGATGAAACAATATGAAATTTGGACGCTTTAATGAATGACGTTTTACTGACGAAGAAAACAACACTTGAAGCGACAGATATTCAACGTCTTGGAAGTACACAAAAGAAAAGAGTGAAGTTGTGCAATATGAATTTGGGTTAAACTTTTTATGAGACTCGTTATGATAAACTTTTACTGATCTTGAACAAATATAAAATTATATTTTCATAAGTTACGAGCAAACACACTCGCCATCAAAAAAATTTTACCAAATTAGGTTAGAGATTTAAAGAGATGCTGATTGCCTAGATGAAGCCTTGTCGATTATTAATAATTTATTTTACTATTCTTCTTCTTCTTTTATGTCCCCTGTCCTTTCAGGACGTAGGCGATCATGGCATTCTACATCACCCTCTCTTTGGTGGCTCTTAGAACGCTTCCTCCTGTTACATCACGCAACCCTCGTTTTGTCATCCACCTGATTATGTTTTTCAAATATGTTATCCGCTGCTTTCCTCTGTCTCTTTCCCCTCTATCTGGCCTGTTAGTATCAGTTTCTCCAAGCCCTCCTTTCTCATTGTCTGTCCCAGGAACTTCAGCTATCTCTTCCTGATGCTCAGTATTAATTTCCTTTTCGTTTCCATCCATTCCAAAAACTCATCATTACTAGTATTACATCCAGTAAAAATAGCATATACAAAGAAAGATGGCGACTTAGAGGTGTTCATGGAATATAAAAAAAAGGCATGACTGTCATTGCTGAACCTTCGTTTTTTAATCTGTGAGGAAGGTTCAAGGAAAGAGGATCTTGATGATAGGAGAAGCAAGTTTTTTTTCAGACGTGATCTACGGAGAAACGTTTGTAGATAATCATCAGGTTGGAATAAAAAGTAACTGAAATCAGAATGCAATAAATACTCATCAAGCATCCTCTCTATTAAAATAATGACCTTTACATATATATTGTCATCCGCAGACAGATATGTTTAGCCGTATATATATATATATATATATTTATATATATATATATATATATATCCTTCCTAACACGATCATGGCGAAAAAGACAATAATGAGGCATCGTCGGCGCAGTTATTTTGCTTTACTGCCAGTCATTAAACTTTACTACCAGTTATGAAAGCTCATACTGCGTGTTTGATCTTTAAAGGGAACATGTCATATTGTTTTTTGCAATAATTATGTTGCCGATTAGGGAAGAATATATATATATATATCTTCGTTATTATAATGAAGATCGTTGTGAATTTATTTGCATATATATATATATATATATATATATATATATATATATATATATAGTCATCTCAAATACTTAGCCGTCAGCAGGGTTACACTCGTTGACAATATTTTTCCCTGGTTTACCGACCACATGTATTTTCTTGTGTTACTAGATTGGCGTTTATGTCCCAACCTGTTACCTTAAAAATAGTTAAAAGTAATCGTCTCTTCTGTTCTTTTTGTGGAACTCTCTGCATTTCGCTTGCTTTCTTGATAGTTACAATTTCCAAAAATCTATATGCAACATAATTGCCATCTTCTGTCTACTTGATTCCCATCCGTCTTATATCTTTTCTTCTTGTTTTTTGTTCCTCTCACTGTAGCCACCTGCGCACTGTCGCATTTCTGCCTTGCTTGGGGTGAAACGATTATAAAATAAATTAACATCGATTACGTCACTTTTTGCTCATCATTAGTTTGAATCTTGGTAGTGGAACCGTTGAGCGTGTCATACAATATCTTTGCTCATGATGTCTTATAAAAATCGCCAGTCTAAACTGAGAAGCACAAAGTTTTCAACAATTTAGGTCGGAAATACCCTTTGTACTGCAGTTGAAGATTAGTATACCCCTTCTGTCACGTTATGCAAGTTTGACGTACATTTCTGTCCGGAAATGGTCGGAGGGATTCCATCGTCTGTTGAATCGTAGATCGCTACGTTGAGTGGCTATCTTCAACGTCTCAAATCAGCCCTGCTTTGGAAAGCACGTTATTAACTTCAGCTTCCCTGCCTATTGACTTCACGTTTGCTAGCTGTTTAGCACCTCGTATAAGTAGCTCGATTGTTAATACTATTAGACTTTATTAAAGATAATCTTCACATTCCTATCAGAGCAAAAATCCAGAGTTTTATTATGAGACATTTTTTTTAATCATTTCGTCTCTAAGACGTAAAGGGTTACTGAGTGAGAAAGAATAGAAGAAAAAGGTAAACAATCAATTCAGAAGATAAAAGGTAACATTCTACTTAGATTTATGAATATCAATGTTGACTAGAAATCAAGAAACCGGAAGAGAGTTCCGCAAACGAGAAGTGCGATAGAAGAAACTGTTAGCTTAGAACTTACGGTTGCATCTACCAATTGTTACATTAAAATGATGAAACCTATTAGCCGTTCTAGTACTACGCTTAAATTTGTAAAGTCTAGACACCACAGCGAAGAGACTACCCGAACAATTTTTTTTTAATCGTATCACCCCAAGCAAGGCGGTAACGCCACTGATGTGCAGGGAGCTACGTAATAGTGGAAAGATTGGAAAAGAGAAAGCCGGAAACCACATCCTAAACAGGGAACAAGGGATGAGACTCTTAACCTGTTCAATAGATGTGGGTGGAGTGTGAACCGGGCGATAGTTCAGTCTATCTACTCCAATTAAAATTTTAAAGTACTGATAAAAAATGCAAGTGGGAGGCAACCTTACGGTGGTGGAAAGGTGGCTGAAGACGAGATTTCAGGTCAGGACCGATAATATTACATATTCTATTTTTGGATTTTATCAAGAATCTCTAACTATATGACAAAAACACCATATTTAATTATTTAACATAATTATACAGTAGATGTTGATTGTGATTATATATCACTTTTAGGAAGATCTTGTGTCTGAAATGTTTACTAAAAAGACACCGCTGACGATTGGTATTAACAATTTTGAGTAAGGTAGGATTTACTTCTCAAAACTAAGACGGGTCACTCGCAATACACAGAACATAAATTGTTCCTTAAGAAAAGGTACTTTAAGAGATTCTCATCAGGACCGAATGTAGAGGACCATGACATTCAAATGATGGTTTCATTAGTGCCACATGTTCCAACAACAACGACACAATCTGTCACTACGATATCCAGCCTGACTTCACTTGCAATCTCTGTAATAGTGTATGCAGATCAGTGAGTGGACTTACTCGACAGTACAAGTCATAACAGCATGATACCAGTGCAGCAAAGTGTAAAGATGCTTGCAAACTCTTTGGCTTAAAGTGCTGTTCAATGACTAGACTGATGAGTCACTAGAGATGTAAGGAACAAGGAAATCAGCAGCAAACCATAGGGACTGGTTATACTCAGGCACGAACCACCGATGCTCACGTAAACATACGCCTCAACTTTTCCTTGTCATTTTATAACTTTTTACTTGATTTTAAAGTGAGCAGCCAGATGTTCAACCAACTCAGTTGGAAAATTAATACATATTACGATATTTTGTTAGTCAAGTCAGCATTCAATTAAAACTGCGCTTTTTAAAGACAGAAAATTTTCCCAACATGTGTTAAGGATAATATTTCACATTCCATTATCATATGTTTACGGGTTTAAATAGTAAGTATTTATTTAAATTTATTTGTGTGAACATTATTTTTATTTAATTATTTGAATAACTAGTCCGTTTTTCTGTAATTAAACAGTACATTTATATACAGGATGTCCATAAAGTCCGTGTGCACTTTAAACTTATATTTTCGTACAAATTCCACATGAACTTTATGGACAGCTTGCATATTCATCGGTCTGAATATTCAAAAAAAACTTTTTAGGAAAGTATCTATCTTTCGGCAGGATTCGAACCTGCAACTTCCATTTACCCAGGAGAAGCCGTCAATAGATATGATGTATCTTACCACTCGACGGCTTCTTTGAGGTATATGGGAATCACAGGTTCGAATCTTGTCGGAGGAGTAGTACTCAGTAATCTTAAACATTTAGGAGAAATAAAGTGATCCGAAGGCGAATTGGCATGGTGAAGGACACCTTCCAGAAGCTGAGTAAAGTACTAAGACAGAAAAATTTCATCAGAAACAAAGAAGAGAGTGCTGGATTGCTATGTGATGTCAGTTCTTCAATACGGCAGTGAATGTTGGACAATATCATCGAAGATGAAGGAAAAACTTGAAGCAACGGAAATGTGGTTCTACAGAAGGATGCTGTGGATATCATGGACCGAGAATGTGAGCAATGATAAGGTGTTGGAAAGAATGTCAACGAAAAGGAAATTAATAGTGAGCATCAGGAAGAGGCAATTGAAGTTCCTGGGACATGCAATGAGGAAGGAGAGCTTGGAGAACTTGATACTGACAGGCCAGATAGAAGGAAAAAGAGACAGAGGAAGGAAGTGGATAACATATATAAAGCGCCTGTTTAAGTAGATGGCCGAATGCGTGGTGTAACTGGAGAAAGCGTTCTAAGAGCCACCAGGGATAGGGAGACGTGGAAAACTATGATCGCCTACGTCCTGAAAGGACAGGGCACATAGAAGAAGAAGAAGAAAAAGAAGAAGAAGAATCTCCGTAATGTAATGTTTTATCGAATTTTAGATACTTTAGAAATTTACTATATTTATTGCTTTTTTTTTCTAATAAAATCTCGCATGAAAATTCGTATCTACAAAGTTCGTCACATTTATAAACATACCAAAAAATTAAAAATTAAAAAAAAAGATTTAGTGCTAGATTAAATGTATTAAGCTTATATGAATAGTAGTGTTTATCTAATAATATCATCTAAAAGAGTAGAATACAGAAATTTAAAAAATTTCAGACTTAATAAATGTTTCTAAAATTAAAACTTAAAAAAAAAATTAAAATTATTGTCATTATTCATCGAATTGGTTTTTCTTAAAAGCAATAGTATACTTAATATACTATACTTATAATGTCAATTAAACGCTTTTCTAATTAAATAATGTCTTCAATATTGTTTCCGTTTCCCGAAATATTATTGATGACTTAAAAACTCCAAATATCTTTTCTTTGCACATTCGTCCTTGCAGTGAATACTGTTGCCATATCTGGTCGGGTACTCTTGCAATTCATTTTGAGGTTCTTGACAAAATCCAGAAGAAGGATCTGCAATATAATTGGTCCAGACTTAGCAGCCCACCTTCAGTTACATTCTCATTGGCGTGTTGTCGCTCTTCCATTAACAAATATTTTCATGGCAGCTGCTCTGATGAGTTCTTTTTCCTGCTTCTCCGACGACATGTATTTACTTGTGATACTAGATTGGCATTAAGATGCTATAGTATTTCTGGATGAGGGTGTGATTTAATCCAATCGTTCCTATCAAATCGTAAAATGATGGTTGTTTTAAATGGGCAAGCTTCGAAGGTGTCCCTCAAGTCTCTATCTCAGGTCCTTCTTCTGATCTTCAATAATATTTCCGATGTAATCATTTCCCAAGTTGGCATTTATGCAAATCACACTACCATTTAATCCAGCCTCAATAGGAAATCTGCCAAGGTTGATGAGGTAAATCTGGCAGCAGCCTTGCTAAGGGACCATCCAATCTGGGATTAAATGGTGCAAGAAATGGCTTGTAAATTTTAAAGCCTCCAAACTGAAGATGCTCTCCTTTAACCACCATAGAAAATCTTTCCTTCTTACCATCAGAATGGACGATGCTAGTTTCCTAAGGAGCCACACACTGTGACTCTTTAACCTCACTCTCTCAAATGGAATAACTATATTGAATCCATAACAGCATCTACTGATAGAAATGTTGGGTCTCCATGTCGAGCCAGAATGTATTTCTCGTCAGAATCCATCTTCCACATGTCGGGTTTCTTGACAAAATCCAAAAGAAGGATCTGGAATCTAATCGACCATAACATCTTGACTTCAGTCACTTTCACATCGAAGACTTTCCTCTGTGTTTTTATTACAAATATTTTCATATTAACTGTCCTGTTGAGCTTTGTATGCCCCGACCACATAAGTTTAAACGTGATACTAGATTGATATGTAGATCCCATCCTTTTACCATTGAAATAGTTGAATACAACCGCCAATTCTACCCGAACACTTTCTTTTCTCGCACATCCCGCCTGTGAAACTCTCTTCTGTTTACTTTTTTTTTTTTAATCATATCACCCCAAGCAAGGCATTCCACTGCCACTATAGCGCAGGGGGTTACACAAGGCGATAGACGAGTTAGGATGTACATAGGGGGAGATTTGGGGAGAATGGGAGGGTTAGTGTGTTAGGAGGTGTCTATTGACCTTACATTTAAACTCCTGGAGGTTATAGCCGTCGGGGAAGCAAGCATGCGGAAGGGAATTCAAATACAACTTCAATTGCCATCTTCTATCTTCTTGAATCCTGTTCATCTTTCAGCCTTTCTTCAATACCCCTGTACCCAATCGTTTCTCTCACTGTAACCCATGCGGATTAGTGGCAATCTCGCACTGTTTTGGGATTAAATTATAAAAGAAAAGGCAAATAGATAGATAGGTACATAGATAGATAAGCAGGTAGGTAGGTATGTAGATAGGTAGGTAGGTTATTTTTCTGTCTAGGATCTATCTTACGTATGATTTATAAGCCTATCATTCGGCCAATCCGTTGAATATTACTGCCACATCTGGTCTGCTACCTCTGCAATGAATACAGACATTCCTGATAAAATAAAAGAAGAATCTGCAATGTTACTGGCCTAGAATCTCGGCTTCAGTCACTTTCCAACGCAGTAATGTATCTTCTCTGTGACTATATATATATATATATATATATATATATATATATTGTCATGATAATTTTTCTGATAATATTTTAATTATGAAGCGTAGACATTATGAATTACGCGCAGTACTAAATTGGTATCAAGGTCTCATCATTTTCCAGAGATTTAAACGTGCATTCTATGCTAACAGTTTCTTTTCTTGTATTTCTCGTTTATGGAACCGTCTTCTTACTTCACTGTCAAATATTATCTTGATAAATTCAAATGAAATATCTTCTGTCTTCATAATTCCTCTTCTTGTATTGTTCCTTCGCCTTAATAATTCTTCTTCTCTCTTATTCTCTTACGCTCAGTAACTCATTGCATCTTTGTTTGTGTTTGTTGTGTTGCTTGGTATGTGGTGATCCCGATGTCGGCCTTCTTTTTTATTCTGGTACACTTGCACGTCTTTTAGTCTCGTATGGTACATTTGCACGTATTTTAGTCTCCTATCGTACGTTTACACGTCTATTAGTCTCTTTTGGTACACTTGCACGACTTTAAGTCTCCTGTGGTGCATTTGCACGTCCTTAAGTCTCTTTTGGTACATTTGCACGTCTTTTAGTTTACTATGGTACATTTGCACGTCTTTTAGTTTACTATGGTACATTTGCATGTCTTTTAGTTTACTATGGTACATTTACACGTCTTTTAGTTTACTATGGTACATTTGCATGTCTTTTACTTTACTATGGTATATTTGCACGTCTTTTAGTTTACTATAGTACATTTACACGTCTTTTAGTTTACTATGGTACATTTACACGTCTTTTAGTTTACTATGGTAAATTTACAGGTCTTTTAGTTTACTATGGTACATTTGCACGTCTTTTAGTTTACTATGGTACATTTGCATGTCTTTTAGTTTACTATGGTACACTTGCACGTCTTTTAGTTTACTATGGTACATTTGCACGTCTTTTAGTTTACTATGGTACATTTACACGTCTTTTAGTTTACTATGGTACATTTACACGTCTTTTAGTTTACTATGGTACATTTGCACGTCTTTTAGTTTACTATGGTACACTTGCACGTCATTTAGTTTACTATGGTACATTTGCACGTCTTTTAGTTTACTATGGTACATTTGCACGTCTTTTAGTTTACTATGGTACACTTGCACGTCTTTTAGTTTACTATGGTACATTTGCACGTCTTTTAGTTTACTATGGTACATTTGCATGTCTTTTAGTTTACTATGGTACATTTACACGTCTTTTAGTTTACTATGGTACATTTGCATGTCTTTTACTTTACTATGGTATATTTGCACGTCTTTTAGTTTACTATAGTACATTTACACGTCTTTTAGTTTACTATGGTACATTTACACGTCTTTTAGTTTACTATGGTACATTTACAGGTCTTTTAGTTTACTATGGTACATTTGCACGTCTTTTAGTTTACTATGGTACATTTGCATGTCTTTTAGTTTACTATGGTACATTTACACGTCTTTTAGTTTACTATGGTACATTTGCACGTCTTTTAGTTTACTATGGTACATTTGCACGTCTTTTAGTTTACTATGGTACATTTGCACGTCTTTTAGTTTACTATGGTACATTTGCATGTCTTTTAGTTTACTATGGTACACTTGCACGTCTTTTAGTTTACTATGGTACATTTGCACGTCTTTTAGTTTACTATGGTACATTTACACGTCTTTTAGTTTACTATGGTACATTTACACGTCTTTTAGTTTACTATGGTACATTTGCACGTCTTTTAGTTTACTATGGTACACTTGCACGTCATTTAGTTTACTATGGTACATTTGCACGTCTTTTAGTTTACTATGGTACATTTGCACGTCTTTTAGTTTACTATGGTACACTTGCACGTCTTTTAGTTTACTATGGTACATTTGCACGTCTTTTAGTTTACTATGGTACATTTACACGTCTTTTAGTTTACTATGGTACATTTACACGTCTTTTACTTTACTATGGTACATTTACACGTCTTTTAGTTTACTATGGTACATTTGCACGTCTTTTAGGTTTACTATGGTACATTTGCACGTCTTTTAGTTTACTATGGTACATTTGCACGTCTTTTAGTTTACTATGGTACATTTGCACGTCTTTTAGTTTACTATGGTACATTTACACGTCTTTTAGTTTACTATGGTACATTTACACGTCTTTTAGTTTACTATGGTACATTTACACGTCTTTTACTTTACTATGGTACATTTACACGTCTTTTAGTTTACTATGGTACATTTACACGTCTTTTAGTTTACTATGGTACATTTGCACGTCTTTTAGTTTACTATGGTACATTTGCACGTCTTTTAGTTTACTATGGTACATTTACACGTCTTTTAGTTTACTATGGTACATTTGCATGTCTTTTAGTTTACTATGGTACATTTACACGTCTTTTAGTTTACTATGGTACATTTACACGTCTTTTAGTTTACTATGGTACATTTGCATGTCTTTTAGTTTACTATGGTACGTCTGCACGTCTTTTAGTTTACTATGGTACACTTGCACGTCTTTTAGTCTCCTATGGTGCATGTGCACGTATTTTCCTCTCCTATGGTATATTTGCATGTCTTTTAGTCTCTTTTAGTACACTTGCACGTCTTTTAGTCTACCAACTTACATTTTTTACTTTGGTCAGCCTATGAACCTATCATTTGCCCCTCGTTTAATGTCACCAGAAAGTCACCGCCTTACTAGTCGTACCTGTTCAGATTCGAACACGGGTATCATGGTCAGCACCTACCAACCACTCGCTTAAATGTCCATAGTGCGTGTGTGTGTGTGTGTGTGTGTGTGTGTGAGAGAGAGAGAGAGAAAAAAATCCAAGAAAAAAAATTATTCATCATTTTTATATCACAATATCCCAATAAACTATTTCTTCAACACTTCACGAAACATGATCTCTTGCCCGCTAATTCTCTGACTTTGGACTTATCCAAGTAGGCATGTACACCGACGACACCAGCGTTTACTTCTGCCTCGATCAAAAATCTGCTGAGGTTGACAAAGCGAACCTCGCTGCCGAGCTTGAGAAGGAGCTCTAATCCATGGTAGACTGGGGAAAGAAATGGCTCGTAAATTTTAATGCTTCAAAAACGAAGCTGCTATGTATTAAGCATCATAAACAATCGCTCTTACCCCACCCCCATTTGCATGGAACAGGGTTGTCTCCCTGAGAATAAAACACTACGCCTGCTTGGCCTCACACTCTCAGCGGACCTCAAGTGGAATGACTATATCGAAACTACTGCTAAATCCGCTGCTAAGAAGCTCGGTTCACTGTGCAGGAACAGGTTGTTTTTCCCATCTGAGTCCATCCTGCACATATATAAATCTACAATCCGCCCGTCTATTGAATACTGTTGCCACATCTAGTCGTGTGCCCCTGCTATTCACCTTGGGGTTCTTGACAAAATCCAACGGAGAATCTTCAATGTGATCTATATCGACTTGGCAGCTCGCCTTCAGTCGCTCTCTCACCGGCATGACGTGGCTTCCCTGTGCCTCTTCTATAAATATTTTCAGGGCTTATACTTCAATGAACTTAGATAACTGGTTTCCCCTAGGTATTTACACGAGCTACTAGATTAGCAACTAGGTCCCACACTTTTACAGTGAAACCGATAAAGAGTAACTGCAGTTTCTACTCTAACAGCTTCTTTTCACGCACTTCCCACCTGTGAAATTCCTTTCCATATACTTGCTTCCCCAACAGCTACAATCTCCAAGAATTTAAGTGTAAGGTCAATAGACATCTCCTATCACACTAACTCACAACCATTCTCACAAGCTCTTTTTCCATCTACTCCAGCCACATCCCCGGTATACTCATTGGTCTATTACCCTCCTCCTGACATTTCTTATAACTAACCCCTCTTTCTCCTCACTTTTCCCTATGTAACCCCTGCGCAACAGTGGCAGTAGAATGCCTTGCTTGGGGTGAGATGATTAGAAAAAAAACCTTATGCGCTCTTATGACATGTTGGCTAAATATGAAGAGTGATTTCTTTACGACATTTGCCCCAGTGGTTCAGATAAGGAAACAAAATCAAGATATTCGAATACTGATTTTTATGGCATGTAGACCTTCGACTCAAAAAGCTAGAGTACCTTGACCAGTTCCCCGACATGTGGCTATTCCTCGACAGACAGTCAGTTAAGTGCCATACGTGAAACACGCTTGGGCGATCATGTCTCGAAAGAGACATGACTGACTGGGCAGAAGATTATCCCGCAGTAGATTGCCATTACCTTCTGCGGTATACTGGTTGCCAACCAAGGCTATAAAACCCAATCTGTCCTGTTATTTAACCCATAACTGGAAGAAAGACGGATTAATACCTTTCACAATGGTATTTGCGCGTAAGTGAATGCAATGAATTCAACAGGAATTCGAATTCAGCTCCCCGATTTCTCGTTCCGAGCCGATATCCATTGCACCACAACGCTGATCCTGGCTATTCCTCGTAAGATGCCAAAACCACAGAATATTAAAAGTACATTTAGTAAGGCTTCTATTGTTGTTCGGATAACTCTAATTCCTGTGGCAACTTAAAAAAATAACACGGGGATTGCATAATATGAGGACCCCGTTGAAAAAGCAGTTTATTTTCTCGGCTAGCAGCCCCTTAGTGCTACACAATCTTCCTCTTCCTCCTATTGCGATGATGACTGCATTTAGATGTGACTGGCATTAGTAGTTTAAGGCAGACAATCATTTCCCTCATTTCTACGCCATAACGTTTGTCTTTTCATTTTGTATTCATTCATTTTTTGTCTGCCTTTTGATTCGTAACAGACAGAAAAATTATCATAAATATCAAATTACGTAAACATTAAATTAGGTCACATTTTTAAAATTTATCGAGAAGCAATAGACGCCCTTTATCCAGACATAACATTGACGATAGTCTCAAATTGTTCAGTCTGCCTTGTTATCGAACAGCTTTTATGAAGTTTAAAGTATGTGCAATTAAGACTATGGAAACTGGCTCGGAAAGGGACATTTTTTTTTAATCATTTTACCCAAAAGCAGTTGATAATGCCACTAAGATGCAAGGCAATTGCAGGGGATGTAAGAGAACGAGAAGACATAAATGGGTAGAAAGAACATAAAAAAAACGGGTTTCAGAAAGACAAAAGATGGCAATAAAGCCACTAAGACACAAAGAGTTACTGGGAGAGAAAAAGAGCAAGAAGACTTAATTCGGAAGATAGGACAATAAGAGACCAGATTTCAAAAGAGAGAAGATGGCAGTAATGAGACTAGGACGCAAGCGGTTACTGAGAGAGAAAAAGAATGAGAAAAATTCAGTGACTAGAAAGGACAATAAAAGAACAGGTTTCAGGAAGAAAGAAGATGGCCATAATGCCACCTGGACGCAAGGGGTTACTAAGTGTGAAAGTTGAGAAGACATTACTGAGGAGAAAGGACAATAAAAGAACTGTTTTCATGAAGACCGAACAAGGCTATTGACATTGCATTTAAATTTACAGGTAAGCAAGAAATTGTAAGGGAATATCATAAGCGTGAAGTGCGAGAAAATAAAAAATATTAGAATCGAACGTGCGGTTGCATCTAGTTAGCTGAACATTTATAGTGAGACCTACTTCCCAAATGACAAACCGAGTTTGATTTCCAATCGGGTTCGTCACATTCACTTACGCGCAAGTAGCCTCTGGGAATTGTATGAATCGATTTCCTTTTCATATTCAGTTATTGGTTAAATAATAAGATTTGTATCTGGAAAAATTATTTTTATTCTCCAAAAAATGCTAGTTATCTTCTTTTTCTATGTGTCGTGTTCCTTCAGGACGTAGGCGATCATGGCTTTCCACATCTTCCTATCCCTTGTCGCTCTTACTCCGCTTCTTCCTGTTAAACCCCGCTCAGCCATCTATTTGCTCAAGTATGCACCTACCAACCACTCGCTTAAATGTCCATAGTGTGTGTGTGTGTGTGAAAGAGAGAGAGAGAGAGAGAGAGAGAGAGGGAGAGAAAATCCAAGAAAATCCATCTATTTGCTCAAGTATGTTTTAGTCTCCTATGGTGCATTTGCACGTATTTTCGTCTCCTATGGTACATATGCTTTTCCCTGTCTCTTTTTCCCTCTATCTGAGATGTGAGTATCGGATTCTCCAAACCCTTCTTCCTCATTAGACGCTCCAGTAACTTCAGCTGTTCTTTCGTAATTTTAAGTTCCCCTTTCGTTTCCATCCCCTCTAATATTAATCGAAAAAAAAATTCTGCTTAAAATAACATGCAATGTAAATTCTGTCTGAAATTCCCGGATGAAGAGTGATCAATATTTACACTATATATACTCAGACTATTGAGCTGAACTTTGTTGGTATCACAACGTTTCGGCCTTTGTGCACTCTGGCCTTCCTCAGGTGTATATCGATTTGGGTAACCTTGCGTTTATTATCTGTATTTTAGCGAATTTCCAGACTTATCTTAGAATTAAGAACGAATTATCTCAGCGTCAATACATGACAATGATATTCAGCTATCCTGTTTAAATATCCTAGAATCATTAGAGCCATTACTTTTTTTTAAAAGATATCCTCTATATATAATTGTTTCATCCCAAGACAGGCAAAACCGCCACCAGTGCGCAGAGGTTACAGTAAGAGAAAAAAAAGGTACAGATGTTAAAGAAATGATAGGAGATGGATAGGAATGAAGAAGATAGAAGATGGCAACTAACGTTGTGTTTAAATATTTGGAAATTGTAGTAATCAAGGAAGCAAGCAAATTGAAGGGAGTACCATAAATGGGAGTGCGAGAAAAGAAACAATTCGAGTAGAAGAGATAGTTACATTTAACTATTCTGACGGTAAAAGGCTTTGACCTTGATGCCAATCTAGTAACACTAGTAAATACATGTCGTCGAGGAACCAGGAAAAAGCTCATCAGAGCAGTTGCCCTGAAAATACTTGTAGAAAAGACAAAAGAAATCTACATTACGACAGTGAGAAAGTAACTGAAATTGAGCGGCTATATCACATTAGCGTCAATCCATGACAATGATATTCAGCTATCCTGTTTAAATATCCTAAATCATAACCACCATTTTTTAAAAAATCTGTCATAAAACTTTTTTTACACATTTTTCTTAGATAAATTATTTTCTACACCATTTTATGTAACAGCTTTATGCGAGGAAAATTAGATTTGTTTCATCCCGAAAAAAATATATATATAAAAAAAAACAAAAACAAAAATAAAAAAAATGCGTTAGATGAATATAGGTCAAGATATCAATCAATATCATTTTAGATTCTTTTATCGATAAACTCCTAGGCCGAAGCAGCAATTTCCCTGTTGCATCGATATAACATTTTTTTCATAGCCATGTTGGTCCGTTTTGATAAAAAAAAAAAAAAAAAAGAAATTAGCGGTTTACTCTAAATGAATGACTATAAAAACAATGACGGTCATTTCACTGTGCACCGCCACATTGATTTCCACATTACTAACATTCATTCATTCATTCATTTGTTTTTTGACGTCTTATCAACCCTTTGCGGATAATTTAAAGCCGGATCATATCTTGGATTATGTGATTATTTTGTTTAATTATTTTATTTTATTTTTTATTTTTTGCAAAGAACACTTCTACGAATAGCTCTTTTATTTCTTTTCAAATAACACATTTCTTTTTAATTTCAATGCTTTCTCCAAGTAAAAGTCCTCTTATTTAACCCATACATGAAGGAGGAGATAAATTCATATCTTTTCCAAGGGTATATGCCGTAAGTGAATATAACAAGCACTGCTGGGATTCGAACTCGGTTATCTGATCCCTCATTTCTAATCGTTATCGTAACAATAAGTTGTACAGTCAGTCAGTTAAGTGTCATACGTGATACACGCTTGGGGGATAATGTTTCGAAAGAAACATGACTGACTGGCCAGAAGATTTTCCCCCAATAGGTTGCCATTACTTTCTGCGGTAGACTGGTTAGCAACTAAGTCTATAGAATACAATCTCTCCTTTTATTAAACCATAGCTGGAGGGAAGAAACGGATTCATACTTTTTCCAAGGGTATTTGCACATAAGGGAATGAAACGAATTCAAGTAGAATTCGAAATCGGCTCTTCCATTTCTCGTTCCGAGCCGATATCTACTACACCACAACACTCATCACACCTCGTTGTACAATACGTTACTAAATCTCTACGCTGTTTCGGTAATAGCACTAAGCGTCAGTCAGTTTCTATGAAAATCACTAGCGAACATTTCTTAATGCCCTCAAAACGTATTCCTATATCAATAGCAGGCAATGTTAGTATGCAAAAGCTTATTTATAAGAATGTCCACCGCAGTGGAAGGGTTAAACTAATTTCAGAGAGACACAAGACCACAAGAAAGTGGCCCCCACCGAGAATTGAACTCTCTGCACAATAAGAATGGTTTGCTTGATTAGTTCGCTAAATGTTACCCACAGACAAGGCGCCCGACAAAAAGAGTATAAAATGTACCGGACCTTAAGAAAAAATATTGTATTTAAACAGGTGTGACAAAGCAAAAATATGTTCTTTTTATCATAAAAAAGGAAATTCCTTTCTGTTCTTGGACGGCATATTTCAAACATATTCTTTGTATTTTGCAGCTCTTTAATGTCCCAACCAATAAGAAAAAAGGAATTTCATATGAATGCGTTTATCTACAATAGACCCCACACCTTCGCTTATCGCTTAGGGATATTTTCCAAGATTTTGAACGCTCGCAAATAGTACCGAGCTATATATAAGGTGGTCAAAACTACGTAGATAGTAAATGATAACATATATATTGAGATTACAAACATAGTTATATTTACTAATACAAATTATTGCATTAACAATTAAATTTTATTGTATACAATAATACAAATACCATACCGTTTACTGTCCACTTATCACTAGACCACCCTCTATATATGGTGAGAGGAATATGTATCTGAGAATTTGATCGTGCATGAATTCAGATTTGCTCTAACGATGCGGAAAAAATGTATATTCATTACTTTTATTGGTAGAAAAAATTTAGGCATCAACACTAATTCGCTGAAAAAAGAGCCTACCATGATGAAAAAATAACCCAAACATGATAAAAAGTTCTTTTTTTCTGTTTTTTTGTTTTCTGTTTTTTTTTTTTTGTCATAAAGTCTACGTTATTATTAAGAGGAAAGACGAAAGTATTTTTCATAATTCAATTAAATGTTTTATTAGTTCCTAGTAAGTTCCAAATATTGGTTAAAAATGTGTTTTTCTTGCATCAGTAGTGGAACCAAGGATTAGTTAATGATTATTATAAGAATTTTTGCGTCATTTGGCGTAAAAATTGATTTTGACATTCTTCTATAAATCAGTAAACCGTCGGATTGGAATGAAACTTCCAGAATTTATTCTTTATATATATATATATATACATATATATATATATAATGTATATATATATATATATATATACATATATATATATAATGTATATATACATATATATATATATACATATATATATATATATAATGTATATTTACATATATATATATATATATATATATATATAAATTCAGATAAAACTTAACGCGGAAATAGCCATTTTCAACATGTCACTTCAAGACATGCATTCTTCAAGCCCTTATAAACAGAGAATATATATATATATATAATCATTTCACTCCAAGCAACAAGGGAGGCTAACTGCAAAGGAGGATAAAGTGAGAAAAATCGTACAGAAATGTTGAAGTAATGATAAGAGATGAGAATCAAGGATAGAATAGAAGATGGCAATTGACGCTGCATTTTAACTTTTGAAGATTGTAAATAGCAGGGGAGCAAACAAATGGAAGTGAGTTCCACAAACGGGAAGTGCGAGAAAAGAAACATTTAGAGTTGAAGAGGAGTTTCATTTAACTATTTTGATGGTAAAAGATGGCATCATATGCCAGTCTAGTAGCACAAGTAAATACATGTCGTCGAAGAACCAGGAAAAAACCTCATCAGAGCAGCTGCCATGAACATATTTGTTAAAAAAACAAATGGAAGAGCGACAACACGCCCATGAAAAAGTTACCGAAGGCGGGCTGCTAAGTCTGGACCAATTATATTGCAGATCCTTCTTTTGGATTTTGTCAAGAAACCCGACATGTGGAAGATGGATTCTGACGAGAAATAAATTCTGGCTCGACATGGAGACCCAACATTTCTATCAGTAGATGCTGTTATGGATTCAATATAGTTATTCCATTTGAGAGAGTGAGGTTAAAGAGTCACAGTGTGTGGCTCCTTAGGAAACTAGCATCGTCCATTCTGATGGTAAGAAGGAAAGATTTTCTATGGTGGTTAAAGGAGAGCATCTTCAGTTTACAAGCCATTTCTTGCACCATTTAATCCCAGATTGGATGGTCCCTTAGCAAGGCTGCTGCCAGATTTACCTCATCAACCTTGGCAGATTTCCTATTGAGGCTGGATTAAATGGTAGTGTGATTTGCATAAAGGCCAACTTGGGAAATGATTACATCGGAAATATTATTGAAGATCAGAAGAAGGACCTGAGATAGAGACTTGAGGGACACCTTCGAAGCTTGCCCATTTAAAACAACCTTCATTTTACGATTTGATAGGAACGATTTGATTAAATCACACCCTCATCCAGAAATACCAAAGCATCTGAATGCCAATCTAGGAGCACGTGTAAATACATGTCGTTGGAGAAGTAGGAAAAAAAAACTCATCAGAGTAGCAGCCATGAAAATATTTGTTGAAAATCAGATGGAAGAGTGACAGCACGCCAATGAGAATGTAACTGAAGGTGGGCTGCTAATCTGGACCGATTATATTGCAGATCCTCCTTTTGAGAACATTAAGATGAATAGCAAAAGATATGGCAACAGTATTCAATGTACGGATGAATGGTAGATATATAAATGTGCAAGATCTTTCTGACGAGAAAAACTGGATTCTGACGAGAAAAACTTCTTGGTCCAACACAGAGACCGAACATTCCTATCAAGAGATGCAACCATTGATCTGATGTAATCATTTTATTTTATGCCAGTTGAAAAAAGTGAAACCAACAAGGTGAAGTGTGTTGCTCTCAAGGACACTTGTATATACCATTTAAATTGAAATTCTAATTATCCCATTTTAAAACAATACATATTGCCGAGGTAGGTAAAATAAAAGCGGTGACAATTCTGACGATCCGCACACACACACACACACACACACACACACACACACACACACACACATATATATATATATATATATATATATATATAGTCATCCGCAGACAGATCTGTTTCGCAGCTCGTCAGTACGGTTGCGTTTTACCCAGGATTCAAACCCGACCGAGCTCTGAGTTATGGGCGCTCGGTAGAAGGAGGTGGATTTTTAGGCTGGTTTATTTTCATTATACACGCCCAAAAGCTGAGAGTGTTCTAATTCATTGCTGAATGAACGTTGCGTAGATGCTAGAGTAGCTACTGTTTTTCTAAGTCTACCATTCTTCCAGAGTGCTCAATAAGAGTGTGAGAGCGTATATATATATATATATATATATGTGTGTGTGTGTGTGTGTTGTAGGATATAAACACACATATTTGCCAACATATCACTTGAAATTAAGAAATGGAAAGTCTCCGGTACTCATGAAACTATGCCAAGAACAGGTACACTTCGCATAATCGACTGACGATTCAATGTAAGGACGATGGTAGATATATACAAGTGCAATATCTTTCTGACGAGAAAAACTGGATTCTGACGAGAAAAACTGGATTCTGACGAGAAAAACTTCTTGGCCCGACACAGAGACCCACCATTTCTATCAATAGATGCAACTATAGAGCCGATGTATTCGTTTTATTTTATGCCAGTTGAACAAGTGAAACCAACAAGGTGAAGTGCGTTATTTTTAAGTAGACCTACATCAGCCATGCTGATGGCTGGCTGGAAAGTTTCCCTGTGGTGGTTGAAGGAGAGCCGTTTTGTTTTGGAGCTAATAAAATTTGCAAACAAGTTCCTGCTCCAGTTAACTACCGATTGGTGGCACGTTTAGAGGGTAGCACACAGGTTTACTTTGTCAGCCCAGGCAGATTTCCTATTAAGAGGGGTGTAAATGCTGGTGTCATCTGTATAGAAACCTATTTGGAACTGATCAGAAACAGCATAGGATAGAGCCTTGAGGCGATATCCGTTCAAAATTACCTTCATTTCACGATTCGATATTAACAATTAGATTAAATCAATAATCGCCCCAAAATAATGTAGCCCTGTAAATAAGGCTTGCATACCAAATACTGTCAAAATCTATCTATCTATCTATCTATCTATCTATCTATCTATGGCAGTCTCTTCCTTATCTATCTATCTATCTATCTATCTATCTATCTATCTATGGTAGTCTATGGTATCTATCATCTATCTATCTATCTATCTATCTATCTATCTATCTATCTATCTATCTATCTATGGTAGTCTCTTCCTTATCTATCTATCTATCTATCTATCTATCTATCTATGGTAGTCTCTTCCTTATCTATCTATCTATCTATCTATCTATCTATGGTAGTCTCTTCCTTATCTATCTATCTATCTATCTATCTATCTATGGTAGTCTCTTCCTTATCTATCTATCTATCTATCTATCTATCTATCTATCTATCTATCTATGGTAGTCTCTTCCTTATCTATCTATCTATCTATGGTAGTCTCTTCCTTATCTATCTATCTATCTATCTATGGTAGTCTCTTCCTTATCTATCTATCTATCTATCTATCTATCTATCTATGATAGTCTCTTCCTTATCTATCTATCTATCTATCTATCTATCTATCTATCTATCTATGGTAGTCTCTTCCTTATCTATCTATCTATCTATCTATGGTAGTCTCTTCCTTATCTATCTATCTATCTATCTATCTATCTATCTATCTATCTATCTATCTATCTATCATTTTTTGCTCTTTGATTAATTCCGACACGAGTTAACTAACATGAGCCAGCGAGTTAACGGCGAACCAAAATTTACGGTCTGATAATCTCTCAGGTCAGTTTATTAAGCCAAATATATATAATGTGTGTGTAAAAGTTTTTAGAGCCTTAACAGATAATCACTGGATACACAGTATAATAAAAACAGGACACACACAGGACACACACAGGACACACACAGGCATACACAGGGATATGATGATTTTCAAATAGATTTATAAACGTATCATTAATGAAAATGTAAAATGATTTGTAAAATCACTATTTACATAATTTACTCTTGGATTATTCTCCTCATTTATCTTGTTACTATCACAACGTTTCAGCCTTTATGCCCTTTGACACTCATCAGGTATTTGTTGTTCCAAATTCAGGGAATGGGAACTAAACCCTTTAGTTAACAATCGTGGTACATTATTCTCGTTTTGTTGTCTAGGTATACCCTAAATGTTGTTCTGATTCTCTATTGCTCAATTTTTGCTCGTATTTTTTTCACTGACCCGGATCGAAAAATATATATTGAAGGTGACTGAACAAAATGGCGAAAACGACCTTCTGATAAGAAAAACAAAGATAAGGACGAGTGTTAATGATGTTAATTTCGCATTCCAGAAATTCAAACAGAAAAAAATCTAAACTTATTTATAAATGGGACTTTGTCTGTGTGTGTGTCTGTGTGTGTGTGTGTGTGTGTGTGTGTGTCCGTTACCTATAAACTCCGAAACGGCTCAACCGATTTTCTTGAATATTTACACAGTTGTACTATAAGCGTCTGCGAGTATTCTTAGTTAGGTTTTGTGTCGAGGTACCCTCGATAAATATCAAAAATCGATAATCGAAAAAATCGGGTTATAGAAGGAGTGGTCTGATTTTAATCAAATTTGATACACTCATAGACAAAGACATAAGAAACGATATTCAGAAGTTTCAAGGTTGCAGTTCTTACAATAATGCAGAAAATTGATTAATATATATAACAGCCAAGATGTTTGTGTGTGTGTCTGTTTATCTGCCTGTATGTCTGTATTTTATTTTAGTTTTTGCTTTCGGGTTTGGCTCTAAGTAGGTATAATTGTAGTTCTTAGTCTCAGCCATGATACCATTACTCAGTGGACGTATTTAGCCATCAAAATTCAGTTTACACCGAAAAAAACTTATTTGATATCGATACCAGGAAATCAAGATTTGACTTACATCCATTCATTTTTCTTTCAGTCTACGGTTTCGCTTCAACTGGAAACAACTATTGTTTTGTAGTCGTTCGTGCCAACGTCCAAAGAGTCTGAACTCCAGGACCATGGATTAGTTTTAAAGCTTTCATTACCCCCGAGAAACGCCGGGCTATACTGCTAGTAGAATATATATATATATATATATATATATATATATATATATAACGTAGTATATTTGGTATTTAAGTCTGGTAAATTCAGATACAGACAAACTCAAAAAGAACTCAATGTTAAATTTATTTATTTAATTTAACAGAGTAATATAATCTAGAAAAAATTTAGAAAGTCTATAATTTCTTGGGTAATAGATATTTCGCAGGAAACTTGCTTGTCAGATCCAAATGATACAACAGTTAATATTTAAATCATCCAGAAAAAAATTACATACAGACACTAACGTGACCATATCGAGAAGAGACATTTGTAACGGTAATCTACGAAAAACATTTCCTCAAAAAAGAAAGAAAAAAATAAAAATATAGAAAAATCATATACAGAGAAAAAGAGTGAAAAAGAAAGGTGAACGAAAAGAAAGGACGTTCAAGTTAACGTCTTCGATCAACACCAACGTCTATTGCAATTCGTCTGCTTTCTTAGAAGAACATGACATGGAAATTTAACATTGAAATTTAATTTTAAAGATAATGGGATGTATGTACGGTATAAAATAAATTGTAAATCATACTTTTTAATACAAATTAAAATATAACATATAAAATATAGTTTTATCCTTCTCTTACCCACTTCCTGGCAACCCCTATAACCTGTCCCTCTTTCTCATGACTTTCTTCCTATGTAACATACTGTGCCCCTGTGGCGATGAGGCTGTCTTACTTGGGGTGAAATGATTAAAAAAGTAATGTATATTTGGGCAGCAAACATTCATCCAAACATGTTTAATAAAAATACTTGACAAAGTCGGTCTGCTGAATTTTTTTATTATATTTTCCCAAATTACAGATAAGGTATTGATTGTTGCGTTCGAAGTTGTGGTTTAAACTGGCAAAGTTCATATTTTGTTATTTTTGTTTAAGTACTTTAGACTTTCGCAGTCATTATCAAGAACCAAGTGTCTGTATGGTACTTCGAATTCCTATTTCCGCATCCATATATTCTTTGGGAGTCTGGTCGTTTGAAATGATCTGGCGTGGCACCATATATAAAGACTTTTGGCAACGAAGCCACATAAAATTAATACGAATTATTTCAATTAAGTAATTATTATAACCTTGACTAAGTTCTCCTTGTTATTCAATAGATGGCGAAGCAGACTGGTTTTAAGACGTCAGTAACATACAGTACTGTGCAAAAGTATTGGGACAAGAACTATTTTATCTTTTATGAAACATCAAAATAAAGTTTAAAATCACCCCTGTCCTAACACTTCCGCAAACTACCGGTAGTGTGCAAAAGTATTAAGACAGGGATGATTTTCCTGAAAACCTCACTGAAATTCAAATACAGGGTGAAAAGCCATGTAAATTGCTAATAAATATCGATTATTTAAAACTAGGTGTAAAACAAATGTATTAAAAGAAGTTATATTTAATTTTTACCTATTTTCTATTAAACAAGTTATTTTGAAACTACTCATCGTTCTTGGATATGACTGATTTTTTCTTATCCATCCCCTCTCGAATTGAAAAATCTAATGTCACTTTGCAAGACACACTTTGGGAAAAAAATACAAGCTGCTTGGTAGGAGATACCATTAGATATATTGAAGAAGCTTGTAATATCAATGCCTGACAAAATAAAGGCTGTGATCAAAGCAAAAGGCTATTATACTAAATTATTCTATTATACTTGGATATGACTGACTTTTTTCTTATACCCCCCTCTCGAATAATGTAATACTTTAATACATTAATACTGTAAATAGTGTCAACATAGTTTAAAGGTTCATTTTAAAACTTTATTTTGATAATAGTTAGCTAGGATCAAAGCAAAAGGCTATTATATTAAATATTAAATTTATTTTGTAACAAGTATTTTTCTTGTTAAAGCATTTGTTGAGTAAATCAAATAAAATTACTTTAATTAAATTTTTTATTTTCTGTCAATATGCCTCATAAAAGATAAAATAGTTCTTGTCCTAATAATTTTGCACAGTACTGTACATACATACATGCACACATACATACATTCATACATACATATGCAACATATTTACACCATCCATAGAGCCCACCTATGGTTTATACTGCAACTATGCTAAACGGACGTTAGTTACAGTTTCTGGGAAAGAGCGCGTTATCTAGCATGAACAACAATTTGAACAAGGCCAGCACGTTCAAACCCTCGGTCACAATGACTTGTGACTTCGAGCTAGCACAATCATCTACTTAATTTCACTTATAAGACTTGGGTCATCCACTGACATATTATCACAGCTGATCAGTACGGTTAGACAGCCGAATGCTTTTTATACCCAGCATTGAAACCCGACCGAATTGGCGTCAGTCGGCGATTCCACTTCTGAGCTACGGGTGCTCGGTAGAAGGAGGCAGACCTTTTAGCGTGTATATCATCATTATACATGCCCAATAGCTGAGAGTGTTCTATTTCATTGCTGAATGAACGATGCGTGTCGATGCCAGAGTAGCTACTGTTTTTCAAAGTTTACCATTCTTCCAGAGTGCTCAATCAGGGTGTGAGAGCGTAAACAGTCATCCGCAGACATATCTGTTTCGCTTTATCACAGCTCATCAGTACGGTTAGACATCAGATTGCTTTTTACCCAGGATGAACGTCTTATCTTATGTCTATAGCAAGACTCGGAGTTTCAAGCCATATGCAATCATGAAGTGCATATTATGAACGGACTGTTTTTAGATTTGTTTCTTTTAATTTTAAGTTTTAGCGTCGTTCATGTTCGTTATAAATTGTAAATATGGGATGCCATTTTTTAATTAAGTAAATGTATAATTAATTTGGTTTAGACTGAAACTCAAGCATGAAATTGGAAAGTAAAATCATAAAAGTCAAATCTAAACTTATTTATAAATGGAACTTTGTCTGTGTGTGTGTGTGTATGTGTCTCTGTGTGTGTGTCTGTTACCTATAGACTCTGAAACGGCTCAACCGATTTTCTTGAAAATTTACACAGTTGTTCTATAAGTGAAGGCGAGTGTTCTTAGCTAGGTTTTATGTCGAGGTACCCCCAATATCGAAAATCGATAATCGAAAAATCGATTTTAATCAAATTTGAGACACTCATAGAGAAACACATAAGGAACAATATTCAGAAGTTTCAAGGTTGCAGTTCTTACAATGGTGCAGAATAGCAATAATATATATATATATAAGGCAAGATATTTGTGTGTGTGTCTGTTTATCTGCCAGTATGTCTGTATTTTTTCAGCCCTTTTATTTTAGTTTTTGCTTCGTCGGGTTTGGCTCTAAGTAAGTATAATTATAGTTCTTAGTCTCAGCCATGACAGCATTTAATCAGAGGACTTATTTAGCCTTCAAAATTCAGTTTACGCCGAAAAAAACTCATTTGATATCGATACCAGGAAATCAAAATTAGAATTACATCCATTCATTTTTCTTTCAGTCTACGGTTTCGCTTTAACTAGAAACAACTATTGTCTTTTGTGCCAACGTCCAAAGAGTATCAGCTCCAGGACCATGGATTAGTTTTAAAGCTTTCATTACACCGGGGCATCGCCGGGCTATACTGCTAGTTAATATTAAAGAGTAAATTGTTTTAGGAGCAGAGTTTGGACGTGTAGTTCAAAGGGGTGGGGCACTTGTAGTTTATTTGCGGGGACCATTGCATTGTTGCCTTTCTAAGACAAACTAAAAGACAAATCTGAAACAATGTAGCACCCACATTTCTTGCTAAGCAAACAAAACTTCAGAGCAAAGGAGTTGGCGTCTGTTCTGCTTCTGATCTTTACAAATGTTTGACCGAGACCCAAATTGACTTAAACATCTGGATTAACTGCAAATGTTAAATAATGTGGGCAGAATGCTGGTCCTCGCAATGATAGCTTACCTGACATTGTGGTTTTATCACACACAAGAAAGCAGGAGTTATGGTCCATTCGAGGAAACATGCGACTTTTCACTCTAAATAAAATAGTGAACCTGAGCAATAGCCTGTACAAAAGTAAGTATTTTTTCTGACAGCATGTGGTCATTAAATCACTTCTTTTATTAAGCAAATTTGGATTCTTTGGGTTACATTGCAAAATTTTACAAGGCAGTCAGGAAGCCTTTGCTTCGGCCAGCCAATAAGAAGAGACTAGCATGGGGAAGAGAGCACAAAAACTGGATATCGGAACAGCTCATTTGATGCAGATTTTATTGCAATATAAAAAAAGAACCATTCATTTTTATTTAGAATTATCCACATGACAATAAATACTAAAAATAGTATGACATACATCATTTCTTTTAAAAGAACTGGGGTGGCCTATTAATTATGACCGGTACTAATATATATAACTCGGACATCACTAAGGATGAAATCATGATGACCTGAACTGTAGAAAATCAGTTCTCCTCCACGACAACGAACAGTGGACTAAAACTTCAACGGATGATTTTGATTTATCTATTGGAGCCCTGGATTCTGCAGAATCTTCTGATCTGGTGGGGTTATTCCTGTTGTACAACCTCACTGCGCATAAAGAAATCGATACGAACAATATAGGACTATATAGAGATGACGGACTCATGATAATAAATGAATCTACTGGAATAAGGTCGATAGAACTAGAAAATTAATTCATAATGTCTTTAAATCCTTTGGTTTTAACGTAGTGATTAACCCCAACATCAAGCAAGTAGACTTCTTAGACATAACATTAGACTTAGTATGGAACACTTTCCAACCTTCCATGAAGAACAATGCAAACCCAATATATATAAACCCCAACTCTAACCACCCACCATCCATTATCAAACACATCCCGTCATCGATAGAACGCCGCATTAACACACACTCATCCATTAAAGAAACATTTGATAAACACAAGGTAATTTACGATAAAATTCTTAAGGATAGCGGATATCAATCATCAAAAATCAGCAAAAAAAAATACCTATCCCGCTATCATTAACCCCCACCAACACCTCGAATAAAACTAAATAAATATAAAGAAAAAGGATTTCCAGTTCTTTACACACCTCCTGATGAGGCATTGAAGGTTCAATGCCGAAACGAGCGTACATTCGTAAAGGTTATATATAGAATAATTATGTACATGTTCTAAAATATAATTTATAATATATATATATATATACGCTAAAAAGTCTACCTTCTTCTACCGAAAGCCCATAGCCCGGAGGTAGAATCGCCGAATGACGCCAATTCGGTCGGTTTTCAATTCTGGGTTAAAAGCAATAGGAGTCTAACCGTACTGATGAGCTGTGATACAGCGAAACAGATCTGTCTGCGGATGGCTATATATATATATTCGGGCAGCAATCATTCTTTTATGCAGGTTTCATTGAAAGTAACAGACAATGTATTATCGTTAAGCTTTTGATATAGTTTTTACAAAGTGCTTACCGTTTTTGGAATATAACGCGCACATGACTCTACATGCATACTCTCTATATAAATATTCAATTACACGTAAAATAAAATTGACTCTTGCTAATGCTAAAAGTATAACCGAAAGCAATCAGAAAAACAATTCCTACATATATTGGTTTTACTACAACCATGCTCTCCCGTAGACTTACCTGTCACCTTTCTGATCAGAGTTCAATTAAACAACATTTCTTAGAAAATCATGGCCATGTAATTAATATCAGACAGATTTTAGTCAACAATACAATAATCCTCACTCAAAAACAAAGCAAAAAAAAAAAAACCTTGAGATATTGCAGGCCATCTACATTAAATCCAAACAACACACACTTAATAAAATCTCGTTTAAATCTGGTCATAACACATTGCATTTAAATATATGATTCTGTTATCATTTTGAGCTCTCACGCGGTGTGACGTCATAAAACCGCAATACAAATTACGAACTGCGTTTGCTATTTTTGGTAAATGTTATCGTTGCTTAGCAAAGTTTTATGTCAACACAAAATAAAAACGTCACTGATGGTGGATGATTTTATGTTAACGTCCTTGTAACCTCTGAAGATGGCTCATGTCAGCCGAAAGCTTAGAACAAACTTAATAAAAAATTATCCAAATGTTGGAGAATTTTTGTCTTTATTTTCCCCTGAAATTAAAGCCAAAATACGATGTTTAGAACGGCTCATGATTAAACACAATATACATTCATTGTCTCTTATATTTAACAGTATGTTTAGAAAATTATCTGCCGCCTCGATACACTATATATATATATATATATATATATATATTCCATTTAAGTTATTCTGCTACCCACGTTTCTAGCATGAGTGATGTCTTCAGGCAATTTTTAATAATTAATTTTACCGTTAACCGTGGTTCTTTTTAAGAACGCTTTTCTAACTCCGTTTTATTTAAAAGCTCACGTGACAGGAAATTTATGAACGCGCAATTTTTAAATTAAAACAAATTATGGCGTTTTTATCCATAGTTGTATGAACCTAAGAGGTATTTCTTAGTGTGGATGCATTTAGTCATAATTTTTGTTCTTTCATTTAACAGTCCTTTCAAGTTATGCTGTTCCCCCACAAAAAAAAGAACTGTTATGACCTAAAACTAAGTATTAATCAATCAGTCAATATATATATATATATATATATATATATATATATATATATATATATATGGACTTTATTCCAAATTACGTATCTATAAACAAACCACTCACAAATCATTCAAAAAGATTAACAGAATATTTTAGTTTTAGAACTCCTTCAGATTTTGTCAACAAACTTTACAGGATTGAACCTACTGTAGACTTAACCTTCGTAACTGAATCTCTTCCTTTTCTAGATATCATCTCAGACCAAAATAACAACGAATTCAATTTTGACGTCTACAGAAAAGCTACCAACTAAAACGACCTGATTAATTAGCCACACTTGCAACATCAAATCTGCTATTATTATAGGTTTCTTTTTAAGAGCACTAAGAATCTGCAGCCTCCAATATTACACAAAAGAAGAAAACTACATAGAAAACACACACACACACACACACACACATACATACATACATACATACATATATATATATATATATATATATATATATATATATAAATTATATTTTAGAACATGTACATAATATTTTTTATATATATGTGTCCTCTACAATCATATGGTTGTTTCGACATTGGGTCTCCAATGTCTCATCAGGAGGAATGAAGAAGAATGAAAATCTTCGCTGTTTATATTTGGTTCCTTGTTACTGTGGGGTTGGTTAGGTTTATTGATAATAAAAGGAATATATATTCTGTGTTGACCGTTAGAATTTTGAAGGAAATAGAGTGCGAAGTTAAATGGTTGATTAATGACCTTAGCTGTTGGGATGTACGTTTTTATTGCTTGGGTTTATCTTTTCGTTAGAATTTCGAAGAATTGTGTGCTTAGTTAAAAGGTTGATTACTTGGTCAGTTGTGCGTGTGTGCGCGCGGGGTGGGGGTGATTAGGGAACCCGTCCTGTTTGCTGACCTTAAGAATTTGATTAATGAGTGTCTGTTGTTACTAGACGGATATTATGTATTCTTTTTATCTTGTGGCTAGATTATATTACTTGGGGTTCCTTAGATGGATGTGGTAGGGGTAGAATGTCTATTCTGTACGGAGTATTTTTATATATTTCAGCATGTTTTTTTTTTTAATATAATATAATTGATTAATCTGAAATTGTATATTTAATCTTGATTTTGAATATAGGAAATTGATTTTCTTCGAGTTTGGGGGCCATTTTTTTCTTTTAATTTTGATTTTTCCAGTACGGAATCTTTTTGTATTTAAGTAAAGTTATAGCGGATATATTTCTAGTCTAATTCAGAATATTAACCATTGCTTTAGAATTTAGTAATTTCATCTTTTCTGTAGAATTTTTGTTTTAGCGGGATAGGCGTGTTTATTTAATCTTAAGTCTGAATTTAGGGGATCGATTTTTTTCTTTAATTTTTAATTTTTTATAGATCATAGTTTGGAAGCCTATTTATTTCATTTAATTTTTAATTTTATTTCGATATTTTTGTGGGTATTAGACCTTACTTTAGGGGTTTATTACATCGATTTTTCCTATAGCATTTTGAGTATTTTATAATAAAAATATTTAATCAAATTTAAAAATGCTATAGAATTGGATGAAAGCGCTTCGGACAGTAAAAATGATACACAATTGTGATATTTCTTAATTCTAACTAAACGGAAAATTGTTAGTAAAACTCAATAAAAATTAAATCTTACTTCTCGGCCATATTCAATGAAAGATGTTTAAAAAAATGATGCTTGCTCTCGCTCTCTCTCTCTCTCTCTATATATATATATATATATATATATATATTAAAAGTACCTGCTTGCCAAAATTTTTTTTTAGTAAAACCACACAATAAATGAGAAACTTAGCGCTAAATATTATTAGAATTAATCACTATGTTAAATTTACTATATTTACATAAAATGAATGCTCCCTTAATGCATTTATATATACTAACAGTGTAACCATAAGGATAGTGGATGGGGACTTTGAGTTTCCCGTTTCAATACTCTATAAAGACCAAGATCCTTATATATATATATATATATATATATATATATATATATACTACATTTGTAAGCTGACCGTAGTCGAGATTAAAGTCTCACTGTCATTCCCCCCCCCCACACATATATATATATGATGCTTTGGAAAAGACGAAAACGAAAAGAAAATTAATACTGAGCATCAGGAAGAGACAGCTGAAGTTTCTGGGACATGCAATGAGGAAAGACGGCTTGAAGAACCTTATACTAACAGACCAGATAGAGGGAAAAAAGGGACAGGGGAAATCAGCGGATAACATATTTGAAGGACCTGATCAGGTTGATGACAAAACAGGGTTTGCGTGGTGTAATAGGAGAAAGCGTGCTAAGAGCTACCAGGGATAGGGAGACGTGTAAGGCTATGATCGCCTAAGTCCTAAATGGATAAGGCACATAGAAGAAGAAGAAGAAGAAGAAGAAGAAGAAGAAGAAGAAGAATATCTTTAAATGTTTGAGAGAGTCACATCAACAAATTCAGTGATTGCGAACGTGTATGTATGCATGTATAGAACCCAGTTATGATCGAAATATAGAGTTTAGGATATGTGACAACATTTTTTTTAATCATGTCACCCCAAGCAAGGCGGTAATGCCACTGAAGCGCAGGGGGCTACGTAAGAATGAAAAGACTGGAAAAGAGAAAGCCGGAACCACATCCTAAACAGTGAACAAGGGATGAGCCTCTTCACCTGTTCAATAGACGTGGGTGGAGTGTGAACCGGGCGATAGTTTAGTCTATCTACTCCAATTGAGGAAAAAAAAAAGAGTGAAAAGATTAGAGCTTAGGATATGTGACAACATTTTTTTTTTAATCATATCACCCCAAGCAAGGCGGTAATACCACTGAAGCGCAGGGGGCTACGTAAGAATGAAAAGATGGGAAAAAAGAAAGCCGGAAACCACATCCTAAGCAGGGAACAAGGGATGAGCCTCTTTACCTGTTCAATAGACGTGGGTGGAGTGTGAACCGGGCGATAGTTTAGTCTGTCTCCTCTAATTGTAAAAAAAGTCAGAAGATTGGAAAAGAGAAAACCGGAAACCGCATCCTTTTAAAATTAAAAAAAAAATGAAAACGAATTTTCTGGAATGTACAAACTTTGCACACAAAACTCGCAAAATTTCACACCTCAATGTGAAATGTTTTTTGGCAAATAGCAAACTAGGAAACATCTAAAAAAAAAATTCAAATAATCTTTAATTATAAAAAAAATATCAAATTCCTTTTACGGACTCTTTTCACGAGTTTTGTGTGCAAAGTTTGTACTTGCCAGAAAATTCGTTTTTATTTTTTATTTATTTATTTTTTTCGAACAAAATCAATGAGTGAGATTTAAATTTTACAAATTTAAATTATTTTAAAAATAACAAAATCAATGAGTCAGATTTAAATTTTACAAATTTAAATTATTTTACAAATAACAAAATCAGTGAGTGAGATTTAAGTTTTAAATGCTGAATTCGTTTTTATCACTACATATAAATGGCAAGAGGTCGACCCGGAGATCTTGTATCCCGAAATTTCTAGCCTGACACGCGGTCACCATGTTGAGGTTCGTTCTAGTGCAATCCACTGACTCTAATTTCTCCCTCATTGGCCAGGGTGTTGTGCTAAGTTAAGCGGAGTAAATATCCTTAAATTAGCAGTAGTACGACTTTCTGTTTCTCAGCCATTCCCTTTTCGAATGCCAGTGAATACGTGGGCGTTGACAATTTGTTAAGAATTATTACGTAGTCTGCGTTCTTTCGTCACCATTATGACGGACTCACTTAGAGGTGGGGTTTAGTCACTGATTCAGTAGACCGCATCTCCTTATAACGGCCCTCAGTATAAAATAGCTCATTTTTAAATTCACAAAAGCAGAAAAAAGAAGTATTACCCTGAAATAAAAATGAACAGAAAGACACAAAACGGAATAAACATGCTCAAGTATATATATATATATATATATATATATATATATATATATGACATTATAACTATACTCGTGTCGAAAAACCTTCCACGAATCTACGAAGAAGGAAAAAACGGTTTTACAAAAAGAAAGAGCTAAGTCAGAAGGGTTTGACCGAGTCAGCACGTAGCCACCCACTAAAAAAAAAAATAACCCCGACACGAGTAATCAACTAACAAAAAGAGCTCAGTATTTAGGTAGAGCGAAATAAGTAAAAAATACCAGCTTTCCCTGAGAACTTATATTGAGCGCTTTTTGTTTTAGGTTACTCGTCTCGGGTTTTTTTCTTTGGACTGTGTACTTTGACTGATGTTCAAGTGCTTAGCTCTTTCTTTTTTATCACCATTTTTTCCTTCCGCGTATGTGCTCGGAGAGTCTTTCGAAACGAGTATAACGATAAGCTTACATTTATATATATATATATATATATATATATATATATATATATATATATACTACATTTGTATAAAGCACTCTTTATAAAAGTAAATTTAATAAACCTACGAGTTCAACAACTTAGTTACAATACTATATATATATATATATATATTCATGCATGTTTCATATATATATATATATATATATATATATAAGTTTCATTAAATGGTGTGGAAAAGTTTTGTCTCTCTTATGTAAGTTTTTCATATTGTCTGATATGCTTAATAGTATTATCATTATCATCAAATGAAGAAAGAAAATCACAATATTGATACATATTTTTTTTTTATAATCCAATCTAAGTTTTCGGCTGACATAATCCATCATCAAAGATGCCAGTTACATTGCAGCATATTAAACAATTCACGGACAAACAATATTGTTTGTCGGCGAATTTTTGTTCAAAAATTGGTTATATTATTTTTTCCTGGTCAATCCAAATTCATAAATACTTAAATACTACGACATGTTTAACAAGAAAACACACGTTACACAAGGTGACCTACCAAACTCTATTCGTAAAATCAGTCAGTTAAGTGCCATACGTGATACACTCTTGGGCGATCATGTCTCAAAAAGAGACATAACTGACAGGGCAGAAGATTATCCCGCAGTAGGTTGCCATTGCTTTCTGCGGTAGACTGGTTGCCGACCAAGGCTATAGAACCCAATCTGTCCTGTTATTTGACTCATAGCTAGAGAGGGAAGAAATGTATCTTTTTATCAAATAGTAATTAGTGGGGGATCGGTTTATTACTTCATAACAATATAAGACTGGTCCCTCACTTTATGTCCAGTAGAAGCCTTAATCATGTTTCCAACTATTATATTCAGTCAGTCAGTTAAGTGCCATACGTGATACACTCTTGGGCGATCATGTCTCAAAAAGAGACATAACTGACAGGGCAGAAGATTATCCCGCAGTAGGTTGCCATTGCTTTCTGCGGTAGACTGGTTGCCGACCAAGGCTATAGAACCCAATCTGTCCTATTATTTAACCCATAACTAGAGCGAAGAGATTAATTAATTAATTAATTAATACCTTTCCCAATGTTATTTGTGCGTAAGTGAATGCAAGGAATTCAACTGGAATTCGAACTCGGCTCTCCGATTTTTCATTCCGGGTAGACATTTACTGCGCCACATACTCGTCGATACTGCAAGTATAATAGCATCATCCACATAAAAAACTGTTAAAAATAATGGAAGAATTACTCATAAAAAAGAAGTCAACACTTAATAATATCAACTATAAAAACGGCCATAATGTGTTAACCATATTTAGAAAATACAATATACCTGTAACTCTGGTGTTTTTTAATCATATCACCCCAAGCAAGGTTGTGCGTTGTGGTACAGTGGATATCGGCTCAGAACGAGAAATCGGGGAGCCGAGTTCGAATTCCAGCTGAATCCGTTGTATTCACTTACGCGCAAATACCCTTGGGAAAGGTATTAATCCGTCGCTTCCTTCCAGTTATGGGTTAAATAGCAGGACAGATTGGGTTCTATAGCATTGGTCGGTAACCAGTCTACCGCAGAAAGCAATGGCAACCTACTGCGGGATAATCTTCTACCCAGTCTTTCGAGACATGACCGCCCAAGCGTGTATCACGTATAGCACTTAACTGACTGACCCCAAGCAAGGCAGTCCACTGCCACTATAGTGCAGGGGGTTACATAGAGCGATTGGGTATAGGAAATGTCAGAGGGAGGGTGATAGACGAGTTAGGAGGTACATAGGAAGAGTGTTGGAGAGAATGGGTGCGAGTTAGTGTGTTAGGAGGTGTCTATTGACCTTACATTTAAACTCCTGGGGGTTGTAGCCGTTGGGGAAGCAGCATGCGGAAGGGAATTCCACAGGATGGAAGTGCGAGAAAAGAAGCTGTTGGAGTAGAAATTGGGTTACATTTCGTCGGTTTCACTGTAAAAGGTTGGACCTAGTTGCCAATCTAGTATCTCGTGCAAATTCACACCTAGTGGGCACCAGTGATTTAAGTTCATCCGAGCAGAAGCAGCGAAAGCCGTAGAAGAGGCACAGGGAAGCCACGTCACGCCGGCGAGAGAGTAACTACAGGTGGTCAACTAAGTCGGTATCGATCACATTACAGATTCTCTGCTGTATTTTGTCAAGAACCCCGAGGAGAATAGCAGGGGCACCCGACCAGATGTGGCAGCAGTATTCAATACACGAGCGGACGGTAGATTATATATGTGCAGGATAGATTCAGACGGAAAGAATTTCCGGGCCCTGCACAGAGAGCCGACTTTCATAGCAGCGGATTTAGCAATGGATTCGACGTAGTCATTCCACTTGAGGTCCACTGAGAGTGTCAGGCCAAGCAGGCGTAGTGTTTTACTCTCTGGGAGGCAAGCCTGTTCCATGCCAACGGGAGGGAGTTGCGGTTGTCTGTGGTGGTTAATTGACAGCAGCTTCGTTTTGGAAGAATTGAATTTTACGAGCCATTTCTTACCCCAATCCACCACGGATTGGAGGTCCTTTTCAAGCTCGGCAGCGAGGTTTGCCTTGTCACCAACACCAGATTTTTGATCGAGGCGAGAGTAAACTGTGGTGTCATCGGCGTACATGCCTACTTGGGATGTTATGGCATCGGGGAGATCATTGATGTAGATTAGAAAGAGCGTAGGACCTAGGATAGAATCTTGGGGGACACCCGCGTTTGTAGGATAGTTCTGAGAGACATGTCCGTTTAATACCACCTTCAGTGTGCTGTTAGAGTGGAATGACTGGATTAGGTCCAACAAATGTCCAGTTATGCCGTAGCTTCGCAGTTTCCATAGAAGGCCGGCATGCCATACTCTGTCGAACGCTTTAGAGATGTCCAAGGCGACGGTTCGGGCTTCATCATTCTTGTTGAGAGCCTGGTGTATATACTCGGTGATGGTCGTTAGCTTATCAGCAGTAGACCTAGTGAAGCGGAAGCCATACTGCTTGTCATACATAAAATAATCTGCATATTCATATAAAAGTAAAATAAATGAATCGTTGTTAATGGATAAAATTATTGCCGAAAGCGCATAGATAAATAAAACATTCGGATAATTTTTATATAATTAACTAGCAGTTTGCTCGGGTGTAATGAAAGCTTTAAGAATCAGCCTAAAGAATATTTGAAATAATAAAATAATTGCGACAATTTACCAATTGCGCCTTATATATATATACTAGTGGTATAGCCCGGTGTTGCTTGGGTGCAATGAAAGCTTTAAAAGTAATCCATGGTCCTGGAGCTCAGACTCAGCCTAAAGAATATTTGAAATAATAAAATAATTGCAACAATTTACTAATCGCGCCTTATATATATATATATATATATATATATACAACGCCGGGCTATACTGCTTGTATATATATATATATATATATATATATTAGCTCGTGTGTAATGAAAGCTTTAAAACTAATCAATGGTCCTGGAGCTCAGACTCAGCCTACAGAATATTTGAAATGATAAAATAATTGCGACAATTTACCAATCGCACCTTACATATATATAATATTACTTACAAAGTAAAAACCAAAAATACACTGACTTGAAAAAGGAATTTTTGTGACGTATATTTCTCAAAGCCCCCTCCTCAATCCTGGGTTTCTTCATTTTGATGTATAGCGGGTTGCTGAGGAGGCGCGGATTCTCCCTCAGAGATTTCGTGTCGAAATGTTCATTCAACCTTTTTGAATTTTGGAAAATTTACTTTAATTTATATTGGCTCTGTAACCTCAAGTACATTGAGCTCTCTTCCTGTATCATTTTTTAATATTAAAAATTTTTTAAAATATTAATTAGGATCAGGTTCTTGGAATTTACCTTCCTACTTTTTCATTTCGGATAAAAGGAAAAGATAAAAATAAAAAATATTTTGCTCTTACCCTGTTGGTAGTTGAGCTCTCTCGGTTTATTCCCAGATTTTTCAACTATTCATTCTACTGTTTCAAAATGGAGAAATTTATCCCGGATTATTCCTTGAAAAATATCCCTTACCCGGATATTCACTCCTTTCTCTTTCACCTCACTGAAAAATTGTAAATTTCGTGAGGAGACTTTGATGGAAGGCCTACTTTTTTCTTCGCTCTACTGACGCTTCATATTGCTCTACGGAAACTTTCAACCAGAAAAATCAGCGTACTCCTCCTGTATGCAAAGTTCTGAACTCTTTTGAGAAGGACCTTTTCGACCTGATCCCCAAAATTAAATTTTGTGGGGCATCAAATGAATTCCAGAACTTGTTAAAGTCAGATATTAGAACTTTAAAAACTCTAAGCCCCTGTGGGTAAAATCCGACATATCTAATAACATTTATAAATGTGACCCTTCAAACTACCTAAGTATTCTTATAGTAATTACAAAGTAGACAGAAGAAATCTAACATTATCTGAACTTAATATAGATACAGCTAAATTCGCTAACGAATTAAATAGTAGTGACAAAATTGGCAAAGTTTCTACTAAAGAAGCTTACGTTTTATTGAAGGACCATTAACCAAACTTCCAACAAAAAATTACAAACTAGACTGATCAATCCTACTAAAAGTGACTTAGGCATAATTTCTAGGGAAATTATAAAAAAACCTAATAGAGAAGTTGCTATCGAATTTACAAGCAAACATTTGGAAAAGTTCTTCGGATGATATATACTGGTTGAATAACATCAAAAACAAATCTAAGTCCACCTTCCTTAAATTCGATATTGTTGATTTCTATTATTCTATATCAAAGGACCTTCTTGAAAGTTGCTTAAATTTTGCTAAAAAATACGTGGACATTTCGGATAGGGACTTTAAGATTATCTTAGCGGCTAGAAAAGTCATTCTCACCTTTAATAATTCCACATGGACGAAAGGGCCAAAGGATAGCTTTGATGTCCCTATGGGAGCGTATGATTCAGCCCAAGTAGCAGATCTTGTGGGTATTTATATTTTAGATGTTCTAAGTAGATGTTCTAAGTAGGTTCTTAAACCCAAAACAAATAGGCCTATATCGGTATGATGGATTAATATTTATCCCTAATTCCAATGGGCCCTATACAAATAGAATACACCAAAAATAATTAGAGCCCTAAATTACCTCGGTTTTAAGGTTGAAGTTACTTCTAATCTTAAAATTTTAAACTATCTAGACATCACCCTTAATTTAAATGATGGATCCAACCAGCCATTTCTCAAAGAAAATAATTCCCCCACTTATATTAATATTTTATCCAACCACCTCCAAAATATTATATAACAGATAACCAATGTAGTGAATAATAGAATAATAGATAATTTCAAATATCTCAAAGATTTCGTGTCGAAATGTTCATTCAACTTTTTTGAATTTTTTTAAAAATCGTATCACCCCGAGCAAGGCGGTAACGCCACTGATGTGCAGGGGGCTACGTAATAGTGAAAATATTGGAAAAGAAAAAGCCGGAAGCCGCATCCTAAACAGGGAACAAGAGATGAGCCTCTTAACCTGTTCAATAGACGTGGGTGAAGTGTGAACCGGGCGATAGATAGATCTATATACTCCAATTGAAAAAAAAAAAAAAAGAAAAAGAAACCAAAGTGAGAAGATTGGAAAAGAGAAAGCCGGAAACCACATCCTAAACAGGGAACAAGGGATGAGCGTCTTAATCTATTCAATAGACGTGGGTGGAGTGTGAATCGGGCGATAGAAAGATCTATCTTGGAAAATTTACTTTACTTTAATTTATATATATATATATATATATATATATATATATATATATATATATAATACAGTATTCTACACTACCCCAACAGTAGTGATCTATTAAACCGTAGAGACGAATTAGCAGTACTATGCAAACATCGCAAATATTTCTCGCTAAAATTTAAATAAACAAATAAACACCCCACCCACGAAACCCCCTCAAAAAATGCAAAAAATACACATAACCAACCCTATTAAGAAACAGAACCAAAAAACGTAGAAACAAAAAACAACAAACCCCATACCATACTAGCAATGAGTTCAGCTACCTAAAAATAGTAGAAAAATAAAAGAAAATATCGACACTGTAAAAAACTAAAAAACTAAAAAACAAAAAAAAAAACACTTACCAAAATACGAAATAACCATAATTAAAGAAGAAGCAACCAGCCCCAAAACAAACAACACCTACCAACCCCTAAACCAAATAACAACACCCAAGGCGCCACCAGGCTACACCTAGATAAGATAAATATGAAAACCTATCCTGAAATTAGCCACCCCAAAACACCTAACCCTATGACGTTAAAAAGGTCAACAGAATTCAAATTACGACCCAACCCCACTTACGCCTAAAAAAACAAATCCGCCACAAATAAACGATGTTTTCAACTAGATAATTTTCATACCAACTAGATCACCTGAAGAAGAAGCAGCCTAGACACATGGTCAGCTTCGAAACGCGAAAATTTTTGTGCAGTAATATTATGAATTTATAAACCATTGTAACAACTATTACAATATAACGCTCTACGTATGTATCAAGCACTCTTTATAAAAGTAAATGCATGAACAATAGGTTAAAAAACCTAAGAGTTCTACAACTTCGTTACAATATGTACATATATATATATATATATATATATATATATATATATATATATATATATTGTTAAATTGTAATAGTATTTAGTGCAAAAATTACTGTTTTTTAAAGTAGTTTAATAGTGGAAAGGCATTTTAAGCAAGCAGATTTTTGTCTTAAAGTGCTCGTTAAAAAGGTAAGGATAACACGTTAATAGAATTAATGTGGATAAACTTGTCCTTTACCCAGCGGCATTATTGCAGTCATGCCAATTTCGCAGTTTCCTGATGACGTTGTTATAATGTTGTCCCTTTTCAAATGTGATAAAGTTTAACGTACCTAGTTTAAAGTATAGTTATTGAATAATTTTTTATCACAAAATTTGCAATATTTTTTAGATAATTAAAAAAATATGAACCGCAAAATTGTCTTACCCTTTGTATTGCTAATGATGAATGACACGTGGAAATTTAAATAAAATTTCAATAAAACCTTAAAAATATAGATTTTTTTCTTTCTAACCTTATTTACAAATCATTTCTATCGCAAATACAAATAAAGTTGTAAAAATTTATGGACACCCTATATATATATATATATATATATATATATATATATATATATATATAAACATCGTAAATGTTAATAAAATTACTGTTAGTAGGTAAAGTTAACGAATGAGGGTTGTAGACAGTTATGAATTTTAGAAAATTCATGTCAGTTCTTGTTTATTTTTTAATCGTATCACCCCGAGCAAGGCGGTAACGCCACTGATGTGCAGGGGGCTATGTAATAGTGAAATATTGGAAAAGAGAAAGCCGGAAAGCACATCCTAAACAGGGAACAAGGGATGAGTCTTTTAACCTGTTCAGTAGACATGGCTGGAGTATGAACCGGGTGATAGATAGAGCTATCTACTCTAATTGAAAAAAAAAAAACAAAGTGAGAAGATTGGAAAAGAGAAATCCGGAAACCACATCCTAAACAGGGAAACAGGGAACAAGGGATGAGCCTCTTAAACTGTTCAATAGACATGGGTGGTGTGTGAACCGGGCGATAGATAGATCTATTTAAGTGTAGATTACGCTTTGTTTAGTAATTTAAAATCTATTTTTGTATCTGCATTTGAAAATGAGTTCATTCCTTTGGTTCAATAATTCACTGGGATTTTTACATTTGATAGGTTAGTTTGATGTTTTAAGGAAACGTTGGAAAAGGAGTGTCATTGATTATAGAATCTTTGTTTTCAACTTTCTTCGGATATCCCTATGTATGTCTTGGTTCTTCTTCTGCAAAATGATAGCTTCCTATGTTGCTTTATCGGAACATTTTAAAAAGTTAAATATAATACAAACTTAGCTCCGTAAAAACTAGCTATGATTTATACGTTCTGTGCAATATTCACTGTTGTTTATATTCTGCATTTTAATCTTGTGTATTTCTTTCTTTTTTTTTTTGTCACGACAGATATTATGTAAAAGAGTTCCACATACGATAAGAGCGAGAAGATAAACTGATAGAGTAGAAGTAGCGGTTACATTTGACTATTTTGACGGTAAAATTGAGGGACCTAAATGCCAATATAGTAGCACGGGTAAAATTATGCTGTTGGGGAAACAGAGAAAGAAGCTCATTAGAGCAGAGCCAGGGAAATATTTCTAAAAAATAATGAGGGAAGCCACAACGGACTGCTAGACCCGGATCGATTACATTACATTTTTTCTAATCATCTCACCCCATGCAAGGCATTCTACTGCCACTGTTGCGCAGGGGGTTACATAGGGGAAAGTGATGAGAAAGAGGGGTTAGTTATAGGAAATGTCAGGAGGAAGGTAATAGACGAATGAGTATACCGAGGATGTGGGTGGAGTAGATGGAAAAAGAGCTCGTGAGAATGGATGTGAGTTAGTGTGATAAGATATGCCCGTTGACCTTACATTTAAATTCCTGGAGATTGTAGCTGTCGGGGAAGCAAGTATATGGAAGGGAATTCCACAGGTGGGAAGTGCTTACGGCATATCACGTTGAATACACCGGTTCTCGTTCGATCACCGAAGTTAAGCAACGTTGAGCGTGGTCAGTACTTAGATGGGTGAATACTTGGGAATACCAGGCGCTGTAAACGTTCAGTGGCGGATGTGCGTTGTGTTGCAGTGGATATTGGCTTGGAAAGAGAAATCGGTGAGCCGAGTTTGAATTCCAGTTGAGTACCCTGCTTTCACTTCAGCACTGGTACCCTTGGAAAGGTATTAATCCGTCACTTCCCTACTTCAATAAAAACACCCTTAGTAGGCCTGGCAAAGCATCAAGTATTCAGCTATTTGACAAAATTATGAATTTTGCTGCAAACTGCGCCAGGGTTCCAAATGCACAGGGAACACTGGAAGGGTGTAGTGAGTTCTATCTTGGCCAATGGCTGCAAGACGACGACGACGTGCGTGAAAAGAAGCTGTTAGAGTAGAAATTGCGGTTGCATTTTATCGGTTTCACTGTAAAAAGGTGAGACCTAGTAGCTGGTGTAAATTCATACCTAGGGGGCACCAGTAAACTAAGTTCATTGGAGCAGAATCTTTGAAAGTATTTATAAAAGAGGCACAGGGAAGCCACGTCATACCGTTGAGACAGCGATTGCAGCCGAGCTATTTCTTCGACAATTGTTATTAGGAAAGAAATTCATATTAAATCAGGCAATAAACCGATAGATTTTATTTTTAACTCTAGAAAGGATTCTAAGATAGACCATAGAATTGATGACTTATGATTTGAACACTGAATGGATAAAATGAAATGCAATAGCACATGCCGATGCGATGTCAAAGTTAAAATTTAATAAGGTAAAAAAAAAGAAAAAAAATAGAAATCCCATATGAAGACATATTCATATTCATTCCCCATAAATGCCATGTTTCTTAATTGTGTAGGCGATCATGACTCTCTACAGTTTTCTTTTCTTTAACATATGTCATTTTGTATTTCTGTGCGTCTTGGAAAAGACATGGGTATGGATTTCTTGTTACCTTCAACATGGTTTTCCTTTTTGACCCACCGAAGATAGAAAACGATTATTTGACTTTGAGCTGGTAGACTTGGAATATTTTGTTTCCATTTTCTGTGTCAACCATTATACCAATTACAAACTCTTTATTTTATCTACTAAGCTGGGAATTAAAAAACTAATCTCTTTAAATACGTTTTTCTCACTTTTCATCTCATACATTTTTGGTCTTATCGATATAAGTTTCTTTTATTTTCTTGTTGATCTAAGTTCGGTTTTTAGTACAATTCACTTTACAGTGCTTTGGCTGGATTTTTTTTTTGTTTTTTCAAAATTCGTTTGAGATATTTAGAATTGAAACAGAAAGAAATAAAAAAAAATAGACAAACAGTCCTCACAATATCAGTGAATAAGCCACACTGATAATTTGTAAGTTTTAGAAATTTCTTTGCAAATATTTGTGTTGCTGAAATCTTTACCACAGCGTTCCAGTCGACATAGTCTTCAGCCTTGATCAGGAGCATAATACGATTATTCCAATAAAATAAGAAAAAACCAATAACACCACAGCATATCAAGAACGCAGTTAAATTCAGCTTCCCAAACAACACTTGAAATGTTAACATGCCATTAGAAGGCGTATTTTAATGGCGAAAATCGGGAACACTGAACTGCTTTGCAATATTTAATCTTTATAAGGGATTGAATGTGCGTTGTGGTGCAGTGGATATCAGCTCGGAACGAGAAATCGGGGAGCCGAGTTCAAATTCCAGTTGAATTCATTGCATTCACTTACGCGCAGATATCCTTGGGAAAGTTATTAATCCGTCTCTTCCTTCCAGTTATGGGATAAATAACAGGACAGATTGAGTCGTATAGCCTTGGCTGCCAATCAATCTACCGCAGAAAGCAATGGCAACCTACTGCGGGATAATCTTTTGCCCAGTCAGTCATGTCTTATTCGAGACATGATCGCCCAAGCGTGTTTCACGTATGGCACTTAACTGACTGAAGGAATTGAAAGCTAGACAATTTTCTTTTATGGACTTGAAGCGAGAGTGATGTGGTGACGTATGCTAAGACTACCATGGAAAGAAAATTTGGTTAGTAAGGACGTTTACAGTCAAAAAGTGGTCTGGTGTCTATCGTCGTCGTCTTGCGGCCATTGGCCGAGATAGAACTCACTACACCCCTCCAGTATTCCCTGTGCATTTGGAACCCGGGCACATTTGTGTAGCGAAATTCATAATTTTGTCAAATAGCTGAATACTTGATGCTTCGCCAGGGCTACCAAGGGTGTTTTTTTTATTGTGACACCAACACTAGATGGGTTGCCTCCAGGCCCCATCCTGTTATTTAACCCATAACTGGAGGGAAGTGACGGATTAATACCTTTCCCAAGGGTACCAGTGCTTAAGTAAATGTAGGGTACTCAAATGGAATTCGAACTCGGCTCACCGATTTTTATTTCCAAGCCGATATCCACTGCACCAGAACGCACATCCGCCATTGAACGCTTACAGCGCCTGGTATTCCCAAGTGGTCACTCAACTAAGTACTGACCAGGCTTACGGCATATTACGTTGAATACACTGGTTCTCGTCCGATCACCGAAGTTAAGCAACGTTGAGCCTGGTCAGTACTTAGCTGGTGACTATAACATCTACAGGACGTATTGAAACAACAGGAAGCAGTAAGTTAACTACTTAAATGTGTGTACAGAAGAAGCGAAAGATGGCAGAGTAACAAAAATTAGGAAGCTTTGAAGGCCAATGATATTCAAATGACTTGGTACATAAAAAAGAAGTCGGCCCTCAAATTTATTTAATGTCAGTTCAGTCGAATGTTAGTAATCCTTCTCTGTGCGTGAATATACGACCTTCGGTAAGGATCAGTCAGTCAGTCAAATGCTTGGGCGATCATGTCCTGAAAGAGACATGTCTGACTGGGCAGAAGATTATCCCGCAGTAGGTTGCCATTGCTTTCTACGGTGGACCGGTTGCCAAGCAAGGCTATAGAACCCAATCTGTCCTATTATTTAACCCATAACTGGAGGGAGAAGAGATAGATTTCATTACATTATTATATTAAGTATAATTATTGGTGTATCAGTTTATTATTTCATAACAATAGAAAGCGAGTCTCCACTTATCCCTTGAGGAACGCCTGTGTTGATTTCACAGGCTTCTAAATCTGACTATTGACAAGTACTTTCAAGTCCCTACCTGGTAGGAAAGTATTGATGGTTACAAGGACTCTGCTAGTTATTCTATAGCTGGAGATTCTAATCGGTAATTGCCGGAAGCTTTTACGCTATTTCTGATCGCTGGTCTTGGTTCAGTGGATATCGGCTCCGAACGAGAAATCGGAGAGCCGAGTTCGAATTCCTGTCGAATTTGTTGCATTCCCTTAGGCGCAAATATCCTTGGAAAAAGTAATAATCCGCCGCTTCTCACTTCAGCTATGGGTTAAATAGCAGGCTAGATTGGTTTCTATACTCTTAGGTTGGTAACCAGTCTACCGTAGAAATAATGGTGACTTACTGCGGGAAATTTTTCTACCAAACCAGTCTTGTCTTTTTCAAGACATGATCGCCTAAGCGTGTTTCACGTGTGGTACTTAACTGACTGACTGAATATGATAGTTGGAAACATAATTAAAAGAAATTGAACTGGAAAAAATGTGGAAATTCAAAACAAGAATAGTACCAGTGATAATAGGAGCACTTGGAATGATAAAAAAAAAATAGAAGAAAACAACACATTGAAATAATTCCTGGAAACCGTAGCTTAAGAGATATACGAAAAAATGTTTTGTTAAGTACAGTCCACAAACTAAGGTGAACTTTGTTTATGTAACGATAGGGATGTTAGGAGAGATATAACAAAATATGAACTGGAGTCATAGCAACGCACTACGACCTGCCTTAGGTGTTCCCACAGACTTGGTAGGTAGTGCGACCATAGCAAAAATCGAATTATGATGAAAAATAACAACATAATAATAGAAAAGAATTAACAATCATTGTTTATTTGTCACGAGATCTAAGTATTTCTTGTTGCTGTCCCCTTTTATTATAGCTTCTCGGCTAAACCCCAGTGTAACTCTAATCATTTCTTGACTAACGAATCAATATTAGGTTGACTCATAAATAATTTCCGTTCCTCTTTATCCATGTTATTTTTTGAAATATAAAATTTATGTATATTTTATTAACATAATTTGAACTTTTGTCGTTAACTGTATTACCATAATCCAGGACGTCTACCACGGCAGGCTTACGGTCTATCACGTTGAATACACCGGTTCTCGGTCGATCACCGAAATTAAGCAACGTTGAGCCTAGTCAGTACTTAGATGGGTGACCGCTTGGGAATACCAGGTGCTGTAAGCGAATAGTAACGGATGTGCGTTGTGGTGCAGTGGATATCGGCTCGGAAAGAGAAATCGGTGAGCCGAGTTCGAATTCCAGTTGAATACCCTGCATTCACTTAAGCACTGGTACCCTTGGGAAAAGTATTAATCTGTCCATGCCCTCCAGTTATGGGTTAAATAACAAGGGTAGGACTTGGGAACCCTGCTCTTAAAAACAAGTCCCAATGAATCGTGAAAAGAAAAATATTGTAAAAATATAAATAACCTTACCCAAAATCATTGGTTATGAACTTAAATGATCCCATAAGGATTGATAGGTCGTTAAGCCTAAAAAACAAACTACCATGGCAGCTTCATCACAGATAGAGCTACAAAAATTTCCTGACTGCATGATTCGAGTTTATCCATGAATTTGTCCATTATTTGTTTGATTTGCCTGACGCATTTTTGTTTTAATCACATCACCCCAAGCAAGGCGGTAAGGCCACTGGTGTGCAGGGGGCTACGTAAGAGTGAATAGATTGGAAAAGAGAAAGCCGGAAACCACATCCTAAACAGGGAACAAGGGATGAGCCTCTACACCTGTTCAATAGACGTGGGTGGAGTGTGAACCGGGCGATTGTCATATATTAATTTATCTATTTAATTATTTACATGCAGTATTATTATTCATATTTGTTGATTTACATTGTAAAACAGGAAATAGAATCGGAGTGCCAGGTTCAAATCCCGGCTGAGCAGCGCCGGGATTTCATTCACTTCTTCTTCTTCTTTTTCTTCTTTTACGTGCCTTGTTCTTTCAGGCCGTGGGCGATCATGGTTTTCCACATCTTCCTATCCCTGGTGGCTCTTAGCACGCTTTCTCTTGTTACACCACGCAACCCTCATTCTGTCATCCACCTGATCAGGTCCTTCAAATATGTTATCTGCTGCTTTCCTCTGTCTCTTTTCCCCTCGATCTGGCCTGTTAGTATCTGGTTCTCCAAACCCTCCTTTGTCATTGCATGTTCTAGGAACTGCTGTCTCTTCCTGATGCTCAGTATTAATTTCCTTTTTGTTTCCATCCTTTCCAAAACCTCATCATTGCTCACATGCTCGATTCATGATATTCGCTGCATCCTTCTGTAGAACCACTTTTCAGTTGCTTCAAGTTTTTCCTTCATCTTCGAAGATATTGTCCAGCATTCAATGCCATATTGAAGAACCGACATCACATAGCTATCCAGTACTCTATTCTTTGTTTTAGTGAAAGTTTCCTGTCTTTTAATATTTTACTCAGTTTCTGGAATGCGTCCTTCGCCATGGCAATTCGCCTTCGGATCTCTGTGTCGCACTTTCCGTCTTCTGTTAGAACACTTCCCAGGTATTTAAATTTTTATACCTACTTGATTTTAGTATCCCCCACTTGTATTTGGCATTTGAGGCTACTGCTTTTTGCTGATGACCATGCATTCGGTTTTCTTGCAGTTTATTTGTAGTCCTTTCTTGTCACTCTCTTCATCTACATTCTGTAGGAGGTCTTTGCATTAATAATCAGGAAAAGGATATAAATCCATCTTCCTTTAGCGATAAAAACTATTAAATGGCAGAGCAGACTGAGCTCATTTGCAAGAGTAATCAGTCTAAAAAAAAAACAAACAACAAAAATAAAACCCAAAATTTAATTCAAATAACCCCAAAGAAGGTTGATTAGGCTGTCTTGCTCTAAATACATCCGCTGATACACAGCTACAGTGCATGTAGTCTAACCATTCGTCCGTGCATGGAATATTGCTGCCATATCTGGTCAGGCGCCCTTACTGTTCATCTCAGTGTTCTCTACAGGCTCCAAAGGAGAATCAGTAATGTGATAGGTACCGACTTTCGGCTCGACTACATCCACTTCCCCACCGACGAGTTGTGGCCTCCCTTTGTCTGTTTTATAATAACTTTCATGGCTTCTGCTCCAACAAAACTGGTGCCTCTGCAACAGGTGTTTACTCGTGCAACGAGATTGGCAACTGGGTCCCAGCCATTTACAGTTAGATTAACGAAATGCAAACGAAAATTCTACTCCTGCATCTTTTTCTCTCGCACTTCCCGCCTGTGGAACTCGCTTCCATATTCTTCTTTCCTGACGGCTACAACATCCAGGAGTTTAAATTCAATGTCAATACTCATCTCTTAACAACTTGACTCTAGTTCTTTCTACAAAACCCTGTATATCGTTTTCTTTCTCTCCACCTTTGCAACTGTCATCACACCTGTATTCCCATCCTTCTCTTGCTCCTTTCTAACTGGTTCATCTTTCTCTTCACTCTCTTCTAATTAATCTTTTTACTCTTATGTAACCCCCTGCACATCAGTGGTGTTACCGCCTCGCTCGGGGTGATACGATTAAACAATAATAATAATAATAATAATTATGACTATTAATTATTTTCAGACTATGTCACAATTTGTCTACAATTACAACATGTTTCAGAGTGTAAGAATGAATTATCTTAATCCTCTGCCTGTTTTGTGCCTACTCGCTTATCCACTGTCACATGTATGCTCTGTTCAGGGATGATTTAGCTTATGCGATCATGTCTCGAAAGAGATGATGATTGGACAGTGTCTTTTCCTGCAGCAGTTGCAATTACTTTCCGAGGTAGAACCCAACCTGTCTTGCTATTTAACCCATAGAAGGAGAAGCGATAGATACTTTTTAGAGTCAGTGAATGCAACAAATTCAACTGGAATATGTACTGAAATTTAGGGACGATAATTCAACACATTTACCAATATTTATAGTATTTACATTATTGGGACTATTGCCCTCTTCTTTGTTGCCATTTACAACGTCTCGGCCGTTGTACGCTCCGGCCTTCTTCAGGTGCGGGGAATTTCGAACAGAACCCTTTATTTCAATCACTTGGGTATATCATCTCCATCCCTTGCGTAGAGCCTCTTCTGGTAGTCATAAGTTATCTCCCTTTAACCCTGTAAATTACTTGTTCCCCACTGCTGTAGCCTGGTATTCAACTCACAACTCTTTGGGTCAAGTCACAGGAACTAACCAACATCTGGGACACGTCTTCTTAAGAAACTGAAGTTTAGGACTTATATACCTAATGTTCAGTTTACCAGAGTTTATATTGGAATTTTATGATGTTAATGATTTTCTCGATTATTTTTTGATGTTAATGGTTTTCTCTAGTATTTTTACCAGACCTCATATTGTAATTTTTTGAAGTTAATGGTTTTCTCTAGGATTTTTTTAATGTTAATGGTTTCTCTAGTAGTTTTTTGATGTTAACGGTTTTCTCTAGTATTTCTTTTATCAGAGTTCATATAGCAAGATTTTGATGTTAATTGTTTCCTCTAGTATTTTTTGATGTTAATGTTTTTTTTATAATATTTTCTGATGTTAATGGTTTTCCCCAATATTTTTTTGATGTTAATGTTTTTCTTTAGTTTTTTGTGTTAATGGTTTTCCCTAGTATTTTTTTTTAAGAGACTTCGTATTGCAATTTTTTGCTGTAATGGTTTTCTCTAGTATTTTTTGAGGTTAATGGTTTTCTTTCGTATTTTCTTTTATCAGAATTCATATTGCATATCGGAAAAATATGGCCGCCTTTTATACACGTAATTTATGGATAAAGCGCAGCACGTAATCTGTTCAATGAAACAACGTCAAAGATTAATTATTACTCCCGAATCAGACACTCTACTGAATCGGATTTGATCGGTAATACTCGGAAACATATGGCCGCTTTTTGTACACGTAATTTATGGATAAAGCGCAGCACGTAATCTGTTCAATGAAAGAACGTCAAAGATTAATTATTACTCCCGAATCAGACACTCTACTGAATCGGATTTGATCGGTAATACTCGGAAAAATATGGCCGCCTTTTATACACGTATTTTATGGATAAGGCGCAGCACGGAATCTGTTCAATGAAACAACGTCAAAGATTAATTATCACTCCCGAAACAGACACTCTACTGAATCGGATTTGATCGGTAATACTCGGAAAAATATGGCCGCCTTTTATACACGTATTTTATGGATAAAACGCAGCACGTAATCTGTTCAATGAAACAACGTCAAAGATTAATTATCACTCCCGAATCAGACACTCTACTGAATCGGATTTGATCGGTAATACTCGGAAAAATATTGCCGGCTTTTATACACGTATTTTATGGATAAAGCGCAGCACGTAATCTGTTCAATGAAACAACGTCAAAGATTAATTATCACTCCCGAATCAGACACTCTACTGAATCGGATTTGATCGGTAATACTCGGAAAAATTTGGCCGCCTTATATACTCGTAATTTATGGATAAAGCGCAGCACGTAATCTGTTCAATGAAACAACGTCAAGGATTAATTATCACTCCCGAATCAGACACTCTACTGAATCGGATTTGATCGGTAATACTCGGAAAAATTTGGCCGCCTTATATACTCGTAATTTATGGATAAAGCGCAGCACGTAATCTGTTCAATGAAACAACGTCAAGGATTAATTATCACTCCCGAATCAGACACTCTACTGAATCGGATTTGATCGGTAATACTCGGAAAAATATGGCCGCCTTTTGTACACGTAATTTATGGATAAAGCGCAGCACGTAATCTGTTCAATGAAACAACATCAAAGATTAATTATCACTCCCGAATCAGACACTCTACTGAATCGGATTTGATCGGTAATACTCGGAAACATATGGCCGCTTTTTGTACACGTAATTTATGGATAAAGCGCAGCACGTAATCTGTTCAATGAAACAACGTCAAAAATTAATTATCACTCCCGAATCAGACACTCTACTGAATCGGATTTGATCGGTAATACTCGGAAACATATGGCTGCTTTTTGTACACGTAATTTATGGATAAAGCGCAGCACGTAATCTGTTCAATGAAACAACGTCAAAGATTAATTATCACTCCCGAATCAGACACTCTACTGAATCGGATTTGATCGGTAATACTCGGAAACATATGGCCGCTTTTTGTACACGTAATTTATGGATAAAGCGCAGCACATAATCTGTTCAATGAAACAACGTCAAAGATTAATTATCACTCCCGAATCAGACACTCTACTGAATCGGATTTGATCGGTAATACTCGGAAACATATGGCCGCTTTTTGTACACGTAATTTATGGATAAAGCGCAGCACGTAATCTGTTCAATGAAAGAACGTCAAAGATTAATTATTACTCCCGAATCAGACACTCTACTGAATCTGATTTGATCGGTAATACTCGGAAACATATGGCCGCATTTTATAGACATAATTTATGGATAAAGCGCAGCACGTAATCTGTTCAATGAAAGAACGTCAAAGATTAATTATCACTCCCGAATCAGACACTCTACTGAATCGGATTTGATCGGTAATACTCGGAAACTTATGGCCGCCTTTTATACACGTATTTTATGGATAAAGTGCAGCACGTAATCTGTTCAATGAAACAACGTCAAAGATTAATTATCACTCACGAATCAGACACTCTACTGAATCGGATTTGATCGGTAATACTCGGAAAAATATGGCCGCCTTTTATACACGTATTTTATGGATAAAGCGCAGCACGTAATCTGTTAAATGAAACAACGTCAAAGATTAATTATCACTCACGAATCAGACACTCTACTGAATCGGATTTGATCGGTAATACTCGGAAAAATTTGGCCGCCTTATATACTCGTAATTTATGGATAAAGCGCAGCACGTAATCTGTTCAATGAAACAACGTCAAGGATTAATTATCACTCCCGAATCAGACACTCTACTGAATCGGATTTGATCGGTAATACTCGGAAAAATATGGCCGCCTTTTGTACACGTAATTTATGGATAAAGCGCAGCACGTAATCTGTTCAATGAAACAACGTCAAAGATTAATTATCACTCCCGAATCAGACACTCTACTGAATCGGATTTGATCGGTAATACTCGGAAACATATGGCCGCTTTTTGTACACGTAATTTATGGATAAAGCGCAGCACGTAATCTGTTCAATGAAACAACGTCAAAAATTAATTATCACTCCCGAATCAGACATTCTACTGAATCGGATTTGATCGGTAATACTCGGAAACATATGGCTGCTTTTTGTACATGTAATTTATGGATAAAGCGCAGCACATAATCTGTTCAATGAAAGAACGTCAAAGATTAATTATCACTCCCGAATCAGACACTCTAATGAATCGGATTTGATCGGTAATACTCGGAAACGTATGGCCGCTTTTTGTACACGTAATTTATGGATAAAGCGCAGCACGTAATCTGTTCAATGAAACAACGTCAAAGATTAATTATTACTCCCGAAACAGACACTCTACTGAATCGGATTTGATCGGTAAAACTCGGAAACATATGGCCGCTTTTTGTACACGTAATTTATGGATATAGCGCAGCACGTAATCTGTTCAATGAAAGAACGTCAAAGATTAATTATTACTCCCGAATCAGACACTCTACTGAATCGGATTTGATCGGTAATACTCGGAAACATATGGTCGCTTTTTGTACAATTAATTTATGGATAAAGCGCAGCACGTAATCTGTTCAATGAAACAACGTCAAAGATTAATTATCACTCCCGAATCAGACACTCTACTGAATCGGATTTGATCGGTAATACTCGGAAACATATGGTCGCTTTTTGTACACGTAATTTATGGATAAAGCGCAGCACGTAATCTGTTCAATGAAACAACGTCAAAGATTAATTATTACTCCCGAATCAGACACTCTACTGAATCGGATTTGATCGGTAATACTCGGAAACATATGGTCGCTTTTTGTACACGTAATTTATGGATAAAGCGCAGCACGTAATCTGTTCAATGAAACAACGTCAAAGATTAATTATCACTCCCGAATCAGACACTCTTCTGAATCTGATTTGATCGGTAATACTCGGAAAAACATGGCCGCCTTATATACACGTAATTTATGGATGAAGCGCAGCACGTAATCTGTTCAATGAAACAACGTCAAAGATTAATTATTACTCCTGAATCAGACACGCTACTGAATCGGATTTGATCGGTAATACTCGGCAAAATATGGCCGCCTTTTGTACACGTAATTTATGGATAAAGCTCAGCATGTACTCTGTTCAATGAAACAACGTCAAAGATTAATTATCACTCACGAATCAGACATTCTGCTGAATCTGATTTGATTGGTAATACTCGGAAAAATATCGCCGCATTTCATAGACATAATTTATGGATAAAGCGCAGTACGTAATCTGTTCAATGAAACAACGTCAAAGATTAATTATCACTCACGAATCAGACATTCTGCTGAATCTGATTTGATCGGTAATACTCGGAAAAATATGGCCGCATTTTATAGACATAATTTATGGATAAAGCGCAGCACGTAATCTGTTCAATGAAACAACGTCAAAGATTAATTATCACTCCCGAATCAGACACTCTACTGAATCGGATTTGATCGGTAATACTCGGAAACATATGGCCGCCTTATATACACGTAATTTATGGATGAAGCGCAGCACGTAATCTGTTCAATGAAACAACGTCAAAGATTAATTATTACTCCCGAATCAGACACTCTACTGAATCGGATTTGATCGGTAGTACTCGGAAAAATTTGGCCGCCTTTTGTACACGTAATTTATGGATAATGCGCAGCAGGTAATCTGTTCAATGAAACAACGTCAAGGATTAATTATCACTCCCGAATCAGACACTCTACTGAATCGGATTTGATCGGTAATACTCGGAAAAATATGGCCGCCTTTTATACACGTATTTTATGGATAAAACGCAGCACGTAATCTGTTCAATGAAACAACGTCAAAGATTAATTATCACTCACGAATCAGACACTCTACTGAATCGGATTTGATCGGTAATACTCGGAAAAATATGGCCGCCTTTTATACATGTGATTTATGGATGAAGCGCAGCACGTAATCTGTTCAATGAAACAACGTCAAAGATTAATTATCACTCCCGAATCAGACACTCTACTGAATCGGATTTGATCGGTAATACTCGGAAACATATGGCCGCTTTTTGTACACGTAATTTATGGATAAAGTGCAGCACGTAATCTGTTCAATGAAACAACGTCCAAGATTAATTATCACTCCCGAATCAGACACTCTACTGAATCGGATTTGATCGCTAATACTCGGAAAAATATGGCTCGCTTTTTATAGACATAATTTATGGATAAAGCGCAGCACGTAATCTGTTCAATGAAACAACGTCAAAGATTAATTATCACTCCCGAATCAGACACTCTACTGAATCGGATTTGATCGGTAATACTCGGAAACATATGGCCGCTTTTTGTACACGTAATTTATGGATAAAGCGCAGCACGTAATCTGTTCAATGAAACAACGTCAAAGATTAATTATCACTCACGAATCAGACACTCTACTGAATCGGATTTGATCGGTAATACTCGGAAAAATATGGCTCGCTTTTTATAGACATAATTTATGGATAAAGTGCAGCACGTAATCTGTTCAATGAAACAACGTCAAAGATTAATTATTACTCCCGAATCAGACACTCTACTGAATCGGATTTGATCGGTAATACTCGGAAAAATATGGCCGCCTTTTATACACGTATTTTATGGATAAAGTACAGCACGTAATCTGTTCAACGAAACAACGTCAAAGATTAATTATCACTCACGAATCAGACACTCTACTGAATCGGATTTGATCGGTAATACTCGGAAACATATCGCCGCCTTTTATACACGTATTTTATGGATAAAGCGCAGCACGTTATCTGTTTAATGAAACAGCATCAAAGATTAATTATCACTCTCGAATCAGACACTCTACTGAATCAGATTTGATCGGTAATACTCGGAAAAATATGGCCGCCTTTTTACACGTCGCATTGAATATTTTGATCGTCCTGATTGTTTAATGCTTTTATTGATGAACTCTAAAATTGATTGACCCATAGGCGTCTCACCAGTAGCCACATATATCCAAAAACTTTTTTTGGCGTTAATGTTTTTCTCTAGGATTTATTTTCAGGGTCCATGTTGCGACTTTTTAACACTAATGATTCTCTAGTATTTATATACTACCTCATCTCAGAAATATAAACAAATTACCAATATTTATACAAGATCTTTGTTTATCATTTCAGAATTCATCTGGGCTGCCAACGATGACAGCGAAACCACAATATTCTCATCGGGAATGGATGATACGACGACTTACAAGGAAACACGTATACATATTACAATTACGCCAATTTTGTCAACAGTCCAGTCAACATCAGCAATCCCTCAGAATGTATCAACCACACCAATGTCAACAGCGATTGGTGAGATGATATCAACCACATTTGAGCCCACAACTGTGTTTTTTCCTTCAACGACAGCGGCCGTTGCTACATCTTGTTACAGACAAACAGGTAATTCTAAAGTATAAATCCACCTGCAATAGTTGATATTTCAGAGGGTTAATTAGTCTAATCGCAAAAATCCATTATGATAGGTGAACCCGGAATAGATTCAGATGTTATCATAAAATACATCCCTGTACAACGTAGTTTATATAGATTAACGTACCAAAAGCCACTATATTGGACAAAAGTTACATTTTAATAAAGTTTAATCTCTTCTCGGCCATATTTTTCGGAGATTACAATCCTTACCTTGCAAGAAAGTTATTTTAATATATCATAAACTATGAACCCAAATCTTAAAAATACCTGCAAGTGTCAATTTTAGATGTTCATTTATACAGCTACTTAATCAACAGTTCAACATAGTTTCAAGCTAACGTAAATTATTGCCAGTTTTCTTCAGTATCATTATAAATCCCATACAGAAATTACAGTTTGATGAAGAACACCAACAGATTACAATAAAATAAGACACAATATGGCATAATTCAAGAGAAAAAAAAATACTTGCTTACCGAAATGTTACAAGAGGAAATTTTAGTAGGCTCATCTATAGGAATATGCGTTGTGGTGCGGTGGATATCGACTCGGAACGACAAATCGAGGTGCCGAGTTCGAATTCCTGTTGAACTCCTTGCATTTACTTACGCACAAATACCACTGTGAAAGGTATTAATCCGACTCTTTCCTCCAGTTATGGGTTAAATAATAGGACAAATTAGGATCTATAGCCTTGGCTGGCAACCAGTCTACCGCAGAAAGCAATGGCAATCTACTGCAGGATGATCTGCTGCCAGTCAGTCATGTCTTTTTCGAGACATGATCGCCCAAAGCGTGTATCATGTATGGCACATAACTGACTGACTGAATATAATGGTTGGAAACTTAATTAAAACCTTTACTAGGCATAAAGTGGGGGTCGGCTTTCTATTGTTATGAAGTAATAAACTGATCCCCCACTAATTACATTAATATAATAATGTAATATAATCTATCTCTTCTCCCTCCAGCTATGAGACAAATAACAGGACAGATTGTGTTCTATAGCCTTGGCTGGCAACCAGTTTACCGCAGAAAGAAATGCAACCTACTGAAATTTGATTAAAATGAGTGTTTTTCTTTTTCCTTTTAGAATTTATTCGGTCAGGTCCAAGTGCGGGTGATACTGAATTTCCTTCCGGTGATGACAATTACATCAGCATATGTCCATCGATAGAAGTTCCGATTAATTCTAAAGATATTGGCTGCTTTTATGTAAGTAAGAAGAGTTTTTTCAGGAAAAACATTGTCATTGCAAAGTATTTTCAGTTCGACTCATTTAAGTATTCTATTCACTTTCGTGGTTTTCCCAGTTTTGTTTCTTAATACTTTATTTTTTTACCTTGTTTTCGATGGTCTTTCTGTTTTACGTTACACGTGCATCATAGCTCAGAACATTTTGGTTGTAGGACTCGGTTATATAAAAAAAATAATTATATAAAAAATTGTTGTTTAAAAATTGTTAAAAATATTCATTAAAAATATCTATTTTCTTTTGTTTTGCGTAAACGTGATTTGATGTTTAGTGTGACATTGTAAACAACATTGCGTTTGTTTTTGTTTCAAAATTACGGGGGGAAATATTTACATTTTTTGTTAACTAAATTAATTCAACATAAAAATAAAAAGTATTTATTTTACTTTACTGAAATTAGAAATATAAAAACTATTACTCTCTCAGTTCAGAAATTTTCGAAAAATATTTAGAAATGTAGAAATATAAAAACTGTTACGCTCTCAGTTCAGAAATTTTAAAATATTTCTTTTGTTTCAAAATTACAGGAGAAAATATTCACATTTTTTGTTGACCAAAGGAATTTTTAAAACGTCGGGATAAAAATTAAATATAAAGGCTCATTTTTTTAGTCGCGGTTTGACACGTGTGATTTAATTTCTGTGACGTAATCTAGCAACCATCAGAGATCTTAGATGTTTTACGGAGCAAATGTAAACAATCTGCACCATTAGCCAAAAAGTGCGAAAGGGAAAATTGCTAAACTTAAACTCAAAAAGTATGTGCTGACTTGTCTTCCCTTTAGATATGTGTCCCTAGAAATTTTGAATGGTGTAGCTTAAAAAATGTAGGCGTGCACAGGGAACAGTCACACACAGACTGCATTATATATATAGTGTTTTATAGTGTTTCTTGGTTCTTTGAGGAAATTTGCATGAAGAAAATAGTATGATTAATCATGAGATTATTCTTGACACATCTAGGAGGGTCATTCAATAAATAGATGAATTTTTTGTATATAGACTTCTAATACGGATAGAATTCTACTTTATTTTCAAAGTAGTCTACCAACAGTGTCACACGCTTTTCTCATATGTGTACAAGTTTCCGTATTCCCTCAGCGTAAAAATCTTTGGACAGATGTCTCAGCCAATCGCTCACAGCACTTTTGACTTTTAAACTTATTTAAAGAATTTAGCCCACTTGTAGACATTTTTGGGCTGAAACATGTGAACCCATACACAGTTGACATTCTTCAATAAATTTCAACTGGTTTGCACCATTCAGCAACCAACAACCTGATAACAGACCTCTGTTCTATCCTGGGGCATGCTTCCTGGTCGGCAATCTTTGTTAATCTCCAAAAATTTCAAAGGTTTTTTTTTTCAAACTGAAAAAAAAAAAAAATTACATCTCTTTGAAAAAGAAGTAAAGGATACAAATTTAAAAAAAGTAAGCTTCTATCCGTATCAGAAGTCCTGACACCGAAAAATTCATCTTATTTATTGAAAAAAAAAAGCCGTAGAAGTCCTTACACTGAAATATTCACCCTATTTATTGAATGACCCGCGTAGAAGTCCTTACACCGAAAAATTCAACTTATTTATTGAATGAGCCTCGGAGAAGTCCTAATACCGAAAAATTCACCTTATTTATTGAATGAACCCCGTAAAAGTCCTTATACAGAAAAATTCACCTTATTTATTGAATGACCATCGTAGAAGTCCTTACACCGAAAAATTCACCTTATTTATTGAATGACCCTCGTAGAAGTCCTTATACAGAAAAATACACCTTATTTATTGAATGGCCCTCGTAGAAGTCCTTACACCGAAAAATTCAATTTATTTATTGAATGACCCTCGTAGAAGTCCTTATACCGAAAAATTCACCTTATTTATTGAATGAGCCTCATAGAAGTCCTTATACCGAAAAATTCACCTTACTTATTGAATGAACCTCATAGAAGTCCTTATAGCGAAAAATTCACTTTATTTATTGAATGAGCCTCGTAGAAGTCCTTATACCGACAAATTCAACTTATTTATTGAATGAGCCGCATAGAAGTCCTTATACAGAAAAATACACCTTATTTATTGAATGACCCGCGTAGAGGTGCTTATACGGAAAAATTCACCTTATTTATTGAATGACACGCGTACTAAAACAATCTGCCGTCAACATCAATGACTGCTAGAAATAAATTCTACACTTTATACACATAAGTTCAACGGATTTAGATCTGGAGATACATGTTCAGAATGATGTGACCATGCAGATTGTTACCTTCCCATTTTTGAGTTTAATCATCCATCATATTAGTCGGTGGAAAGCAGCACTGACTTTTAAACTCCGATAGCAGAAAGTGAGGAGGTATTGACACGTTGTTTTAGACCATCAAAGTGCCGAGAGGGTTCTGTGCAAGACGTTCCATCGTAATCTCCAAACGAAGGGATCGATTATCCCTTCGCTTGATATTTTGGTCCTGATCAAATTTTGTTTTTCAATCGAGAAAAACGCATAAAAACAAAACACAAGAAAGAAAAATATCGCAGGCACTTGATGTTTCAAACTGCCCAGCAAAATGCTTTCACTGACCTTTGCAGATATTAATTCGCCACTCTGCATAACATATGACTTGTATAGACGGTTCTTATGCATAATTCTTTTGATGGAGGGACTTGATATCTTCAGTAACTTAATAATGCTGTTAATTCAATGTCCGGTTTTTTTCTCAGTCTTTTTAAATAGGAATTAACTAAATATTTTTTTCATGTTTGCTCTTTAATTCCTTGGCCTTAACCAGTTGGATATTTCTCTTCAGATATAACACCCTGTGCAGTTCTGTTCATCAGCTAGATTAATGGGGGTTATGACGGGAAATCTAAGCGTTAGGTTTTTTTAGTTTGAAGAATGAAACAGCCATAGAAATTCGAGAGTCACATCTATATTGGACTGAACGGACTGAGTATTTCTGGTTACCACCTGTCTTGATACGCGCTGTTTGTATCAAAACCTGTCAGCATATCACGCACATTATGCTGTAGTGCGTGTACCTGGCATAACCTTATCAAATTGGGTATCGTAATCGGTAAACTAGGCTTTGCATATGTGTATTCAGTGTTATTTTTGCTTACTGTTTCCTCACACAGTAAGGAGTATTATGAGAAATGGAAGAAAGCATCATGGAATGGTAAAACGATCCAGTGATTGCCGATAGAAGACAATGTTTGATGAAATTGGTTATGGGCTTTCAAGAAATAATATACAGAGCCCGTCACGTATATGCAGCTTTTTAATTTGCAGACATATTTGCTTTGGTACAGCAACATCTCGAAATTCTTGAAAAAATTGTGTAATCCCATTGTTCAGTGTAAATAATAAATCCACTCTATCGTGATGATTTTATATTCATTTGGCTCAAGTATAGAACGTCCTGAGATTAGATGGTCTATGGTTTCTTGATATTTCTTACAGAACCTGCATTTTGGATCCATACTATTATGTATGATATTTGCCTGAAAGTTACAAGTGAAAAAACTGAATGATGTTCATACCAGTGTTTGGTAACTTCTTTTCTAAACTGTTTGCACATTGTTCAGTGTAAATATTAGTCCACTCTATCGTGACGGTATTTATATTCATTTGTCGCAAGTATGGAACGTCGTGAGATTAGATGGTCTATGGTTTCTTGATATTTCTTACAGAACCTGCATTTTGGATCCATACTCTTATGTATGATATTTGCCTGAAAGTTACTAGTGAAAAAAATTGAATGATGTTCATACCAGTGTTTGTTAAAATCTTTTCTAAACTGTTTGCACATTGTTCGTGTAAGTATTAGTCCACTCTATCGTGACGGTTTTTATATTCATTTGGTGCAAGTATGGAACGTCGTGAGATTAGATGGTCTATGGTTTCTTGATATTTGTTACAGAACTTTCATTTTGGTTCCATAATAGTAGGTATGATATTTGCTTGAAAGTTCCTAATGAAAAAACTGTTCTTGCACTGCAAGAATAAAGCGTTCCATTTCAGACTTTAACCCAAATAAATTCACCAACATCAGTTTTATAAGCATTTTCTGGATACTTGCAAAAGACCATTCAGCTCATTGTCATGTAAAATAGATGGCGTATTTTCTTTTGTGATATCTTATAGTCACATTTCGTTCTGTTAATTTTGCGGGAAAAATGCGATAGAGATATAAAAAATAGTAAGGGAGACAAAGAGAACTATTCCTTTGTTTATGATTCTTTCATCAGGCTTATAGATTCCATTTATATAATTGAGGTAAAGCGTTGTTTTCCATATTGACATATATTGTTTGATGAAATTGAAAACGACGTGTGATACTTTGTATATAGTTAAAGAATTTAAGATTGAGTAAAGGGCTACACTATCGAATGCCTTACCTTAGGCAGTACTGAGAATTTTCTTTGTATTGAAGCACTTTTCCAAAATTATCCTATCAATACGTGATTGGTCTTTACATTCGTAAAAGTCACATACTTTTTGATGATCTTCGAAGATACATTACCATCTATGGGGACTGCTATGTGAATGAAAAGGCATATTTTATTCTTGCGATATTTGATCACGATGCCTGGGCGATTAGCTTTGATTGTTCTGTCTTTATTTATTGTAATGTTCCATTTATTATTATTACTAGCAGTATAACCCGGCGTTGCTCGGGTTGGAATGAAAGCTTTAAAACTAATCCCTGGTCCTGGAGTTCAAACTCTTTGGACGTTGGCACGAAAGACTAAAAAGCAATAGTTGTTTCCAGTTAAAGCGAAAGAAAATGAATGGATGTAAGTCAAATTTTGATTTCCTGGAAACGATATCAAATTAGTATTTTTCGTCGTAAACTGAATTTTGAAGGCTAAATAAGTCCTCTGAGTAAATGGTATCATGGCTAAGAGACTAAGAACTACAATTATACCTACTTAGAGCCAAATCCGAAGCAAAAACTATAAAAAGGCTGAAAAAAATACAGACATACAGGCACACAAGAGAGAGACACACACAAACAACTTGCTTATATATATATATATCTATATCTATCTATATATATATATATATTATATAATATATATATATTATTGATTTTTTACACTATTGTAAGAACTGCAACTTTGAAACTTCTGAATATCGTTTCTTATGTCATTGTCTATGAGTGTATCAAATTTGATTAATATCGGACCACTCCTTCAATAACCCGATTTTTTCGATTATCGATTTACGATATTTATCGGGGGTACCTCGACACAAAACCTAGCTAAGAACACTCGCATACGCTTATACTACAACTGTGTAAATTTTCAAGAAAATCGGTTCAGCCGTTTCGAAGTCTATAGATAACAGATACACACACACACACACACACACACACACACAGATACACAGACACACACACGCACACACAATGTTCCATTAATAAATAAGTTTAGATTATTATTATTATTATTATTATTATTCCATTTTGATCATCATTCAGTTTCTTCTATGGTCACACGACCTATCAAATCTGCGGAAGGACCTAAGTCAGGTCGTGATGTGTTGTCTTGGATACATTTCATTTTGTATATCTCTTAAGCTGTTTTTTTTTTTAATCATTTCACCCCAAGCAAGGCATTCCACTGCCACTATTGCGCATGGGGTTACATAGGGGAAGGTGAAGAGAAAGTGTGGTTAGATATAGGAAATGTCAGAAGGAGGATGATAGATGGGTAAGGATACCGAGGATGAGGTTAGGGTGGATGGGGAGAGTTTTTGAAAGATGGTTAGTGTGTTATGAGGTGTCTATTGACCTTACATTTAAACTCCTGGAGATTGTAGCCGTCGGGGAAGCAATCATGTGGAAGGGAATTCCACAGTCGGGAAGTGCGAGAAATTGTTGGAGTAGAAATTGCCGTTGCATTTTATCGGTTTCATTGTAAAAGGGTGGGATCTAGTTGCTAATCTAGTATCTCGTGCAAATTCGTACCTAGGGGGCACCAGTGATCTAAGTTCATCGGAGCAGAAGCCGTAAAAGTATTTATAGAATTGACACAGGGAAGCCACGTCGCGCCGGTGGGAGAGAGACTGCAGGCGGTCTGCCAAGTCGGTATCGATCACATTAGAGACCCTACGCTGTACCTTGTCGAGAAGCCCAAGGAGAATAGCAGGGGCACCCGACTAGATATGGCAGCAGTATTCAATGAACGGGCGGATGGTAGATTTATATATGTGCATGATAGATTCAGACGGGAAAAACTTCCGGACCCTGCACAGAGAACCGACTTTCATAGCAGCGGATTTAGCAATGGATTCGATATAGTCATTCCACTTGATGCCCGCTGAAAGTGTGAGACCAAGGAGGCGTAGTGTTTTACTCTCTGGGAGGCAAGCCTGGTCCATGCTAATGGGAGGTAGGTGCGATTGTCTATGGTGGTTAATTGATGGTGTGTTATTTTGTTCCATTTTTTATCATTCCAAGTGCACCTACTATCACTGGCACGACTCAATTTCAATTTCCACATTATTTCTGTTTCAATTTCTAAGTCTTTCTTTTAATCATCTGGATTATCCAAAAACATTAGTAGATAAGTTTTTTCTTTTTGGTTTTTAACAAAAATGTTCGACCTATTTGCTTCAATTTTCCTGTCAGTGTAGATGGTGTAATTCCATAGAAAGGCGACGTCTTCTATTTCTGTAACCGGTGTTGAAAGATGTTTATAACAGTGTTTGTTCACATATTTTCCAAAATGTTTGCACATAGTCCAATATAAATATTGCCCCACTTTATCGTGACGATTTTTATATTCATTTAAGGCAAGTACAGAACATTTTGAGATTAGATGGTCTATTGTTTCCTGGTATTTGTCACAGAACCTGTATTTTGGATCCACATTATTATGCATAATATTTGCCTTAAAGTTCCTAGTGAAAGTTCATAATAATATTATTATTATTGTGTCATTTTCATCATATTTCGATTTCTGCTATGGTCACACTGCCTACCAAGTCTGCGGGAATACCTAAGACAGGTCGTGGTGTGTTGTCATGGCTAAGTTTTTTTTCTATTTCCCATAACTTCAATCTCCTTAGTGTGTGGGCTGTACTTAACAAGGCAATTGTTTGTATATCTCTGGGTCTTCCAGTGATTCTTTCAATGTGTTTTTTTGTTCTAATCGTGTCACCCCAAGCAAAGGCATTCCACTGCCACTATAGCGCAGGGGGTTACATAGAGGGATTGGGTATAGGAAATGTCAGAAGGAGGGTGATAGACGACTTAGGATCTACATAGGGAGAGAGTTGGAGAGAGTGGGTGTGAGTTAGTGTGTTAGGAGGTGACTATTGACCTTACATTTTAACTCCTGGAGGTTGTAGCCGTCGGGGAAGCAAGCATGCGGTCGGGAATTCCACAGGCGGGAAGTGCGAGGAAAGAAACTGTTGGAGCAGAAATTGCGGTTACATTTCATCGGTTTCACTGTAAAAGGGTGGGACCTAGTTGCCAATCTAGTATCTCGTGCAAATTCACATCTAGGTGGCACCAGTGATTTAAGTTCGTCAGAGCAGAAGCCATGAAAGTATTTATTTGCTCCATTTATTAATATTAATATTATTATGATGTCATTTTTTTATTATAAACTAACTTCTGCTATGGTCGCACTACCTACCAAGTGTGCAGAAAGACCTAAGACAGGTCGTGGTGTGTCGTTATGGCTCCATTTCATGTTTTTCTATCTCCCCTAACATCCCAAGCGTTACATAGACAAAGTCTTCTTTAGTGTGTTGGCTGTACTTAACGAGACAATTGTTTGTATATCTCTTAAGCCGCGGTTTCCAGGGATTCTTTCAATGTGTTGTTTTGTTCCATTTTTTATCATTCCAAGCGCACCCACTATCATTGGTACGATACTTGTTTTCAATTTCTACATTTTTTCTATTTCAATTTCCAGGTTTCTATATTTTCACAGTTATTATTATTATTATTTGTATATTTTTTATTCTTTAGGTGTCGACCAATGGCTACATAACAAATGGGGGGATAATATCTTACAACCCCACTAAGTCGGAGGTAAGCGAAGACAAAATAACATTAATGCCTTTTTGGGCAGACATCGACACCCAAAAATCAGGAAAGATTTACTACCAAGTCGTTGATAAATATAACCAAAACAATGGAAACGTATCCCAAATAAATGAGAATCTTGTTGCTGTTCAAACCTTTTTTAATGCCTTTCTGAAAAGTAATTTCACTCCGGTATGGGTTTTAAAAATAACCTGGGATTCAGTCATGCCTTATAATGGAAACAACACAGAGGTAAGTAATAAATCTTTCATTATCTGATATCAAATTGTTGGGAAAATAACTTATTAGCAATCACTCTTCAATCGCAAGCCTCTCGCTGTTTTATCACTTTATCCATGGAAGGTGCTCAAACGGGTCACATTTCTTATTTCTACAAGTTCTAACATTGTACGCACATCATAGCGAACCACCGTTCGTCTTCCATTTGTGAGGTGTAAGTTATGCTGCAACAGCTTGTTCCCGCGAACCGCTGAATTGTGAAAACATCACCCAAGAAGGTGTTTTCCCAATCAACACAATCTTTACCTGTTCAGGATGAGCTTTAATCATTATTTTCTCCACATCAGTCAGTCAGTTAAGAACCATACATGATACGCGCTTGGGCGATCATGTCTCAAAAGAGACATGACTGACGGGGTAGAAAATTTTCCCACAGTAGGTTGCCATTAAATTCTGCGGTAGACTGGTTACCAACTAAGGCTATACAACCCAATCTGTCCTGCTATTCAACCCATAGCTAGAGGGAAAAGCGTCGGATTATATTATATTATTATATTAATAAGTTGTAATTATAATTAGTTGTAAAATTTTGCAAAGTAATAATAACAAAAGAACCATTCTTTTTTTTTCATTTAGAATTATCCACTTGGAAATAAATACTAAAAATAGTATGAAATACATAATTTCATTTAAAAAACTCGAGTCGCCTATTATTTATGGCCGGTAGTTTATATATATATATATATATATATATATATATATAAATCTACAAGGTGTGATGGGTAAATTGTCGCTATTTGCCTTGTAAAATTTTGCAAAGTAATAATAACAAAAAAAACGATCTATTTTCATTTAGAAATATCCACTTGGCAATAAATACTAAAAATAGTATAAAATACATCATTTTTTTAAAACACTGCGGTGGCCTAATAATTAAGGCCGGTAGTGCATGATTGTATGTGTATATATAAATGTGTGTGTCTATCTGTGTAAGTGCGTTTATGTGTGTATGTATGTGGGTGTTTATGAGTGTATGTGTTCGTATCTGTGTACTTGTTTGCATGTGTAAATGCGTGTACGTGTTTGTGTATGTGTGTGTGATCTTAATAATGTCTAATTATTGTTCTTTTCTATTGCAGAGGCTAACATTTCAATTTCTTCTTGCCACCGACGGAGCTGTCACCCGTATGGCTTACATTTACGATGATTGTGAATTCAGTTGGTCACCTTTGAGAAAAGCCATTATGGGTTACGTTTACCCAGGGTACAGCTACTTCTATAGAAATTCTCTTTTTCCAGACATATATGAGCTTGGAAAGAAAAGCAACTTACCAAGTAAGAATTTTTTTACTTTTTATTTTCTCTCTATAATTCTGAAAGGAAGTATGTTTACATCGTTCTGACTGTTGTCCTCGTCTTTAATGACATATTCACGACGTTTCGGTTATTTTACGCTCCGGTCTTCTTTAGGGTCTGTCTATGAGGATATGCGTTGTGGTGCGACACGGAACGACAAATTGCGAAACCGAGTTCGAATTCCAGTTGAATTGCTCGCATTCACTTACGTACAAATACCCTTGGGAAAGGTATTAATTCGTCTCGTCCCCCCAGTTACGGGTTAAATAATAGAACAGATTGGGTTATATAGCTTTGGCTGGCAACCAGTCTACCTCAGAAAGCAATGGCAACCTACTGCGGGATAATCTTCTGCCCAGTCAGTCATGTCAACGCGGGTATCACGTATGGCACTTAACCGACTGGCCGAATTTATTAATTAGATGAGATATTGTAATTATTTATACAATTTACATTGTTTGGGTCGTTGTCCTCATCTTTGTTAACATATTCAAAAGGTGTTGGCAGTTGGATGTTCCACCTTTTTTCAGGTTACATACGCTGAATTTTCGAAACGAACTCTTTAGTTCACGTGACTCGATTATGCTAATGCAAAGTGCCATGTCCTTTTTGGATATCTTAGTATCTATTAATTCCCTTTAACTGAGCAATTCAAGTTTTCATTTTCTCTGTAGTAGACAGGTATTGAACTCACGACTTTATAAGTTGCTTTTTGATCACTTAAATAACACGGAAGGAAACGACAAGACCTCCTACAGAAGGTAGCTGAAGAGAGTGACAAAAAAGGATTATAAATAAATTCCAAGAAAACCGAATGCATGGTCCTCAGCAAAAAGAGCAGCCCAAAATGCCAAATACAGGTTGAGGATACTAAAATCAAGCAGGTACAAAATTTAAATACATAGGAAGTGTTCTATCAGAAGATGGAAAGTGCGACACAGAGATCCGAAGGCAAATTGGCATGGCGTAGGACGCGTTCCAGAAGTTTAGTCGAGTATTCAGTCATTCCGTTAAGTGCCATACGTGAAACACGTTTGGGCAATCATGTTTCGAAAGAGACATGACTGACTGGGCAGAAGATTATCCCGAAGTAGATTGCTATTGCTTTCTGCGATAGACTGGTTGCCAGCCAAGGCTATAGAAGAAGAAGGGCTCGGAGAACCTGATACTAACAGACCAGATAGAGGGAAAAAGAAACAGAGGAAAGGGCCTGAGTTGATGGATGACACAACGAGGGTTGCGTGGTGTTACAGGAGAAAGTCTGCTCCCAGTCACCAGAAATAGGGATACGTGAAAGACCATGATCGTCTAAGTCCGTAAAGGACAAGGCACACAGAAGGAAAAGAAGAAATAACACTGGGCCATATGTTCTTTTTTTTTTTGCCCAACACAAAAGACAATGGTAGAAGCAAAGATTTCTCATTGAGGTTTTTACAAGGACATAAACAATCAACTAAGTGCATATTATGTGCATATATGCCACAGATAGCGGTTATTCTTAGACATGATCGTAGAACTATCACCTTGGGAGTCTGTTACACAATGAAACGCTTCTGAAGAACAAACTGGCCAAGTGGACCTCCTTACAGATGAAAGCGAATCGGTCCACGGTACTTCGGATAGTGTAAAAAAAAGTCGAGTTTGCGGACATATTTCAATGAGAATGCAAAAAAGGATCAGGTGCACCAATGATAATAACAAGAATGTTACGCAAGACGTAGTACCACGTATTTGGCAGGAGCTGGATTACCAATTGACGTGTTTCGTGTCACAGGTAGTGCGCAAATTGAACATTTGTGAAGCTTTGTGAAATCGGTTATAAAATCTACATCACATTGGATACCTTTCTCGAATTTTTATAAATAAATCTTTTAATGTTCAATATAGAAACTATTTAATTTCGTTTATCTAGGACATGTAATTGCACAGATATTAACTTTTGGGGAAACCATATGTTAAATGATGTCAACCTTTGGAGAAAACCATATATATATATATATATGGTGCAATGGATTAAAATTTATATTGTTAATTTCGCTCATGCGCGTAGCTTGTTTTTTATTTTGTCGACTGCATATTTTAGAAATGTCGGTCGAGCTCCGTCTATAAAAAAGAGCTCAATAACGGAATTCACTCCATCAGAAAATTTGAAACATGACATTAACACCGGAAGTTTTAATACGAACATTTCAATTTTGAATGTCAATTCGAGTAAGAGTGCAGAGGATTCGGATGAGTTTAAGGGTGATTACGAAGCTGTTTGAAGTGTTCACTAGAGGTAGCGGCGTTATGCCACTATTCATGTTTCCACAGGGCCGCCGACTCAACCAAGTGTTATGAAAAGATGGCTGCTTGAAGGCCATATTTCTTGTAATAGGACCTTGCACCATGCCACAGGAGCAGAAGAACGAATCCATGACTATCAGACAATTTCGACGATCACATCATATCTGGCCACCTTACTCTGAAGATCAGAACCACTTTTTTATTGTGTGGGGCGCAGTTGAGCGAGAGATCAACAAAACTGCTTGTAACACTAAAGATTACTTAAACAAGGAGACCGTCCAGAAGAGTTGCAGGAGATTCAGAAGTCTGGAAGCCGCTGCTGAAGCCAATGGTGATTTTATTGAAAAAAAATTAATCTTTGGTATTTCAAGATATTTTTGTGTAATTTTGTAAATATACCTGTTAAAATGAGATACTAGTTTTATTTCCATTGTTGTGTAATTTAGGCGACAACTCATCTCAAAAATATAAATAAATACTCTATACTTAGTCTCTGCAAAAAATGTGAATTTTTAAAACTTTATTTTTAATTTATTAGGTGTAGATAGATTTGTGTATGGCCCCGTTCACACTCCTTCGCTGTCTTTTAAACGGGAGTAGAAGTTTATCTCTTTTTTTCCTGTTCTGGATTAGACTTTCGTTTTATTTCTAAAGTTTCCTCATTCTTTTTCACTCTCATTAGCCCCTTGCATCTTAGTGGCATTATCACCTTGTTTATGTTGTTTAAATATACATGAATTTTATATAAATGCTATAAATTGGACACAAAGAGAATGTAGATAATAATACTGTTATTAATACTGATAAATTTAATAACTTCATTTTTTTTCTTTTAGTTAAGCAATATGGCGTATGGATATTTGAAGTATCCAGACAATACGGGAAAAATTACGCCCAGAAATGTTTGAAATGGTCTTTGACTGCCCAGAAGCCTGCTGCAAATGTGATTTCGTCCTTACCTCCTTGTCCTTGTACATTCTGGCAGGCTTGGATAGACTTTCGGTATTCTTTTGGCGACAATGGTTGTTTCTACCTTACTTTCACTGTTTCCGACTACAGCAAGGTAAAGTCATTCTTTGTTTTATTATTCATTTCTTCTTCAAAATGGCCAGTTTAGAAAGGTTGACAAACTGAAAATATAAATTAAAACTGATTCCAACTTGATGCGTTTTGAAATATTTGAGGAAATCCTATTTTAAACGAAATGATAAAATTAAATAGTTTTTGTTTAGTAACATATCAACCATATTATGTTATTTAATATTGAAACCTAAATATTTTTAACATAATTTTATGCCTGAAACAAGCACAGTATCGCTTTTTCGGTTAAATAACCATAAGATAACTATCAAAGATAACAATCATTTTTTGTTGCTGCACACTTCACTCTCAATTAAAATTGACAATTATTACCAAAAAAATTAACTCCTTCCAACTGTCAGCAAGACGTTACTTCCGCTCTACTGATAGTTGTTTTCCGGTGCAATTTCCTTTACAGGAGTTAACCTTTCCTGAACTATGCTTTTAGCATCTTTATTTTGAAGCTGACGAGAAAGACTCAGATTGGAGTTAAAAACATTTTCAAAATAGAATCACATATTAACGTATTAAACAGGTATTTGGGTTTATCTAGAGAATAAAGTTTACACAGGGAGCCCTTTAAGCAACAACATGGTTCCTCGGAAGAGAGGGGCAGACTTCTATGTCTAATTCTCATCTGGTTGAAAACGCACACAGGCGTGTCGGAAAATTCCGACTATAAACCTTTCTCTTCATGTTTCAGTTTAGTCAAATGGCTAATATATAATAAA
>JBBBDQ010002207.1:92500-122500 GCA_037127315.1 Ascarosepion bandense | reverse complement strand
ATCCGCTGCCTTCCTCTGTCTCTCTTTCCTTCTATCTGACCAGTCAGTATCAGGTTCTCCAGGCTCTCCTTCCTCATTGCGTGTCCCAGGAACTTCAGTTGTCTCTTCCTGATGCTCAGTATTAATATCCTTTTCGTTGCCATTCTTTCCAACACCTCATCGTTGCTTGCATGATCAGTCCACGATATCCGCAGCATCCTTCTGTAGAACCAAATTTCCGCTGCTTCCAGATTTGTCCTCATTTTCGATTATATTGTCCAGCATTCGCTGCCGTATTGAAGAACTGACGTCACATAGCAATCCAGCACTCTTTTCTTTGTTTCTAGTGAAAGTTTCCTGTGATTTCCCATTTCTCACCCCACCTATATTTCCTGCTATCGATATCAAATAAGCTTTTTTCGTCGTAAACTGAATTTTGAAGGCTAAATAAGTCATCTGAGTAAATGGTATCATGGCTGAGACTAAGAACTACAATTGTTTTACTCTTGCTGACAGTAGTAGTGCAGAATGTACACTAAAATTATAATTGCAACAGAGATAAAACAAGATAATCTTAAGATATTTATTATTGTACATCTTTAAAATGAGAAGGATCAAGACGGAAATCAATGTTTTGGAAAACTAAATGAAATCGTCTATGCAGTCTCAACTATTATTCAGTCAGTCAGTTAAGTGCCATACGTGATACACGCTCTGGGCGATCATGTCTTGAAAGTAACATGACCGACTGGGTAGAAGATTATCCCGCAGTAGGTTGCCATTGCTTTCTGCGGTAGACTGGTTGCCTGCCAAGGCTATAGAACCCAATCAGTCCTGTTATTTAACCCATAAATGGAGGGAAGAGACGGATTATTACCTTACCCAAGGATATTTGTGCGTATGTGAATGCAAATAATTCAACTGAAATTCGAACTTGGCACCCCGATTTCTCGTTCCGAGTCGATATCCACTGCTCCACAACGCACATCCCACGCACAACTATTATTACTCTAACGAAAAATAAGTCATGTCTTTTAATTTCATCCAAAAAATGTCAATAAAGCTCTTATAAGGCAAAAGGTAAGTGAGTGTGAACGAATATTATAAAAAGAAAACATTAGTAAGGAGAGAGATTAATAAAAGGACAGGAATTAAGAAGAAATACGATAACCATTGACACTGCGTCTTTGAACATGTGCTTTTCTTCATTAACTTCTTCACTGCATCATCAGCATTTCCTTATGCTAATTATTTTTGAGTAGATAGACTAAACTATCGCCCGGTTCACACTCCACCCATGTCTATTGAACAGGTGAAGAGGCTCATCTCTTGTTCCCTGTTTAGGATGTGGTTTCCGGCTTTCTCTTTTCTAATACTTTCACTCCTTTTTCTTTTTCTTTTTTCTTTTTCTTTTTTTTTTTAATTAGGAGCAGATAGACTAAACTATCGCCCGGTTCACACTCCACCCACCTCTAGTGAACAGGCGAAGAGGCTCATCCCTTGTTCCCTGCTTAGGATGTGGTTTCCGGTTTTCTTTTTTTCTTTTTCAATCTTTTCACTCTTACGTAGCCCCTTGCACATCAGTGGCGTTACCGCCTTGCTCGGGGTGATATGATTAAAAGAAAAATTCACCCTAATCAAGGCAGGAAAGCCTCTAAAACGAGTGTGAAAGCATAAGATAAGGAAAAAACATTATAAAGAGGCGATAACAATAAAAAGAGAGGTATGAAAATCGAATAGATAACGATTGACACAGTGCTGATTTCAGACACGGAAAGAAAAATACAAGATCTTCTAGTGAAGGTAGTTAAAGAGAGTGTCCAAAAACACTACAAATACATTGCATGAAAACCGAATCCATGGTCATCAGCAAAAAGAGCAGCCCAAAATGCCAATTACATGTTGGGATACTAGAATCAAGCAAGTAAAAAAATTACATACCTAGGAAGCGTTCTAACAGGAGATAGAAAGTGCGACGCAAAGATTTGAAGGCGATTGGCATGGCAAAAGACGCCTTCCAGAAGCTGAGTAAAGTATTAAAACACAGAAAACAAAGAAGAGAGTACTGGATTGCTATGTGATGTCGGTTCTTCAATATGGCAGTGAATGTTGGACAATATAATTAAACATGAAGGAAAGACTTGAAGCAGCGGAAATGTAGTTCTACAGAAGGATGCTGTGGATATCATGAACTGAGCATATGAGCAATGATGAAGTGTTGGAAAGAATGGCAACGAAAAGAAAATTAATAGTGAACATCAGCAAGAGACAACTGAAGTTCCTGGGACATGCAATGAGGAAGGAGGGCTTGGAGAACCTGATACTAACAGGTCAGATAGAGGGAAAAAGAGACAGAGGAAAGCAGCGGATAACATATTTGAAGAGCCTGAGCAGGTGGATGACAGAACAAAGTTTGCGTGGTGTAACAGGAGAAAGCGTGCTAAGAGCCACCAGGGGTAAGGAGACGTGGAAAGGCATTATCGCTTACGTCCTGAAAGGACAAGGCACATAGAAGAAGAAGAACGATTGACCGTGCACTTAAATTTTTGAAGATGAATGTTGACTGGAAAAGAGAGTGTTCTACAACCGAGAAGTACCATAGAAGAAACTATGAGCATAAAACTTACGGTTCCATCTACCCAATTCTAGAAATTCAGCGGCAGTATATAACACTTTTTCTTATCCATGTGCCGTGTCCCTTAATTTAGTTGACAATTATGGTTCTTTATTATTTCCTTTCCTCTGTAAAGCTTAATTTTCCATTTCGTTTTATCCTCTAAACACTGGTTTGCCAATCATTTACTCAATCTATATATGTGGCTCAGGTATTGTTTTCATCTGTCCTTCTGCAATATATTACCTTCAATATATTAATTGACAGGAACATCCTGCCGTAGGTAAGATCAACAAAAAGTTAGAACTGGCTTTAAGGCGATGTCTCAGTATTTTTCTGTTTTTAATCATATCACCCCGAGCAAGGCGGTAACGCCACTGATGTGCAGGGGGCTACGTAAGAGTGAAAATATTGGAAAAGAGAAAGCCGGAAACCACATTCTAAACAGCGAACGAGGGATGAGCCTCTTCACCTGTTCAATAGACATGGGTGGAATGCGAACCGGGCGATAGTTTAGTCTGTCTACTCCAATTGAAAAAAAAAAAAAGAAAAGAGTGAAAAGATTGGAAAAGAGAAAGTTGGAAACCACATCCTAAACAGGGAACAAGGGATGAGCCTCTTCACCTGTTCAATAGACGTGGCCCGGTTCTAATGATATGGTTGACAGATTCATCCGGATTCAGATAAAAGACAAAGGTGGTTGACAGATATATACGGCTGTAGACGATGTCAAGAAAGTGTAACGAAAAAAAAAATCGCCAACCAACTTGGAAAGCAATGGACCGCTGTGTGATTGACAGATTCATCTGGGCGTAGATAACTTCCACGAAGCGATACACTTAAAAGCAAAAATTCATGGAAGTTTAAAGACGATATAAAGCCTAGAATTATAGGCTGAAAAGACAGAGACTGGCTAACGATTCTCGACAGCTCCTTCGTATGTGCGACTCTCTTTCCTCCTGCTTTCCTGCTCAAGGCAAGCGTCACCGACGAAGAATAAAAATATAAGATTGTATTTTATATATACGTGTTGCTCGTTGTTTGTTCAGATCCAGCAACAGTTTATAACAAGTGAATCCTAATTATAAGTGGATTGTAAAAGCAATGAAAAACATAATTCATCTGCCTTCCTGATCAACACAATCGTCACCGACGAAGAATAAAAATATAAGATTGTATTTTTATATATACGTGTTGCTCGTTGTTTTTTCAGATCCAGCAACAGTTTATAACAAGTGAATCCTAATTATAAGTGGATTGTAAAAGCAATGAAAAACATAATTCATCTGCCTTCCTGATCAACACAATCGTCACCGACGAAGAATAAAAATATAAGATTGTATTTTTATATATACGTGTTGCTCGTTGTTTTTTCAAATCCAGCAACAGTTTATAACAAGTGAATCCTAATTATAAGTGGAATGTAAAAGCAATGAAAAACATAATTCACCTGCCTTCCTGATCAACACAAGCGTCGCCGACGAAGAATAAAAAAATAAGATTGTATTTTTATATATACGTGTTGCTCGTTGTTTGTTCAGATCCAGCAACAGTTTATAACAAGTGAATCCTAATTATAAGTGGAATGTAAAAGCAATGAAAAACATAATTCACCTGCCTTCCTGATCAACACAAGCGTCACCAACGAAGAATAAAAATATAAGATTGTATTTTTATATATACGTGTTGCTCGTTGTTTGTTCAGATCCAGCAACAGTTTATAACAAGTGAATCCTAATTATAAGTGGAATGTAAAAGCAATGAAAAACATAATTCACCTGCCTTCCTGATCAACACAAGCGTCACCAACGAAGAATAAAAATATAAGATTGTATTTTTATATATACGTGTTGCTCGTTGTTTGTTCAGATCCAGCTACAGTTTATAACAAGTGAATCCTAATTATAAGTGGAATGTAAAAGCAATGAAAAACATAATTCACCTGCCTTCCTGATAAGCACAAGCGTCACCGACGAAGAATAAAAATATAAGATTGTATTTTTATATATACGTGTTGCTCGTTGTTTGTTCAGATCCAGCAACAGTTTATAACAAGTGAATCCTAATTATAAGTGGAATGTAAAAGCAATGAAAAACATAATTCATCTGCCTTCCTGATCAACACAAGCGTCACCGACGAAGAATAAAAACATATGATTGTGTTTTTATATATACGTGTTGCTCGTTGTTTGTCCAGCGGCATATAACACCAAGTGTGATTCAAATTCAAAAACAGAATAATTACTGGAGTATATTTATATTTAAAATATCTTTATTTTTAAATAACTACAAGCATCAAGCACAAGGCATCCATGTTGATGTCAACTCTTTGCTCTTTGATATTTTGAACTAGATGCTAAATTCTTTAATCTTTAAGGCTATTCCTTTCCTTCCTGACTCCCTTCACGCTTTGAATCGGACAGAGGGTTATCCCTCAGTAGGCTGCTAACCAAGGATACAGAAACCAATCTGTCCTATTATTTAATCGATAACTTCAGGGACGAGACGGATTAATATCTTTCCCAAGGGTAATTCTTAGATTCTTCATAAATGCATTTAAATGAAAACTGTATTTCTGCTCTTCTTTGAAAATCATAAATTAACATTTTCTGACGAAGTTTTCATTATTAAAATTTAAATTGCACCACAGAGTTTCAGTATTTCTATAAGTTAAAAATTTGAGAAGTTCTCTTCTGACATTCAAATTTTTCCGGAGCAGAAATTCATCTTCAAAAGGCCAAAATCTTATTTCATGTAAAATAATCACCAATATGATTAAAAAAAAAAAATTGTTCTCATAAATTTTTTAAAAACGCATTCTTTTTTCTTTTCTTTAAAGGTATGTTGCTATATCAGGAATGGAAGATGGGGAAGACGATCATTGATTAGAGGAAATTTGCAATTATATTCATACTTTTTACAACGCAACTTGTGGAGAAAAAATGACCAGCAACCTTATTCGGACTGTTGCACGAATTCCAAATATTGTTCACTCTACGATGAATTTCGCCCAAGAGATACCTGTCGCAATTACAGAGTACAATTAAGACGTAAGTACAAAATTTCATAGTGCGTCAAGCTCACTTACAAAATGAGCAGAGTGGTGCATTTACCGAATTTTCTAAGCGCCAACTCGATACAAGCTATCATAATGAACATTAAGCTCTGCTTTACCGCGAAAGATGGTGTTAGCTAGAATGTATACGCCATAGATTGGCGATCCATAGACCGCATCAAACAATTTGCAGCCAAGGCTTTCATGCTCAAAGATTTTTCATGGTTCTCTTATACTTTTTTTTTTTAGTAAGGTGCCATACGTGATATACGCTTTGGGCTGTCATGTCTCAAAAGAGACATGACTGATTAGGCAGAAGATTATCTCGCAGTAGGTTACCGTTGCTTTCTGCGGTAGAATGCTTGCCAGCCAAGGCTATAGAACCCAATCTGTCCTGCCATTTAACTCATAGCTGGAGGGAGAAGAGAGAGATTATATTACACTATTATATTAAGTATAATTAGCGGGGGATCAGTATATTACTTCATAACAATAGAAAACTGGTCCCCCACTTTATAACCAGTAGAAGCTTTAATTATGTTTCCAACTATTATATTCAGTCAGTCAGTTAAGTGCCATACGTGATACACGCTTTGGGCGATCATGTCTCGAACGAGACATTACTAACTAGGCGGAATATTATCCCGCAGTAGTTTGCCTTTGCTTTCTGCAGTAGAATCGTTGCCAGCCAAGGCTATAGAACACAGTCTGTCCTGTTATTTAACCCATAACTGGAGGAAAGAGACGGATTAATCCCTTTTCCAAGTGTATTTGCACGTAAGTGAATGCGAGGAATTCAACTGGAATTTGAACTCGACTCTCCGAGTTGTCGTTCCGAGTCGATATCCATTTCACCACAACTCACATTTTTATTTTAAAAATAATTATTTTTAATTTTTTTAAAATATGCCCATCGCTTGTATACATTATTTCACCACAATTTTGAACGGAATTGTATTTCGTTTTGTTATTCACACATATACTAGTTTTACCTACTTATAAACACACTTAATTCGTCTACAGTTTAAATACGATTGACACATTCATTACTTTGCATGCAATACATTTACATTTAAAAATAAGCATATATTTCATTTATTACACGTGCTCAAACACATATAAACAGGCACAGGATTTTTCTACATTTAAAAATGATTTATATATCGTTTTAGTGCAAAAGATTTGTCACATTAACTGAGCAGGTTATATGCCGACATCACAGTTTTGTAAGAACACTGTCATGTCTTCTTCACTCATCGGGGCTGTTTTTACACACACACACACACACACACACACACACACACACACACACACACACACACACACACACACACACACATATATATATATATTAAAAATTGTGTATTTAGAGAGAAAGTTTTTTTTTTAAACATGTCAGATTAAATAATTTACAAACACTATGTTTGCTTATTTTTAATAAAATCCGTTCATACTCATTAATACAGATATGTAACAACATTATATATCAATTCAAATATCCCTTGGGAGAATGTATCTCCGACAAAAAAAAAGCTAACATACATGATTTACAACAACCACACTCACTAGACGTCTTACGCTACATTTGTGTGAACACTCATCCATTTGTAGACATCTACAACAACATTCCTGTCTACATTCACAATATAAAAAAATAATGATCGATAGTATAACTATCATACACCAAGAAAACAAAAAACAAACTTCAGATTCTCCAGGCAATATTCATTAAAACACTTAAGCCGTCAATTAATAGAATCAGCTATGAATACAGGAGTAATGTTCTAAAATGTTCGTAAAAAGAACAGTTTTTTCATGCTTTAACACGTACATGACCATGAGATTACAGCATATAAAAAATTCTATTTTGGATAGTTGTAATGAACGCTAGTAATTTTTGAACCGTTATAGTTGAAACAGGAAAATGTACAGTAAATTTTAGTAACACCGTTTTCCGGGTAAATGTGTTACCATTTCTCACACCCCTGAAGATGAACTCGGAAAGAGATCGAAAGTACCCGGGTACCTTAAAAAATGAATGAAAATAACATCTGTCAACGTTACAGCTCGTTTCTGACATCTTTTGATTGTAATACTCGAAATATTATCCGTGAGTATGAACGGATTTTATTAAAATTAAGCAAACATAGTCTTTGCAATTTATTTAATCTGACATATATATATATATCATTAACAATAAAAATGTGACGCCAGAAATGCTTTCAGTTAGTGAAAGTCACAAATAAATAGTTGTAAGGTAAACAGTCTTTGCAATAGTATTCGTTATTGCAGATAGACCGTTAATAAGTTTGATACTAATATAATTGTTGACACTGACTTGATTGATTTTATATTCAGAAATCTTACTACAGAGATTCATAAACAAACTTTTTTGTAATCGTTCAATCCACTCGTCAGGAGCTGATACCGATATGAACGGCTAGCCATTTTTCTTATGATTGCACTTATATAAAGTCCCTGGTGCCCCCTCCACAAGAGTTTACTCGGATAACCAGACTGGCATCAAGGTCCCACCTTTTTGCAGTTAGATCAACTAAATGCAGGTGACAATTCCACTCCATCAACTTCTTTTCTCGCGCTTCCCGCCTGTGGAACTCCCTTCCATATACTTGCTTTCTTGACTGCTATAACCTCCAAGAATTTAAATGCAAAGTCAATTCCCATTTCTTCACCTCGTGTATCTTGTTCTTTCCCCTTCTCTCTCCCTTCGCAACTGTTTTCACTCCTGAGTTCACATCCTTCTCTTGCCCTTTCTCTTTCAATCTCCTCCTGCCTAATACTTCAACTCTTTTATGTACTTCCAGCCCTTTCTACACCACCCCGTGTATCTTGTTCTTTTCCCTTCTCTCTACCTTCGTAACTGTCTTCACTCCTGTGTTCATATCCTTCTCTTGCCCTTTCTCTTTCACCCCCTGTAGCTGGTTCGTCTTTCTCTTCACTCTTTCTGCATCAACCCGTGTATCTTGTTCTTTCCTTTCTCTCTACCTTCGTAACTGTCTTCACTCCTGTGTTCATATCCTTCTCTTGCCCTTTCTCTTTCACCCCCTGTAGTTGGTTCGTCTTTTTCATTCTTTCTACATCACCCCGTGTATCTTGTTCTTTTCCTTTCTCTCTACCTTCGTAACTGTCTTCACTCCTGTGTTCATATCCTTCTCTTGCCCTTTCTCTTTCACCCCCTGTAGCTGGTTCGTCTTTCTCTTCAGTCTTTCTACATCACCTCGTGTATCTTGTTCTTTTCCTTTCTCTCTACCTTCGTAACTGTCTTCACTCCTGTGTTCACATCCTTCTCTTGCCCTTTCTCTTTCACCCCCTGTAGCTAGTTCGTCTTTCTCTTCACTCTTTCTTCATCACCCCGTGTATCTTGTTCTTTTCCCTTCTCTCTACCTTCGTAACTGTCTTCACTCCTGTGTTCATATCCTTCTCTTGCTCTTTCTCTTTCACCCCCTGTAGCTGGTTCGTCTTTCTCTTCAGTCTTTCTACATCACCCCGTGTATCTTGTTCTTTTCCTTTCTCTCTACCTTCGTAACTGTCTTCACTCCTGTGTTCACATCCTTCTCTTGCTCTTTCTTTTTCACCCCCTGTAGCTAGTTCGTCTTTCTCTTCACTCTTTCTACATCACCCCGTGTATCTTGTTCTTTTCCTTTCTCTCTACCTTCGTAACTGCCTTCACTCCTGTGTTCATATCCTTCTCTTGCTCTTTCTCTTTCTTCCTCCTGTAGTTGGTTCGTCTTTGTTCTCACTCTTTTCCTCTCTTATGTAGCCCCCTGCACATTAGTGGCGGTATCGCCTTGCTTGGGGTGAAATGATTAAAAAGTGCTATTTCTGAATATCATGACACACTATAAATTTTTGACAGGAAGATGTATTGTTCTGTATTTTCGTTTTCCAAACATACGAATATAGAATTTATAAAGTAGTCAACATCTTTGTTAAAAATTCTACACTGTTCCTTATCCGATATGAATATTTGCTTTATGTAATCAACATATATTGCTTGTTTATTTTTTAATTATTAAACAACGTTGGGTGTTAAATTTTTGTTTTGTTCCCCGAAGGCCTTTACCCATTCAAATCTTCCCAAAACATCCTTATTTCTGTGCAGATGTACATGCTGAACTCAAATCGATAATTGTTTATTGACAAAACCTACTTTTTTTCAAGTTTACAACCAGAAAAATATCGAACTTCTTTTCGCTGTTTATTTCTCCCCGTAACCACGCTTCAAAAATGTAATTCACTGCAGAATGACTAATTTGCCGATTTTTCGACCAATTTACATTATTTTTGCAATTAGTACGCGGAAATTGAATTCCAACCCAAACAAATCGCGAAGTATTTGCTCAAAAGAAGTAAGCAGGCCGAAATAAGTATCCTACGCCTCAAGTCATTCAGCGAATCAGATATGAGAACGGGGTGAGATATAGTCCGATTTTTTCTGGTCGATAGTAGGAAAAAGATAGGTTTCTTCAATAAACAATTATCGATTTCAGTTCAGCATATGCATTTGCACGTAATTAAAGAAGTTAGGGAAAGATTTGACGGGTTAAAGGCCTTCGGGGAACAAAACAAAAATTTACGCGTTGGGTGTAATATTCATGGGGCATAAATTCTTGTTTTTTTGCAGGATTTACTTTTGGTGATCCTCATATTCAGACTTTGGATGGATATTCCTACACATTTAATGGACTAGGAGAATTCGAGCACTTAATCGTCTATAATGCAACCAATCCGAACGAAGTCTTGATGAAAATCCAGTGCAGAACGAAAGAGGTTGGTACAGGTGGAAGAAAGGCGACTGTGTTCAGTGGTTTTGCAATTTGGTCCGAAAACGTTACCATACAAATCACCACACGCGACAAAATGGATGGTAAGCTTTTCTACAAATATTGGTCAAAGAATAACTAGCGATTGCCACAGACGTTGTTTGTTTGAGAAAAAGCACCTATGATATGGGCCCCAGCCTTAATCTTGTTAAAATTTACCTGCTTAATTTGGATCAACGTTCGAAAAGTTTGTCGACCTAGAATATAACATAAAAGCATGATTAAATAATTTGCAAGTATTTCTTAGATCACAAAAAAGTAACATGTTGGGTTTAAATATCAATAACTTTGAAGATATCTAAAGCCATGTTCATATTTTTTGTATTCGACTGCCATAAAAGTTTTTCCAATGTTATTTAAAGTATTGCACAAAATATTTTTCGATAGTGTTTGTTGTTTTCTGTAACACTATTCTTCCCCTACAAGTATTGTTTATCGTTTTATATTTTATATTATTGACTGGTTTATTAAAACTGTTGGTAAATAATAAGATAAAAATAATGAGAAAAATTATTTATTTCACTGCCCTACGGATAGACAGACATATAGATACACAAAGACTAGCATAGATGATAACGTATAAACAGAGATAGCCAGGCAAAAAGAATAGACATAGACAATAGGAGAAGATAAAAAGTGTGTTTTATCAGGTCATGTATTTCAAATCACCATCACCACCTTGAAATATAAATGGAGCCTTGTGAAAAGGCAAATTGAAATAGCGAAAGAAAATCTAGACACATTATACAAGAACAAACATGACCTCTACAACAAACTGAAAGATATAATTACCTCAAACCAACTAGAAGAAATAATACTCAGACTAATTCTCTTCATTGTTAATAACTTAAATGTTCTATGTTTACTGTGTGTTAATATTTACTCTTTGATAATGGCTTATGTGAGCCGAAAGCTTAGACCCGATAAAAAAAACCAACAATTACTGTGATTTTTTGTTGTCTTTCAACGATATCACCATCAAGTATATCAGACGGTATGAACGGATCCTACACAAAATTAATAGACAAAATTTGTCTATATTATTCAATGAAACCTGCATTAATATATATATATATATATATATATATATATATAGTATATCGAGGCAGCAAGTAATTTTCTAAATATATGCTATTAAATATAAGAGACAATGAATGTCTATTATGTTTAATCATGAGCCGTTCTAAACGTCGTATTTTTGTTTTAATTTCAGTTGAAAATAAAGACAAAAATTCTCCAACATTTGGATAATTATTTATTGTTTTTCTATAGCTTAGAAGAAAACCAATAAATAATTATCCAAATGTTGGAGAATTTTTGTCTTTATTTTCAACTAAAATTAAAGCAAAAATACGACTTTTAGAAAGGCTCATGATTAAACAGACATTCATTGTCTCTTATATTTAATAGCATATATATATATATAAATTCTACATATAAATTAAAACATTATATTCGGAGAATAGTTATTTAAACAGTTTATTAAAAACATCTCTTCAACTTCATGCAACAGATGATATGACAAAATGTTAGTGTGGCCGTAAGTAAACGTTGTTTAGAAAGAAAGGAAAGAATCAAAAATTGGGAGAGAGGGTGAAAGGTGTCGAGTTAACGCGTAGGTTAAGAAAAAGAAATATGTCTGTCGAAGGCACGGAAGTTTAACGTTGAAGATGTCTTTAAAAATGTCTTTAAAAGGAATCTTGGCTATTAGCTTAAACTCTATCAGGATTAGGTAAATTTAGGTAAAAATATTAATATAACAATTAAATTTGAAGTAAGGTAAACATGATGGCAATTATAAAGGAAGAAATGAATTAGATTTAAATTGGAATAAGAAAAGGGATTCAAAATCGTTAATCGCATATTAAGGAAATTTAAATCTACCCAATCTGAATTTATATGTGAAATAAGTATTTGCTCTGCAAATTTAAATTTTCATGGAGGTCTCTGTTGAATTAGTTTTAATATTTAATCTGCGGACCTGAAGCAGACTACCACCAAGTTAAAATTTCGTTGTTTTTCATTTTTTTTTTTACTTTTTGCAGCGCCGTCCTATCGATTGTTACTGAAACTTTCCGATTATCAAAAAAAATTTGAAAAATTACAATATTTAAACAAATTTGTAGTGGGGGGGGGGGGTCAGTTTCTCATACAACGTTAAAGTAAATCGATCCTCCATTTTCATCCACTATAAGGCTGTATGAGAAACTACCCCGCTTAAAATTGTTTAAATATTGAAATTCTTGTAAATTGTTTTGGTCATTCATAAAAGTTTAAAGTGTAAAAGATATTATTGCACTGAAAAACGTCCCCAAAAATTGATAATAAACAAATTTACAGGTGGCGGTAATGTCGTACCGGCGACTGGTTTCAAAATGGAGGCTCGATTTACTATAACGTTGTATGAGAAACTGATCCACCCAGAAAATGTTTAATTATTGCAATTTTAAAAAAGTTTTTTTCAATCGTAAAACTAAGTGGGTAATCGATAGGACTGCGCTGAAAAAAGTAAAAACAAAAAAAGAAAAAAAAAATGAAAAACAACGAAATTAAACTAAACGTGGTGGTAGTCTGCTTCAGGTCAGCCATTTAATCTAATATTACTAAGATCCGTTGGGATTATTAACCAAACTTTTTCTCGTATTTATTACCACTATATATATTTTTTATTACCATTATATATATATATATTACGAATGTCTTGTTAAACTTCCTTACCACCACAGAAAGCCCCAGGGGGCTATGAAAAGTTGTCACTGATGAATATTGAATACTGAAATCATCTTTCACTATTAACTCGTAAAAGTCAAATTATTTTAAGAAATAAAAATTGTATTTTGTTTGGAAATGAATTATAACAGTTAGCGTTATATTTATTGAGTGCTTGTGTTTAAGTAGACGTTCATGTGAAGTTAATGCCTCCCGGTCTAGATATAAAAAATCTTATTGAGTAAAATATTCCAAATCACTAATGATAAAAAAAAACAAAACAAATGAATTCGAAAGTGGGATGAAAAATTCCTAGACTGAATATAAAGAAGTGAGAGCAGATCTTTGAAAACTTGCACCTATTAACACTAATTAATACATATGTACATTCTTCTTATAATGAACTGAATTCTTTCGAGGTAAACTGACATCTGATTGTTTCAATAAAAGTACTTTTCATACTTTTACTAAAAAAAATAAAGCATCAACAGATATGAGGTCTTTATTCCCTGCGTGAATTGTTTCTGTCTCTCGGGCTCAAAGTAATGAACCCAACATTCATTTCGGATTGGGAAATGATCCCGGAAACCAACTAGGTCTCATTCAAAGAATGCCAGAAATTCCCGTGATGTGATCAGCCGTCAGAAGACGTCGCACCTGCCATTAGAAATCCACGTCATTACTAGTTCATTGTGCAGAATATTTCCAACGCTAATTCTTTACCAGTCGCCACCTGGGCCGTAGCTGATGCTAAAAAAAAAAAAAACACCGGGCACCGAGAAAATTGCCCGTATTTATTAGCTGACAATGTGATGACGTCATCAGTGTCATCCGTTTCCAGAAACTATAATTTTAGCGTATTTTTTCGGCTATTCCAATGGAAATTAGGCACAGAACGTGAATGAAAGCAGGAAATTTCTTCGTTGTTTTTTCTTTCTTTCTTTCTTTCTTTCTTTCTTTCTTTCTTTCTTTCATTCTTTCTTCGTGAATTGTTTAATTTGATTTCTGACGAAGACATTTTTCCTTGCCCGGATTTTCACTATGATTGCACGGATCGGCCAGGACCCGAGCCCGGTAGTCAGATACGGCCATATATATATATATATATATATATGCGGTGTAGATATAGAAGAATCCCAAGAAAAAACGTGGGTGGAGATAATGAAAACACGTAGAAACAATCAGTCTACTTAGTTATGGCTTCACACAAGTTAGACAGTGGTGAGAGAAAGTATATATATATATATATATATATATATATATATATATATACACACACACAGAGGGCCGTAGCTGATGCTAAAAAAACACCGGGCACAGAGAAAATTGCCCGGATTTATTAGTTGACAATGTGATGACGTCATCAGTGTCATCCGTTTCCAGAAACTATAATTTTAGCGTATTTTTTCGGCTATTCCAATGGAAAATAGACACAGAAAGTGGACGAAACCAGGAATTTGGGTTCGAACTTTCTGAGTATAACCAGTCTTTTCTCCTAAAATTAATAAATAAACATATTTTTACTGCGTTCATTCGGATGTTTTCTTCGTTTTTCTTTCTTTCTTTCTTTCTTTCTTTCTTTCTTCGTGAATTGTTTAGTTTGATTTCTGACGAAGACATTTTTTCTTGTCCGGATTTTCACTATGATTGCACGGATCGGCCCCGAACCGTGCCCGGTGTGCCCGGTGTGCCCGGCAGTCACATACGGCCATGTTCGCCACTATGTAGTGAACACAATGTTTTTGTTTTTCGGTAATAATAGTAGATGGATGTCCAGTCCTTGGAGTATCTTCAAGACTCTCTTTACCCTTCCTTATTTCACCTGCCCACTATTATATTGTTGATAAAGCTAGGGCGTCCCCGCCTAAAGAACAAAGTATTATTTGGAGTAGATTGACTAAACTATCGCCCGGTTCATACTCCACCCTCTTCTATTGAACAGGTGTAGAGGCTCATCCCTTGTTCCCTGTTTAGGATGTGGTTTGCAGCCTTTTATTTTCTAATCTTTTTATTATTACGCACATCAGTGGCGTTACCGCCTTGTTCGGGGTGATATGATTTTTAAAAAAATGACACCAAGATGCAAAATGTCAATTTTCAAGAGAAATCTTCACTTGTAACCTTATTTAAGCAATAAGATCTCAGTTTACCTTGATAGAAAGAATGCGGTTATTAATAAGTGTTGAAATTAATGCATGCAATATTTCGTAGATAAAACATCCTTCATAGTCGGCATATGAGCTTTTCAGAATATATTTATAAATAGATTTTTAATTAATTCTTAATTAAACAATAACATTTGATTAAAGAATATAAGAAAAACATGCTTTACTATACAATTTTTCCCTCATTTTTATTAGACGTGAAAATTTTTGGAAATGGATTGGAGCTGACATTTTTTTATACCAACAAGAATTATACCTGGACAAATGGTTCATTTCGTTTATCCGTAAACCCAGGACAAAATAATTCGTACATCATTCAGCATTCATCCCGTAAGTTGTTTTATTTGTTTTTGTAGTAAATGATGAGGATGTGAGTGTGGTGCAGTGGATATCGGCTCGGAACGACAAATCTGAGAATCGAGTTCAAATTGAAATCCGTTGCTTTTACTTACGCGCAAATACTCTTGGGAAAAGTATTTCTTGTGGATTCCGGATGAGGAACCGCACAAAATAATGAAGAACAAAACAGATATTGAGATTGAAAAATAGGCTATATTGAACGTAATATACAAACTTGAACACAGGTTAGTAATCCTGGAATACTATTAGTAAGAAATAAATATATACAAGTCTTGAAGTGAAGTCATTGGAAATAGTATATCCGTGTATATTTTTCTAGCTGAGTGGAGCTCAGAGCTAGTCTGACTTCTGATGCGGTAATCTCTGGGTAGCTTCGGTAACTTTCGGTAACTTACGTATCGGTTCCGGTACTCTCCGATAACTCTAACGGATCGATATCAATCCACCCTCCCCACTGGGGCAAAATGTGGCACGACGCCTTTTTAGAGAGGGTGATCCGGGCCATATAGCCCAGCCAAAAATACCTGTCTGACTTTACCCAGTCGTGACTCTACCCTTAGGCATAGCCACGACTGGGTTTATGCTCTCCGCCCGAAGGCAGACAGCCGACAGTGTCAAGTCCGCAGATAAGTTCTGACGGATCTCTCCATTCACACTATGGAAGGAGTATTTGTATCCTCAAGTCGAGTCCATTATCATATACAAAGGGGATATCCCACAACAGTATTAATACATCTCTTCTCCCTCAAGCCATGGGTTGAATAGCAAGATAGACTGGGATCTGTAGCCTTGGTTGGCTATGAGAATGAGAAATTTGAGAGTCGAGTTCAAATTCCAGTTGAATTCATTGTATTCACTTACGCAAAAATGCTTTTGGAAAGGTAATAATCCTTCCATTCTCCCTCTAGCTATAGATTAAATATTGAGTTCTATAGCCTTAGTTAGCAACCAGTCAACTGCAGAAAGTAATAGCACCTATTGCTGGAAATGGCAACATACTGCTTAGTCAGTCATGTCACGAAAGAGACATGATCGCCGAATATGAAATTGTTTTAAATGATTTCAAATTGCATAGAACTTTTTCCCTGCTTTGCTTTCCTCAGTCCTTTTTAAATAAGCATCACATATTAGTATTTGTCTATATTTCTGAGATGAGGTAGTATTCACAGTATTTAGATTATTTGGACTATTGTTTTAATTTTTGTTGCCATTTGTATGACATTTCGGTCGTTGAATGCTCCGGCCTTCCTCAGGAAAAAGGGGATCACTGTCCACTATGGGATGAAGTTGAAATAATAGAGACCGCCAATGTAAATTACGTTAAAGTAAGGAATCAGTACATATGCTAGGTTTCAAAAATTTCCTAAGCCGACCAAGCGTAGAGATGAACACAATTTGGGAATCAGTAAGACGGAGTGCCAGAGAAAAACATTAGTGTCAACAATTGCAATATGAGCTCTGGTAAAAAATACTAGAGAAAACCATTAACATAAAAAATACGAGAGAAAACCATTAACATCAAAAATTGCAATATGATCACTGATAAAAAAAAAGTTTACTGAACATCAGGTTTATAAATCTCAAAAATACAGTTATTCATGGAATTAAGGACACATGGCCCAGTGGATAAAGATGTTGGTTAGTTACTGTGACTTGGCCCAAAGAGTTGTGAGTTCAATACCAGACTTAGAGTAGTGGTGAACGAGTAACTTACAGGGTTAGAGGGAGTTAACAGATGGCTACCAGAAGAGGCACTACTACGCAAGGAATGGAGTTCATATATATGATTATAATAAACAGTTAGGTTCGAAATTTTTAGCACCTGAAGAAAGCAGAGCGTACAACGGTCGAAACGTCGTACAAATGGCAACAAAGATGAGGACAATAGTCCAAATAATGTAAATAGTGTAAATACTACTTCATCTCAGAAATATAGACAAATAGAATGATCTAATATTAAACGTCGTACAAATGGCAACAAAGATGAGGACAATAGTTCGAATAATGTAAATACTGTAAATACTACCTCATCTCAGAAATATAGACAAATAAATTATCTATTATTAGACGTCGTACAAATGGCAACAAAGATAAGGACAAATAGTCCGAATAATGCTAATACTGTAAAAACCACCTCATCTCAGAAATATAGACAAATAGAATGATCTATTATTAAACGTCGTACAAATGGCAACAGAGATGAGGACAATAGTCCGAATAATGTAAATACTGTAAATACTACCTCATCTCAGAAATATAGACAAATAGAATGATCTATTATTAAACGTCGTACAAATGGCAACAAAGATGAGGATAATAGTCCGAATAATGTAAATACTGTAAATACTACCTCATCTCAGAAATATAGACAAATAGAATGATCTATTATTAAACGTCGTACAAATGGCAACAAAGATGTATGTTATATATCACTGTACGACGACAAACAACGAGAACACCCATATGTAAAAATATAAGTTTATATTTCTATTCCTGACGACGAGCCTGTGTGGAACAGAGAATGGAAGAGTGAGAGCGCACATAGAATGAGTCGACGGGAGTGTAAGTCTTGCCTGTGGTGTCTCTCTGCTTCCACTGGCCGTTCTCTGCTGGCGAATCTGTGTGTCGATTTCTTTTTATAGTCTTCTAGAACCGGGACTTTTCCTTCCGGTTTTGTCTCGCCTACGCAACGCCCACGTAATTCCAAGAGACACCTGTTTTGTTTACTTCCGTAGTCATTTCCGCCGCTATCGGAAATAAGGTCAAACGAGCCCGACTCATAACCCTGCGACATCCGCTCCAGACGCCGAGAGGATGTATTTCTCAAACACCTGTCTTGTTGTTCGCTGACCCCTTCATCGACGGGAAATATCATCGATTGCATCAACCTTCTTCGGGTGGGGGCTAGATTGCTATATTACATGAGGACAACAGTCCGAATAATGTAAATACTGTAAATACTTCCTCATCTCAGAAATAAAGACAAATAGAATGATCTATTATTAAACGTCGTACAAATGGCAACAGAGATGAGGACAATAGTCAGAATAATGTAAATAATATTAAATACTACCTCATCTCAGAAATATAGACAAATAAATTATCTATTATTAAATGTCGTACAAATGGCAACAAAGATGAGGACAATAGTCCGAATAATGCAAATACTGTAAATACTTCCTCATCTCAGAAATATAGACAAATAGAATGATCTATTATTAAACGTCTTACAATTGGCAACAAAGATGAGGACAATAGTCCGAATAATGTAAATACTGTAAATACCACCTCATCTCAGAAATATAGACAAATAAATTATCTATTATTAAACGTCGTACAAATGGCAACAAAGATGAGGACAATAGTCCGAATAATGCAAATACTGTAATTACTTATGGGTTTGCTTTAAAGAGGATTTCCTTGATGTCAGTTATTACTACCACTTTTTTCAATAAAACTCACAAAGTCTTTTTCTTTGTAAGATTTTGCCATGTTCTTCCATGCATTGAGCTATGTCTCTTTATTTTGTGTCTAATATGTCTAATTGATTATAACATTATTTTAAAAAAAAGGAAACATTGTTATTTTTAAAATAAAATTGAATGCATTTTAACGCGACATTTCATTTGACACCAGCCTGAAATAACGCGTAATGGAATTAATTAAAAATTATTAAAAATAAAAAAAGAATTGAAGACATTTAGCCAATTTATTCATGCAAATATGTTTTGGAAAAGATTCATACTATTGTTGGTTCTAATCCAAATCATCATTTATCCATCACACCCAGATGGTGCATAGGGCAGTAACTTTTTGTTGCTGTAACAAACTGTTTTTTACGGAGCAGGGTTGTTAGACTTGGAGCCAACCAAAAACCTGGAGGATCGGTGGGCCATTCTTGGCCCGGACGTTTACAGCACCTGGTATTCCCAAACAGTCACCCATTAAGTACTGACCAGGCAAGATGTTGCTTAACTTCGGTGATCGACGGCAACCGCCGTATTCAACACGATATAACCGTAGACTGCTAATCTAAATAGGAATGATTATTTATTGTTGTATTAGCAGGATAGCCCGGCGTTGCTCGGGTGTAATGAAAGCTTTAAAACTAATCCATGGTCCATGGTCCTGGAGCTCAGACTCAGCCTAAAGAATATTTGCATGAAGTTTGGTGAGAATCGGATAAAAACTGTGGATTTGTATTAAGGACATACAGACAGATAAACAGACACACACACACACAAACATCGTACCTTATATATATATATATATATATATATATATATATATATATATCGATTTTCTGCACTATTGTAAGAACTGCAACCTTGAAACTTCTGAATATCGTTTCTTATGTCTTTGTCTATGAGTGTATCAAATTTTATTAAAATCGGACCACTTCTATAATCCGATTTTTTCGATTATCGATTTTCGATATTTATCGGGAATACCTCGATAAAAACCTAGCTAAGAACACTTGCATACACTTATAGTACAACTGTGGAAATTTTCAAGAAAATCGGTTCAGCCGTTTCGGAGTCTATAGGTAACGGACACACACACACACACACACACACAGAGAAACACTCACACACACAAAGTTTCATTTATAGATAAGTCGAGTTAAAATAACTTTTTTTTACTTAATAAACGTTGCGGCAATTTAGGTCTCGAACTGACGTAAGAAAAAAAAAGAATTTCTATAAAAATTTCGAACGTGTTAAAAATAATTAAAAAATTCTTTGATCTATCCTCTTAACGATAATATAAACATTTTGCCGATAAAACTTTGTTTTTATTTAGTTTGGGGCCTTTTTCCTTCATACTATTCTGTTTTTTCAGCGATTTTGCAGAGGTACCTAATATTATTGTTTTAACTTTTCTTTCAGAAACATCAATTGTAATAAGTCTTACAGCAATGATATTGCAATTTAGTATAAATCTCGGCTATGACAAAAACGCAATAAAAACGAGAGGAATACTCGGGACGTACAACAACAACACAGCTGATGATCTCACCACGCCATCAGGCAATATAATTTCATCCACTTCCACAGAAGAGGAGATCTATTATAAATTTGGATTACTCTGTAAGTTCCAATATGTTCACATGCACTTCTTTTGTACTTTGTATCGAGCACTTTTTCTTGTGGTTGGTTCCGTTTGGGTTTTTTTTTCTTTACTGCGGAGTATTGAATGTTTTGTTCTTGTTCCGCGGATTTCTTTTTTTCTCCCCATTTATCCGACGCCTTAGTGCACCGGATTGTAGCGGAATTAGGTTCTGTTTGTTAGTGGTTTTTTGAAGGCTTATTTTAGTATAAATTTACGGCCTACATACTTACAGAGTCTATTTAGTTATTATTTTTATATATATATATATATATATATATATATATATATATATATATTAGTGTATCCAGGCAAACTACTGCTGGATATTCATCTTCCCAGTCAGTCATGTCTCGAAAGAGACATATCCCCCAAGCGTGTTTCACGTATGACACTTAACTGACTGACAATCATCACTTGATGAGACATTGTTTCTTTTATGTCGAAAAAAAAAAAGTACACTTTTGTAGTAAACTAAAATTTGTACATGTTTTAAACTATAACTTATAAGATATATATATATATATATATATATATATATATATATATATGGTGTATCGAGGCAGCAGATAATTTTCTAAACATCTACTGTTAAATATAAGAGACAATGAATGCCTATTATGTTTAATTGTGAGCCGTTCGAAACATCGTATTTTGGCTTTAATTTCAGTTGAAAATAAAGACAAAAATTCTTAGTTTAGAACCAACTTAATAAATTATACAAATATTGGAGATTTATTTTCAACTGAAATTAAAGCGAAAATACGATGTTTAGAACGGCTCGTGGTTAAACATAATAGATATTCATTGTCTCTTATATTTAACAGTATATGTTTAGAATATATATATATATATATATATATATATATATTCTAAACATATATATATATATATATATATATGGTGTATCGAGGCAGCAGATAATTTTCTAAACATCTACTGTTAAATATAAGAGACAATGAATGTCTATTATGTTATATATATATATATATATATATATATATATATATATATATATTTAATTGTGAGCCGTTCTAAACGTTGTATTTTCGCTTTAATTTCAGTTAAGAATAAAGACAAAAATTCTCCAAAATTTGAATAATTTTTATTAATTTGGTTCTAAGCTCTCGGATATTGAAGGCTACGTACATTAAATCCAAACAACCCACACTTAATAAAAGCACGTTTAAATCTGGTCATAACACATTACATTGCATTTGAATACATGGTTCTGTTGTCATTTCGCACTATCAGCGGTGTGACGTCATAGAACCGCATTGCAAATTTGCGAATTGCGTTTGTTATTTTTGGTAACTATTGCCGTTGCCTAGCGGAGTTTTATGTCAACACAAAATAAAATCGTCGCTGATGGTGGATGTTAATGTGTTACCGTCTTAATAACCTCTCTGAAGATGACACATGTGAGCCGAAAGCTTAGAACCAAATTAATAAAAAATTATCCAAATATTGGAGAATTTTTGTCTTTATTTTCACCTGAAATTACAGCCAAAATACGACGTTTAGAACGGCTCATGATTAAACATAATAGACATTGATTGTATCTTATATTTAACAGTATATGTTTAGAAAATATATATATATATATATATATATATATATATATATACACGGACAGAAAATCTGAGCAAGAGCCAACAACCTACCACGGTTTCGTCTAACGGCTCGGCAGGGGGAAAAAACGTTTTTAACTGGGGAAGTGAAGCTTGTATTATTGAAACTGGAAATAAACTGGGAATATATGCTACTGATCACACATATAACATAATAGAGACAAAGGAAGACATATATTGAATTACACATACACTGCGTGCCAGAATTATATGCAAATCGATTTTTTTTATTCTAACTCCTACATTTTTTAATAAAAATTAGTGAAACTTGGCACGTTATATGAAAAGACTAACACATGCGCAGATCTAAAATTCTAAGCTAATCTGTGCAATAGTATACAAATGGCAGTTATTTTGGTGACTTGCAGCCTGTTTCAGCGTGCCAACTTTATATGCAAATCATTGCTAAAGTGTCAAATATGTTGAAGTAGTGACAAAAATTAGAACAGTGATTATTTTAGAAATATGTAATTTGAGAACAACAATAATACAGAACAAACATCTTCAATATGATTTCATAGTACAATCAATATTGTATATAATTGCAATTTTTATTAACAAAAGAAAAAAAACCTTTGGTCCATTGAAGATGTCAAACTTTCGATTTCATCTGATGAAATTTCTTTGACAGCAGTCAGAATGGCATTCTAGAGGTGATCCTTGGAGGGGTACTGCCTTCCTCCGGAGTAAATCTTCCTTTTCAAGATGCTCCACAGATTTTCGATGGGATTTAAATTTGGAGAACAAGATAGCCATTGCGTTATTTTCTCATGTCTGGCAAAAACACTCTCCAAATATTCAGTGGTTATCCTTGTAACATGAGACGGTGCATTATCATGCATGATTCGAGGTGTTCTTTAATGAAGTCAATGTAGAGTTTGGCGGTCATTTTCACTTTATCTGCGACTCTGAATGGTCCTACCAGCTCATTACCAATGATTGCAGCCCCAAATATCACACCACCACCTCGTTGTTGATACTTGATCTGGTGGCGAATTGGACTCTCATTACAGTACCATTCTTTCCTCCACTCCTCGGGTCCATCTATGGTCGCTCGACACTCATCGGTGAACAAAACAGTTTGAAAATTTACCTTCATGTGATTTCTTGCCTACTCCGTCCACTTTTTCTTGTGGATATCCTTTGAATGGAGGGCGAATCTCTGGCTTTCCACATTTTGCCACCGTCCTCAGAATACGGCATCGAGTTGATTTGGGCACATCAGGAACGCCAGCATTTTCAAAAACTTTTTTGCTAGTTTCAAGAGGGTTACGGTGGACTTCTCTCTTGATCCTACTCATGGCTCGATGCAACACAGGTGCTTTCTCATGAATTTTCCCTTTGTCAGAACGTCTGTTGCAAAGTTCAGGGTAAGTAACAAATTTTTTGATTGTACAATGATCACAGGCCAATTCGTTGGCTATTTCTAACGTAGATATCTTATTACAAACCCTTTGGACAATTTTAGACTTCTCAGCTTGACTCAAAGCACCTTTACGTCCCATCTTGCATATAAAGGTGGCACGCTGAAACAGGCTGCAACTCACCAAAATGGCTGCCATTTGTTTACTTCTGCTCCGATGAACTTAGCTCACTGGCACCCCCTATATATGAATTTCCGCAAGCCACAAGATTAGCAACTAGGTCCCACCCTTTTACTGTGAAACCAATAAATTGTAAACGCAAATTCTACTCCATCAGCTTCTTTTCTCGCACTTCCCGCCTGTGGGATTTCCTTCCGCATACTTGCTTTCCCGACAGCTATAATCTCCAAGAATTTAAATGTAAAGTCAACAGTCATCTCCGATCTCACTAACTTACTTCCTCTCTGTCATGATTTTTTCTCCATCCACTCCACTCTCATCAGTATTCTTTTCCTTCTGATACTCTCTTCCTGTCACCCCCTGCAACCTGTCACTCTTTCTCATAACACTCCTCCTACGCAACCACCTGTGGCAGTAAAATGTCTTGCTTGGGGCGATTCGATTATAAAAAAAACATGTCTGGTCTTCCTCAGCCCTCAAGTGCATTTTAATTCGTTGTGTGTGTGTGTGTGTGTGTGTGTGTATGTGTGTGTTTTAAATCTAAACATCGTTTGCTTTTATTCTAACACATCCTACTATCATATTGCATCATGCGTTCTGTGACAGTTTAGGTATGAGTGACAGCATGTTTACTGCCACCATATCAGTAGCAAAAGGACTGATCCGCTGCGGCAGTAACAAAGAAATATGTGTACATTAGTCTGAATTTAAATAATAGATATAGCATATGACAGAGGGTGGCTAGACTGGGTTAACGTAAGTGCCAGTTCAAATGTCTCAGAGCCGCAAGACATTAACAAAATTTACACACATTTTGGTTAGATACCCATTAACATTTAAAGTTTTAATCCAATGATTTCCCTATTCATACCAAGTCTTCTTCTTCTATGTGCCCTGTCCCTTCAGGACGTAGGGGATCATGGCTTTCCACGTTTCCCAATCCCTGGTGGCTCTGAGCACACCTTCTCCTGTTACACCATGCAATCCTCGTTCCGTCATTTACCTGATTAGGTTCCTCAAATATGTTATCCACTTCTTTCCCCTGTCTCTTCTTCCCTCTATCTGGCCTGTTAATATCAGATTCTCTAAGCCCTCCTTCCTCATTGCGTGTCCTAGGAACTTCAGCTGTCTCCTCCTGATGTTCAGTATTAATTTCCTTTGTGTTTCCATCATTTTCAAGACCTCATCATTGCTCACATGCTCGATCCATGATATTCGCATCATCCATCTGTAGAACCACATTTCAGTTGCTTCAAGTTTTTCTTCATCTTTGATGATATTCACTGCCATATTGAAGGACGGACAGCACGTAGCAATCCAGTACTCTCTTCCTTGTTTCTAGCGAAATTGTCCTGTTTCTTTATACTTTACTCAACTTCTCAAGTAAATAGTTATAAAACTTTAATTTTTTTCTTATTTGTCTAGGAGGAAACTCGGTCAACATATTTTCACAAGCCACATATTAAGAGTAAAAAAGCCGTATGTGGCTCGCGATTCTCAGTTTGACCAGTCCTTGTATAAAAGATTTTATGCCAAATCATTGTTCTCTTATATTTTTTGCAGGGAAAGTGAACCAATCAATATTCCATTACGAAAGTAGCGAATCCCAAGCAGACTTCCAGTTTCCAGATTTTGTTCCTACGTTCCTAAAAATTAACGAAACTTCTGAGGAATACAAAGAGGCATTAGAAATCTGCGATGCGAAGGAGACAGATTGCATTTACGATTATTTGATCACAAAGGCAAAAAATATAGCCGAAGATACAAAATCAATTGAAGTCCAAATTGAGAAATTAAACACACTTGAAGGTTAGTATTTCATTCTTTTTGACTATTATTCACATAGCAAAAACATTAATTGCTACCGGAAGAGGCCATAAAAAATAACTCTAAGTAGTAATCGAAAGTAAACTCCCTCTTTTCTCGAAGTGTTTTAATTACTAAGGAGTATTTTACTGTTTGCCTATAAGCATCTATACACTTTATAGTAAAGAAGATATATCGGAAAAAGAAGTTGAAAGTTGACTGCTTGCGACTGCGAAATTCTACGGAATATTCGGAAACAGGCTACATTAAGTCCGATATGAATGTTAACATTCAATGTAAACAATACAGCGAAGAAAACAGACGACAATGCTCGAAGTACATGGAAATTTGAAAGCCAATTCTAAACTTATTTATAAATGGAACTTTGACTCTGTGTGTGTGTCCGTTACCTATAGACTCCGAAACGGCTGAACCGATTTTCTTGAAAATTTACACAGTCATACTATAAGCGTCTGCGAGTGTTCTTAGCTGGGTTTTGTGTCGAGGTACTCCCGATAAATCGGGTTATAGAAGGAGTGGTTCGATTTTAATCAAATTTGATACACTCATAGACAAAGACATAAGAAACGATATTCAGAAGTTTCAAGGTTGCACTTCTTACAATAGTGCAGAAAATCGATAATATATATATATAAAAGGCAAGATGTTTGTGTGTGTCTGTTTATCTGCCAGTATGTCTGTATTTTTTTCAGCCCTTTTATTTTAGTTTTTGCTTCAGGTTTGGCTCTAAGTAGGTATAATTGTAGTTCTTAGTCTCGACCATGGTACCATTTACTCAGACTTATTTAGCCTTCAAAATTCAGTTTACGACGAAAAAATCTTATTTGATATCGATACCAGGAAATCAAAATTTGACTTACATCCATTCATTTTTCTTTCAGTCTACGGTTTCGCTTTAACTGGAAACAACTATTGCTTTTTAGTCTTTCGTGCCAACATCCAAAGAGTCTGAGCTCCAGGACCATGGATTAGTTTTAAAGCTTTCATTACATCTGAGCAATGCCGGGCTATACTGCTAGTTTTATTTATAATAAAAATCACGAAAAAGAACAATACTTGAAAAATTGCACTAAAAATGGTTCTTTTAGTGCTATGGGAATTTCCCCAATCATTTAATATATCAAATATATAAAAAGGTTTCTCTATATTTCTGATGAAGGAATTGTAATTATTTGCACTATTTACATTGTTCTGACTGTTTTCCTTATGTTTGATGTACGCCCCTGCCTTCTCTCAGGATATGTCTATATTTTTTAAGATGCGATATTGTAATTATTTACACAACTGGCATTGTTCAGACTATTGTCCTCATCTTTGTTGCCATATTCACGACGTTTCAGCTGTTGTACGTTCTGGCCTCCTTCAGGTGATTAAAATTTTGAAATGAACCCTCAATGACACATGTCACAGTGGATAAAATTGTTGATTGGTTCCAGTGATTTGACCCCTAAAGTTGTGAGTTTAATACATGGCTGCAGTAGAGGTGAACGCAAAATGTTAGTTGAGCTGTGCAAAGGAGGCAACTGATACTGAGACATCTGAAATAGGCATGGCACATGGAAGTAGAACAATTTACTCCGCTGAAAAAAATAAAGGGTTCAGCTTGAAAAAAAAATAAAACGTCGTGAATATAGCAACTATGAAGAGTACAACAGTCCGGACACTATAAATAGTTTAATGATATGAGAAAGGTAATTGTTTTACTTACATTATATCTACAAGCAGCGGAAAAGTGATCAAAAGTATTATTCAGATATTTTCATCGTAATTGTTATGACTGCATCTAGGGATCTTGAAAACGGTTTGCGAATATTATTTAGGCCTTTAAAATTTTTGCCACTATCTGCTGAGTATATTAATAATAGCTTTGAGGCTTAGTGCAAAATGCATTCTACTTGAGCAGAACACCACTTAGCTATTTGTTGTAACTCAGCTGCCATTATAACGCCCACCCTTTCCCTGTTTGACGTATCAATGAACTGAAGAAAGAGAGGGATGATGACACCGCCCCGTCTACTTCTGCTCCTGCCGAAATCATCAGAACTCTGTGGAATTCTCTTTTTCGGAAATGCTCAAATTCATCCTTTTATGTATCATTGGATGTGGGTTGGGGTGCAGTGGATATCGGCTCGGAACGAGAAATCAACGTTCGAATTCGTTGCGTTCATTTACGCGCAAATACGCGGAGGAAAGGTATTAATTGATTATTTCTTCGTCCAGCAGAACAGGTTAGGTTCTACAGCCTTGGCTGGCAACCAGTCTACCGCAGAAAGTAATGGCAACCTACTGCTGGATTATTTTCTGCCTAGTCATTTATATTTCTTTCGGGACATGATCGCCCAAGCGTGTGTCACATATTGAACTTAACTGACTGACTGAATATAATAGTTGGAAACATAATTAAAACTTCTACTGGGCATAAAATGGGGGATTGGTTTTCTTTTGTTATGAAGTAATAAACTGATCACCCACTAATTACGACATAATAATATAATATAATATAATATAATCTATCACTTCTCCCTCTAGCTATGATTCAAATAACAGGACAGGTTAGGTTCTGTAGCCTTGGCTGGAAACAAGTCTACCGCAGAAAGTAATGGCAATCTACTGGGGATAATCTTCTGCCCAGTCAGTCACATCTCTTTCGGGACATGATCGCCCAAGCGTGTTTCACGTATAGCACTTAACTGACTGATGTATGTATAGAAGCGTTTGTCTGTATTCCTGGTATTTTTTTTTACTATCCCAACAGAGTTGAGACCCTAATAGCTACTACCACCCCAAGTCAGGGTGAAGCTGGAGATAGCCACGATTAGGAGGTAGTTCTATGCTCTCGATCTGAGGACATTCTGCCGGATGTTGTTTATCGTCATACCCAGAATTACCAATATTGAGTCTTGGTCAGACTTCTCATTCTCTCAGAATTGCCTCACTGTATACGTTGAAAATGTCCGGTGAGAAGACATATCCTTGTCGTACGACCGTTTCTATTTGTGGTTTTTGACTGATATTGTTTTCTATGCGTAAAAGATTTTCTTCACAATCAAGTCTCACTCGCGACATGATCGCTCAAGCGTATATCCCGTATGGCACTTAACTGATTGACTGATGCCTTTTTAAGGCGTGACTAAGTCATGAGGAGATCTTATATAGGTAAAAAAAGCAAATAATTCGACCCTTGTTTCCTTTTCCTAAAAAATGAAATTTAAAAAAAAAACACAAAACCAAAAGGGTAATTAAAACGACTGACAAACTTTAACACACGTATGCATTACTTTTTAAAATAAAATTAATGTACATACATAAATATAACAAAATGTTTATTTTTATTATCGTAAGTTTAATTTCCAACAAATATCCTTTCAGTGAGGCACGGTTCAGTTATATATATATATATATATATATATATATATATATATATTATCGATATTCTGCACTATTATAAGAACTGCAACCTTGAAACTTCTGAATATCGTTTCTTATGTCTTTGTCTACGAGTGTATCAAATTTTGATTAGAATCGAACCACTCCTTCTATAACCCGATTTTTCGATTGTCGATTTTCGGTATTTATCAGGTGTACCTCGACACAAAACCTAGCTCAGAACATTCGCAGAGGCCTATAGGATAACTGTGTAAATTTCCAAGAAAATCGGTTCAGCCTTTTCGGAGTCTATAGGTAACGGGCACACACACACACACACACACACACACACACACACACACACACACACACACAGGCAAAGTTCCACTTATAAATAAGTTTAGATTTATAAAGTAGTAGAATCATAGCTCGGCGTTGCCCGTGCAATTCAGAACATTTTAGTTGCAGGACTCTGTTATATAAAAAAATAATTATATAACAAATTGTTGTTTAACAATTGTTAAAAAATTCCATTAAAAAATCTGTTTTCTTTTATTTTGCGTAAACGTGATTTGATGTTTTGTGTGACATTGTAAACAACACTGCGTTTGTTTTTGTTTCAAAATTCCAGGCGAAATTATTTACATTTTTGTTGACTAAATGAATTTAACATAGAAATTAAAATTATATATTTTGTTTTACTGAAATTAGAAATATAGAAAGTATTATGCTCTCAGTTCAGAAATTTTCGAAGAATATTTAAAAAAGTAGATATATAAAGTCTGTTACGCTCTCAA
>JBBBDQ010002207.1:37500-82500 GCA_037127315.1 Ascarosepion bandense | reverse complement strand
AACCTTGGCTGGCAACCATTCTACCGCAGAAAGCAATGGCAACTTACTGCGGGATAATCTTCTGCCCAGTCAGTCATGTCTCTTCCGAGACATGATCATCCAAGCGTGTTTCACCTATGGCATTTAACTGACTGATAAAAAGATATTTTGTCAAGCAGGTTCTTTTTGTCTGAAAGTGCTCGATATCGAGATAGAGATAAAGCGTTAATAGGAATAATGTGCAGAAGTTTGTCACTTAGCCGAGCAGAGTCATGCCGACTTCGAAGTTTTTTAAGGCACCATTGTCAAGTTCTCTCTCTCCAGACAGAGATCTTTTCCTTATCTACTGAAAATAAAATAACCCTAAGGAGCGAGGACATGACAATGATGCCTTTACAAAACTTCAAACCCGTCATAACTCTGGTCAGTTAAGTGGCAAATGTCTCTCTCTCTCTCTCTCTCTCTCTCTCTCTCTCTCTATCTCTGTATATATATATATGTATGTTTTAAAATTAGAAAATAGCCACACAGCAAAAAGAATTAGACGACTTTGAGAAAGACTTAAGTATATAAATAGCCGAGGAAAAAATTCAACACATGTGGCCTGATGATTGCGCTTAGCATAAAACAGTCTGTCGCCCTTGAGTGTTGACTTCAATGTTCACTCATTTATTTTTACATACGCTCTATCTCTGATATTGAGAACTTTATCCTATAAATATAGCACACTTTAAAACTATATTTATTCATATATATATATTAGTTATCCACATACAAGCCTGTTTCGCTGTATCACTGCTCATCAGTGTGGCTAGACATATCCACTTGCTTCTGGCCGGGATCGAAACTCGACCGATTTGGTGTCACTCGGAGTCGCTACTCCCTAAGCCATAGGCACATGGAATCAGGTGTGCGTCTGTGTGTGTGTCTGTGTGTGATTGTGCGTTAACACCTTTATCCCAAGCATATCAAAAGTGCAGGAAGTCAAAAATTATATTTGAGTGTTAATTGTTGAAATGAATCTACTCCCAGCTTAAAAAGCAAAGGCATAAGAACTATATACATTGAAGTGATTCGAAACTTAAAAAAAAACAGAAAAAAAGGGTACCGAAGTCGATGTCAGTTACCGAGAAAGCAATGACGATGATAGACGCCAAAAATTAGCAAAAAAGTCATAAAAACACAAAATCCAGATCAGTCATCTGAAAGTATCACTTCTTAAAAACTACTTCTTGTTTCTGTTTGTTTCTATTTCAGGAATGTGTGAAACGTCAATCTGAATAATTAAACGTCAACATTCTGTCTTTCTGTACGCTTGTCTCAAACCTCTCTCACCCAAACCACATAAACATATTATAAATTTTTGGAATCAGTATTCTCCCAGGATTGAAAATCTGTTCTATACCTGGTGTTTGAACATACAACATTGGGATTTATGTTCGGATGAGGAAGAGAGAGCGTTAAAAATTCAAATTTGGAAATAATTGAAAAATATATAGTGATTTTCAAGTTTATAATTCATACTGAGTTTAAAGTAATACAAAATCTTTGTGAATTTAATTTTTTTTGTTTTAAATTCAGTTTAAAAAATCTCCAAAACTATTCGAGTTTAGGAAATAAATTTTATTTATTACAAATTCAAATGAATCAGAATTATCGTGAAAAGTTTCGTGACGTGAGGCTTGAAGTTCTTTGGTTGGAATTGAACTAATGTCCCAGATCAAGTGACGTTTTGATATTTCATGATCTGAATTGAGGAATTCGAAATTATTTCGTTGCTTTTTTCTAAGCTGGAGCAGAGATGCGGTTTTTCTGCTAGTGAATGTGGCTTTTATTCAACAAAGTTGTTCATATATATATATATATATATATTATAAATTTTAGTTTAGAGCATGTACAAATTATTATCTACTACAAAGTTTACATTTTATTTCGACATTTCGAAATCATTAAATACATGAATAGCAACATACTATTAACCCAAAGACATGAAACCACAGTAAACTGCAAACACATTAAAGAACTAATCTTACAATCATGCTAAAAATTATAAAAACCAAAGTTAGGATCGCTAGAAAGGATAAATCTTTATAATATTAACAACACTCTTACCTCAAACTTTCCCTTTATTTCAGACCACAAACTGTAATCTAATTTAAAGTTTTATATAAGTAAGAGGTTTGCTAAATTTTAAGTTATGGTTAAATATACAAAAATAGTTTAGTTATAAAAACTAATTTTAAATACAAAAATATTTGTAGCCATATAATTCACTAATTAAGATATGTTCACCAAATAGCAATCTGTATTCCCACCTCATCGCATCCACTCCTACTCCTCCCCACTTCATATAAATTTTCTCTTTTTCTCCTTTTATTAGAACCAAAGAACTAACCATAAAAAGCTGTAAAAGACCGTACCTTATCTTCTAATGTTAAATCCGTCTACAGAATTTTCAACATGTCCATTAATCAACCCTATCCCCTACCTCTTCCCTCTTTTCGTTCAAATTCTATCTGACAACCGACTTACAACCAACCCTATTTCCCCATCTCCCACCCCACCTACATCTCACACACAATTCGCCAAATATAAGAAAAAGAATTTCCATTCTCTTCCGTACCACCTGATGAGACATTGTCATTTTAATGTTGAAACAAAATGTACACTTGATAGCAAATAATAATTTGTCAGTCAGTTCAGTGCCATAGATGAAACACGCTTGGGCGATCATGTCTCGAAAAAGACATGACTGACTGGGCAGAAGATTATCCCGCAGTAGGTTGCCATTGCTTTCTGCGGTAGACTGGTTGTCAGCCAAGGCTATAGAACCCAATTTGGCCTGTTATTTAACCCATAACTGGAAGGAAGAGACGAATTAATACCTTTCCCAAGGGTATTTGCGTGTAAATGAATGCAATGAATTCAACTGGAATTCGAACTCGGCTCCCCGATTTCTCGTCCCGAGCCGATATCCACTGCACCACAACGAACATCCTATAATAATAATTTGTACCTGTTCTAAACTAAAATATGTAATAAATATTCACAGCTCTATTCGATATCGAGCACTGTTTTAAATTAATGTTTTGAACGTTATCATTTTTTTTTCATACCTTGTTCACTTATATATATATATATATATATATATATATATATATATATATATATATATTCCTATTAAAACAGTATTTGTGATGACTTAAGAAGAAAGATTTCAATCCTGGTTATGAAGCAAACAAACATAGGTTTTCGTGATGTCAGATTAACATAATATCAAAATATTAATTCCAGAACATAGTTGTTTTTATGCCAAGAGTTACTGAGACAGGTTTAGGAGCAAACGCGACTTCAACCCGTCACGAGTAGAGCACAACAAATAACCTGACTGATGACCGTATATATAGGGTGTCCCATTAAAGCGGATCGAAGTTAGCTGTTAATAAATTGTGTTATTGGTGAAATTTTATTGTTCAAATTAGATCATGTTATTTGAATCATAACAGTTATATGTGAAAAATAATTTAGCCCAAATGTCCTCCATCCTTCGGCGGCACACTTCCAATCGATGGTCAAAGTTTTTTTTTTTAATGACGTCTCTGCATAGTTGCTCGTCGATCTCACTAATATGCTTTATCATCTCATCCTTCAGCTGTTGAATTTTGTTGGATTGTTGACATAAACCTTAATTTTGAGATGACCCCGACGAAAGAAATTTAAAGTCGTCAAGAACGATCGTGGTGGCCAATCTGTTTCGACCTGGGAATTTCTCATTCAATGAAGCCATTTTTGCATTTACTGTGTGGCAAATTGGAACCTGTTGGAATCACAAATCTTCTATATTGAAGACATTCAACTCAGGCCATTATTGCCATAACTCGGTTAACTTTTTTAACTGAAATTTTATGGATCAGATTAGATGATGTGAAAAACAATTTGGTCCAAATGTCCTAGAAGGCTTGATGGCACAGACCATACTTTTGAGATAACACCGAGGGAGGAAATTTAAGGGCGTCAAGACTGTTTCAAGAGATGATGCGACCTGGAAACTTTTCATTCAATAAAGCCATATGATCCATCTTAATGGAATACTCTAATAAAAGAATCTTATAAACTGTATCCTACGATCGCGAATGACTATTGAGCCTTGCGTAAGGTGAGCATCATTCTAGAAATATTTTTTCTGCTAATAATGGTTGAAATTTTCGTTAAATTTCAGGTTTCAATTAAGTAATGCTTATAACATGACAACCCCACTAGTCAACTTGACCGTGATGATATGTCCATTCTGCAACAACCATGGCAAATGTGATAACACTTCCGTAAATCTACTTAGAGATTACGAATATCAATGCCAATGTAACAAAGGATGGAGAGGTAATGTATATGCATTGTTATAGCTCTCCCTAACTTCTTTTTTTATAGCTTTTAGCAAAATTTTTCTTTTTGCTCTCTTCATAAGGTAATTTACGCATTGCTTTTCCCTGTTTATCTTGCCTTCAATATGTCATATGAGTGTCAAATTTTCTTAATACTCTTTCCTCATTATGTGACCCAAAAATGCAACTGCTTCTTTCTAATTGTAACTATAAGTATCCTTTTATTTCCATTTTCTCTAAAACGTCGTCGTTGCTATCATGTTCAGTCCATGATATTCTCAGCATCCTTCTGTAGAACCACATTTCTGTTGCCTTAATTATCTTTTTCAACTCGGGTGCGATTGTCACGCACTCACTACAATATAAAAGTTATATTAGTTTCCAGTATCTTTTCCTAGTTTGTAACGAACTTTGACCGCTTCTTAATACTCTGATTTGTCTTTGGAGGGCGTATTTTGCTACGTCAATGCATCCTACTGTACAAACGCTGGTGTCCCTCAGGGCTCTATCCTAGGTTAGACGCTTATTTTCATAAATGATCTCCCAGACGTGATCAAATCCGAAGCAGGCATCTACGCAGATGACACCACAATTTACTCCCGCATCAGTAAGATATTCTGCGAGGCGGACAAACATAACCTTGCTGCTGATCTTGAGAGGGATCAACACTCAGTAGTAGACCGGGGAAAGAAGTGGCTTGTAAATTTCAATGCGTCTAAGATGAAGCTGCTGTCTGTCAATCATCACAGGTAACCTCTTCTGTCACCCATAAGCATGAAGCAAGCGAGTCTCCCTGAAAGCAATATAGTGCGTCTCCTCGGCCTTACCCTATCTTCCGATCTCAAGTGGAACCATTATATTGAGTCAATAGCTAAATCCACTGCTATGAATGATGGGTCACTGTGTCGGTCCAGGAAGTTTTTTCCGCCTGAATTCATCTTGAACATAAACAAAGCAACCATTAGCCCGTGCATGGAATACTGCTGTCATATATGGTCAGGCGCCCCCGCTGTTCATCTCAGTGTTCTTGACAGGCTCTAAAGGAGAATCAGTAATGTGATAGGTACCGACTTTGCGGCTCGGCTCCAGCCACTTTCTAACCGACGGGATGTAGCTTCCCTCTGTCTGTTATATAAATATTCTCATGGTATCTACTCCGACGAACGTAAGTTACTGGTGCCCTTGCCACTGAAGTTTACTCGTGCATCCAGACTTGCAACTGTGTCCTACCCATTCACAGATCAAACAAATGCAGCCGACAATTTTCCTCCAGTAACTTCTTTCCTCACACTTCCCGCCTGTAGAACTCCCTTCCATATTCTTGCTTTCCTGACGGCTACAACCTCCACGAATTTAAATGCAATGTCAATGCCCATCTCTTAATTACTTGACTCTAATTCTTTCTACATCACCCTGTATATCTTTTCATTTCTTTCTATCTTCGCAACTGTCATCACATCTGGATTCCCATCCTCCTTTTCTTGACCTTTTTCTGACACCCCTTGTCACTGGTTCATTTTTCTCTTTACTCTTCTCCTATCTAACAGTTTTCTCTTATGTAGCCACCCCACTGCGCATCAGTGGCGTTACTGCTTTGTTTGGGGTGTAACAATTAAAAAAAAATCTTCGGATCTCAGTGTCACATTTCTCGTCCTCTATTGAAAAAATATTTTGAACACTTCTAGTTTTGTACGTTCTGGATTTTGTTACATCGAGTTCCTATTTGCAACTTGGGTTATTCATATTGCATATATCTATGTATCATGATATTTAGTCCTTTCTTCTCGCTTTTTTGTTATACTGGAATGTCTAATAAAGTAACTGAACAGATAATAAATAAATAATTTATCAACCAGAGAAAAAATGTTGCACTTAAGTCAAGTTTTCCGTGAGACACTGTGTAATTTAAACGTCTCATAGAATGAAACCGACACCAGAAAATAAAGCACCAATTATACCATGAATGTTTCGTTTTTTGAGGACAATATGTCATTACATTCTTTCTTCAAACACTTGGCAGGAAAAACCTCGAACTGTTTGTTTTTAATACCCACATCTCACAGATCAATGAGGACGTCTGATTTCTTATGTTCAACTAGCAGTATAGCCCAGCGTTGCTCGGGTGTAATGAAAGCTTTAAAACTAATCCATGGTCCTGGAGCTCAGACTCTTTGGACGTTGGCACGAAAGACTAAAAAGCAATAGTTGTTTCCAGTTAAAGCGAAACCGTAGACTGAAACAAAAATGAATGGATGTAAATCAAATTTTGGTTTCCTGGTATCGATATCAAATTTTCTGCACTATTGTAAGAACTGCAACCTTGAAACTTCTGAATATCGTTTCTTATGTCTTTGTCTATGAGTGTATGAAATTTGACTAAAATCGGATCACCCTTTCTATAACCCGATTTTTTCGATTATGGATTTTCGATATTTATCAGGGGACCTCGACACAAAACCTAACTAAGAACACTCGCAGACGCTTATAGTACAACTGTGTAAATTTTCAAGAAAATCGGTTCAGCCGTTTCGGAGTCTATAGGTAACGGACACACACACACACACACACACACACACACACACACACACACACACACACAAAGACAAAGTTTCATTTTTAAATAAGTTTAGATACTTCTAAAATCAAGTTATCAGCCTTTAATTCAAACCGAAAGGACCTTGGTTTTTCTTTAGTCTGAATGAACGTTTTACTCTCAAGGACACCCCTTAAATCGCACGTCTTTGCGATATCAAGCTCGCTCTAAACCACAGGGGGTGCCCGGATATAGAACAGTAGGTAAAGATGCTGGAAAATTCTCGATAATTCGTAACACTCTTAAAATGATAATAACAACATCGACATAACACAATCGGTGTTTAAAATATGTTCATTGTTTATTTCACATACTACATTTTATCACTTATAAGATTTTTAAGTAATGTATATAATGTGCGTTGTGGCGCACAGTGGATATCGGCTCGGAACGAGAAATCGGGTAGCCGAGTTCGAATTCCGGCTGAATTCATTGCTTTCACTTACGCGCAAATACCCTTGGGAAAGGTATTAATCCGTCTCTTCCCTCCAGTTATGGGTTAAATAACAGGACAGATTGGGTTCTATAGCCTTGGTCGGCAACCAGTCTACCGCAGAAAGCAATGGCAACCTACTGCGGGATAATCTTCTGCCCAGTCAGTCATGTCTCTTTCGAGACATGATCGCCCAAGCGTGTATCACGTATGGCATATAACTGACTGATATAATGACTATTATATTATTGTGTATTTTGAGTAAACACGATTAAAATGTAAACGAAATTCACATAATTTTATACGTTGCTTAATTCTTCTTTTTTTTTACACAAGCTGTGATTTGCGAAACATTTAGAGATTCTTGAAACATACAAAGAAGCTGAAATATTATTGGCCGTAAGCTGGCGCTTCAGATTCTTCTTATTTTAAGCCTTTTTCGTCGATATAGTCGATCGGCAGCAGAAAAAACACAGCTCTGTTCAATTATAGTCATACAGAATGTAGCGGCGGAGAGCGACAAAAAATGACTACAAATAAACTTTAAGAAAAACGAGTGCATGGTCAACAGCAAAAGGGACAACCAAAAATGTCAAATAAATGTGGGAGATACCAGAATTAAGCAAGTACAAAAATTTAAATACCTAGGAAGTGTCCTGACTGAAGATGGAAAGTTCGACACGGAGATCCGAAGGCGAATTGGCATGGCAAAGGACGCGTTCCAGAAGCTGAGCAAAATACTAACACACACGAAAATCTCACTGGAAACAAAGAAATGAATGCTGGACTGCTACCTGATGTCAGTTCTTCAATACGGCAGCGAATTCTGGACAATATCGAAAATGAGGACAAAACTGGAAGAAGCGGAAATGTGGTTCTACAGAAGGATGCTGCGAATATCGTGGACTGAGCATGCAAGCAACGATGAGGTGTTGGAAAGAATGGCAACAAAGAGGAAATTGATACTGAGCATCAGGAAGAGACAACTGAAGTTCCTGGGACACGCAATGGAAAGAGAGCCTGGAGAACCTGATACTGACTGGCCAGATAGAAGGAAAGAGAGACAGAGGAAGACAGCGGATAACATATTTGCAGGGCCTGGTTGACGGAACGGGGGTTGACAGGAGTAACGGGAGCAAACATACTAGGAGCCACAAGGGATAAGGAGATGTGGAGAACCATGATCGCCTACGTCCTGAAAGGACAGGGCACATAGAAGAAGAAGACCATGGGGGCATTTGCGTCTTTGTCTTGCTTCTACGGCGAATAATATACCTTGCATCCACTTAAGCACTGTTACTCTTGGGAAAGGTATTAATCCGTCCCTTCCCTCCACTTATGGGTTAAATAACAGTGTTGGTGTCACAATAAAAACACCTTTGGTACCCCTGGCGAAGCATCAAGTATTCAGCTATTTGACAAGATTATGAATTTCGCTATAAACTGCGCCAGGGTTCCAAATTTACAGGGAATACTGGAGAGGTGTCGTGAGTTCGATCTCGGTCGAGGCCGCAGGACGACGACGACGACGACGAATTCTCTGCCCCCTATTCAAATCGAGATTCAACTGTTATTTCTCCAACATATTCTTATAATATGCAACTATTGTTCGGTCTATATTTAGTAACAATTTATCTTGAGTGGCTTAAATTTTACTTGAATTCTTTTAACCTTGACATTTCTTATTGTTACAGGTCAATATTGCGACATTGACGCTCGTTGTGACCCTTTAAATTGTTCTTGCTCTGGACCAGACGACAACTACACTTGTGCGTGTCCCACAGGCTACAGGTTTGAGACTAAGTGTGTTGGTAAGTCGAAGTTGATGATAACAATAATAAACAAACTATTATGAAAAGGTTACCGAAATCTGTACACACACACACACACACACACACACACACACACACACACATATATATATATATATATATATAGTCATCCGCAGACAGATCTGTTTCGCCGTATCACAACTCATCAGTACGGTTAGACACCGATTGCTTTTTTACCCAGGATTGAAACCCGACCGAAATGGCGTCAGTCGGCGACTCTACCCCTGGGCTATAGGCGTTCGGTGGAAGTAGGCAGCGCATATCATTGTACACGCCCAATAGCTAGCGCGCTCTAATTCATTTCACTGAATGAGCGATGCGTACATGCCAGAGCAGCCACTGTTTATCAAAATCTACCATTCTTCCAGAGTGCTCAATCAGGGTGTGAGAGTTTTAAATATAAAACTTTAATCCAAAAGGAAAAGCAGGAAAGTAAATACCAAAGACCCGATCCTAATTAATATTCAAAAATGATCAAAGGATATAAATATAAATTTTTGATATATTTTTTCTAAATTATATTTACTCTATTAAATTAAATAAATGAATTTAGCATTGAGTTCTTATGAGTTTATCTTTATTGGAATTTACCTGGATAATATATCAAGCGTTAGTGTTCCACGTTATATATAAATATCAGCATGCGGTGTAGATATAGAAGAATCCAAAGGAGTATCCTGTACATACAGTGGTAGGATAACTCTCTAAGAGAGTCTCAAAATATATATGCATACAAATACATATAGAGCAAATATTTTCATTAGCGTAAAACCTTCTGTACAATAAAAACGGAAGCTGATCATGGTTCGCCTGAAGTAGGCCTATACCTCCGATTCACCATGAAATAACATGTCTGCCTTAAGTTTTCTTATATATATATCTGCGGATGATTATAGTATATATATATATATATATATATATATATATATATATATATATATATATATATATATATATATATATATAGATAGATAGATAGATAGATAGATTGTGCACACTGTACAAATGGTAGATTTTAAAAACAGTATCTTCTCACCGCTATTTACGCCTCGTTTTTCGTCAATGAATTGAATACTCCCGGCTACGAACCTTTTTTTTTAACATTCTGTATATATCATGACAAAATCAGTCTTTCTCCTTTGTGCACCAAAAGCGTAGAAGTAAACTTCCCAGCTGATGTCAAATCGGTCGAGTTTCAATCCTGGCTGGAAGCTATCGAATATCTATATATATTTATGCACTACCGGCCATAATTATTAGGCACCCCTAGTATTTAAAAAAATGTATTTCATTCTATGTTTTCGTATTTATTGCCAAGTGAATAATTGTAAATGAAAATAGAATGGTTCTTTTGTTAACACTGCACAATAACATGTGCCTCAAATGAATTAATAAATATTTAATAATTACCTATATTGCAGTTTCATCAATGAAAGAATGAAGAAAATTTAGTTTGATTCTGACAAGTTCATCTTTGCTTCCTTGCCTTGAAAAAAATTGCAAAGTAATAATATCAAAAGAACCATTCTATTTTCATTTAGAATCATCCACTAGGCAATAAATACTAAAAATAGTATGAAATACATTTCTTTTAAAAAACTTGGGTGGCCTAATAATCATGGCCGATAGTGTATATATATATATATATATAGCCTTAAATAAAGTAGACGTCATAATTATTCCAAACCCGAGGAACCTTTCGGCCAACATTTATCAAGGGTAGAGAAGGATGGATGTCTCCCATTTTTAGATGTCTGTGTTCAGCGCCGGGACGGGGTTTTCGTGACATCGGTTTTTCGCAAACCCACCTTTACTGGTTTGTACACCAATTGGAAATCTTTTGCTCCTAAGTCCCATAAAATAGGTCTAATAGAAACTTTGGTTCACAGTGCCCTTAACATTTGTTCTCCGGAGTGTTTGAGCAGCGAATTAATTCGCTTACAAAATATTTTCGAAGGTAACGGGTACCCAACTAATGTAGTAAAACGCGTGATCGATCGTAAGGTCAAACGTTTTAAAGAACCAAAAGTTGAAGGACCTAGTCGCTGTCCCTTGTATTTAAAATTACCCTGGCTTGGAAGAAAATGGCAAACTGTTACTGATAAAGTTTCGGCATGTGTTTTGTCCGGTTATTTTTCGGTGCAGTTGCGTGTTGTTTTTCAGACAAGACCTGTGTTTCCGTCCTTCAGCAAGGATAGGTTGTCCCATTTTCGGAAAAGTTCTGTTGTTTACAAATTTAAGTGCTGATGCGATGCGGCATATATAGGACGAACCAATCAGAGGTTGGAGAGGCGGGTTGCGTAACACGTCCTCGCGAATATACGTTCAGGTAGCCCTCTCAGAACTATAATAACAACCCAAGCAGTTCCGGATTCAGCAATTGGCCAACAGCTGCTGGACAGTCAAGCATGTGCCTCCTCGTATGAAAGAGCATTTCCTTCGCTCCTTACAATAACTGGAGTGTTTGTGAGTGGTACATTTTTTCCTTTTTATTTCACTCTTGTGGAATTATATGTATACATCCCCCGTACATTTTAATATTTTTTTTTTCATTAAAGTTTACTTTTAAACGAATCCCATCTTCTCCCAGTATTGTAAGTAATCCTTTGGTTTTTTCCTTCTTTGACCCTTTATAATTAAGCCAACGAAGCCCTTGTTAAGTGTTGGCCGAAAAGTCTCTTTCGGGTTTGGGATAAGTATGACGTCTACTTTATTTAAGGCTATTAGTGTTTTCTGTGGGTACAAATCATTATTTGTACACACACACACACACACACACACACACACACACACACACACACACACACACACATTATATATATATATATATATATATATATATATATATAGTATATCGAGGCAGCAAGTAGTTTTCTAAATATATGCTATTAAATATAAGAGACAATGAATGTCTATTATATTTAATCATGAGCCGTTCTAAACGTCGTATTTTTGCTTTAATTTCAGTTGAAAATAAAGACAAAAATTCTCCAACATTTGGATATTTATTTATTGGTTTTCTTCTAAGCTTTCGGCTCACATGAGCCATCTTCAGAGAGGTAGTTTAAACTGAAATATTATAAAATCCACCATCACCGACGATTTTATTTTGTGTTGACATAAAACTCCGCTTGGCAACGGCAATAGTTACCAAAAATAATAAACGCAGTTCTTAAGTTTGCGATGCGGTTTTATGACGTCACACCGCGGGATAGCCCGAAATGACAACAAAGCCTTGTAGTCAAATGCAATGTAATATGTTATTTCCTGTTTTAAAGTTGATTTTATTGAGTGTTGGTTGTTTTGATTTGATGTACATGGTCTCCAATATCTGCAAGTTCCTCTTACTGTGTGTATGATTAAGGATCACCGTATTGTTGATCAAAATCTGTCTGATATTACCTACATGTTTATGTTTTTCAGAGAAATGTTGTTTAATAGTACTCTGATCAGAAAGATGACATGTAAGTCTACGGGAGAGCGTGGTTGTAGTAAAACCAATATATCTACTAGGTTTTTGATTAGTATCAGAGATGCAATCTCTGAATGGGCATGTAAATTGGTTCACTACATTGGTTTTTTGTAAAGAATTTAGTTTAGTGCTTGTTGGGTTATTATAGACTATGAGGTCAATTGTTTTAAACTTTTTATAATATATAATGAGTTTAATTTGATTATTACTTTCGACTGGTTTAACATTTCTACGTATTTTTTTTTTGAGAGTTTTTTCATCTTGTTTATAATTATTATGTATTTGGTTGCAATAGTATAAGTTAATAGTGTTATGTTTATTTTGATGTAAACCATTATTATTAATATTATCATTATTGTTAGAGCTATTGTTAATTTTGTTGAGATACATTTTAATTTGTTGATCAATAACGGAGTTAGGAAATCCATTATTGACTAGTGTTTGCTTAATGGTGTGTAATTCTTTATAAAATATAGATTTGGAAGAAGATATCATTTGTGTGCGTTGAAGTAAGTTTTTTATAACAGCTAACTTATATCGTTGGGGGCATTCACTATTATAATTAAGAAGACACGAATTTATGCTAGTTGGTTTCCTATATAGAGAGGTAGTAAATTTATGTGTGCTAGAATCAATGAATACATCAAGGAATGGGAGTTTGTTATTAATATTAAGTTCTAATGTAAATTTGAGGACGGAGTGACTTTCAAATTTGTTTTTAAGATATTTAATTTGATCGAAATTCTTAGCTAAAACAAAGATGGCATCTATGTATCTTACATATATAGAGGGTTTATTGTTGTCATTAATTATTTTATTTTCTAGATTTGCCAAATAATAATTAGAAAAGAGGGGACTTAAAGGAGATCCCATCGCAATACCATCTATTTGTGTATAAATATTGCCTAAGGGATCGTGAAAGGGTACTTGTGTGGTGCATGTAAATAATAGTTTTTTTAATATAGTGGGTTTAATATTGATTGATGGGAGAGTAGCATGGTTGTATACATCACGGATAATGATGTCAATTGTTTCCTGGACGGGGACATTTGTGAATAAGTTTTGGACATCCAAAGATGCAATTATTTGATTAAACTGCGTTTATTATTTTTGGTAACTATTGCCGTTGCCAAGCGGAATTTTATGTCAACACAAAATAAAATCGTCGGTGATGGTGGATTTTATAATATTTCAGTTTAAACAACCTCTCTGAAGATGGCTCATGTGAGCCGAAAGCTTAGAAGAAAACCAATAAATAATTATCCAAATGTTGGAGAATTTTTGTCTTTATTTTCAACTGAAATTAAAGCAAAAATACGACGTTTAGAACGGCTCATGATTAAACATAATAGACATTCATTGTCTCTTATATTTAATAGTATATGTTTAAAAAAAAATTATATATATATATATATATATGAGAGGTCTTTCACGCAGCTGATTGATGTTACAATAATCATTTCAACTCCAGAGTATCTAGACAGACCGTCTACTCGTCAAGGAATATCAACATTTGATTGCTTATATTCATCGATTTATCTTTTTTTACAAACTTGTCATTATATATCTCAATAATCGGTATTAATTCTTATCTTGGTGTGGATAAGGTACACCGCATACGTAAATATCCGAGTCAAAAAAGTGCACAATAAAATCTAATAAAAGAAACGGAAAAATATGGCTTTCCAATAGGTGGCAATCTTTCTACGATTATATTGCATTACTATTATTTTACTATAAAATGTTTTTTTTTTTATATTTTCCTGATGTTTTGAAACAAGTTTGAGGGTTAACTATTCGTCCATGGCTAGTGTCCTATCAGATGCTACAACCACGGGTCAGGGTGGATGTGAGAACAACATCAATTAAGAAAAAACCCAGAAAGATATATACAATAATTTATAATGGATTCAAGGCATCGCTAGATATTAAGAACTTCTATTTCTCACCGGCACAATGTGGCTTCCCTGTGTCTCTTCCACAAATACTTTCACGGCTTCTACTCCGATGAACTTAGCTCACTGCTACCCCATATATATAAATTTACTCGAGCCACAAAATTAGCAACTAGATCCTACCCTTTTAAATTGTAAACTAAATTCTATTCTAACAGCTTCTTTTCTCGCACTTCCTGCTCGTGAAATTCTCTTCCATTTACTTGCTTCCCCGACAGCTACAATCTCCAAGAATTTATACGTAAAGTCAATCGTCATCTCTTATTTCACTAACCTGCATCCTCTCTCACATGCTCCTTTCTCTGTCCACTCCAATGTCATCATTATTCTCATCCTTCTCTTACCCACTTCCTGACACCCGCTATAAGTTGTCACTCTTTCTCATAACTTTCCTCCTATGTAATCCCCTGCAAGACAGTGGCAGTAAAATGCCTTGCTTGGGGCGATTTGATTATAAAAAATGTTTAAACTGTTCTTTTGAACTAACATGGAATTGTCTTGTGTACGTGAACAAGTCCACCAACTTCTTAATGTTTGAGCAAACCCAGTTGGATTACTTCTTAATAATTTCTTAACCAGGCTAACAACTTTTCAGCAATATATTGCACACCACCAATAGTTTTGCTAACGTTCATTTCGAATATCATTTAGTAAGAAAAATCGGTCAATGTTCGTTTTAGGTGTTAACGGCTTTTCCCCTTCAAATCTATCCAAAATAGCATTATTTCTGTACAAATGTATATGCTGAACTCAAATTAACAATTAGTTATTGAAGAAACTTACCTTTTTTGCTTTGAAAGTCCATAAAAAAACGAACTATATCTCGTACTTTTTCTCTCCCGTAACTCTCACGAAGTGATGTAATTAACTGCAGAATGACGTTCTACGTAGGCAGCAATTTTCTGTCGAATTTTGCTTGATTTCATTCCTTTACTTAAAATTCCGCGATGTACTTCCTGTCATGAAAGTAATAAGCGTTGAAATACAATAGCGCATTACCTTCATTACCGGAAGTACATAGCCGGAAGTATCAGTAAATGAAGAAAAATCGACCAAAAATTTACCAAAATTCTTTCACATACGCAGTACGTCATTCTGCAGTTAATTACATGACTTCGTGAGAGTTACGGGAGAGAAAAAGTGCAAGATATAGTTCGTATTTTTTATGGACATTTAGATAAAAAAGCTAAGTTTTCAATAACTAACAGTTGATTTGAGTTCAGCATATACATTTGCACAGAGATAATGCTCTTTTAGACACATTTGAAGGGGAAAAGCGTCGGGACTTACAACGAAAATTTACCGAAAAATCATAAAAAATTTTTTTAGCTTAAATTGAATAAATATGAGTTTTTATAATAACTTTCAAGTTCAAGAAGAACAATTGAAAATATTTGGGGCGCAATTCGTTTTGTGAATTACCTTTTTTAATTTGCGACTTCTTTTTTTCTTCTTTAATAGATATAAATGAATGCCTATTAAATACGACAAACAACTGTTCACATATTTGTACAAACACTGTCGGCGGTTACGATTGTTCATGCAGAGATGGCTATTTGTTGGTCAACGAAACAAAATGCGTCAGTAAGTTGTTGTTTTTTTTTTTACTCTATTCGTAAATCTGTTCAAGTATTTGTTATATTGATGTTTATCATCCCCCACAAAAAAAGACCTACCCATGTAATCAGTCAGTGAAGTGCCATACGTGATCCACACTTGGGCGATCATGTCTCGAAACAGACATGACTGACTGGGCAGAAGATTATCTCACAGTAGCTTGACATTGTTTTCTGCTGTAGACTGGTTGCTAGCCAAGGCTATAGTACCGAATTTGTCCTGTTATTTAATTCATAACTGGTGAGAAGAGATGGATTAATACATTTCCCAAGGGTATTTGCGCGTAAGTGAATGCAAGGAATTCGAACTTGGCTCCCTGATTTTTCGTGCCGATATCCATAGCACCACAACGCACTCCGTAGGCTACTTAAAATGGTTGAGAGGGGTGTTATGCAAGAAGAAGTGGAACGAAGTGAAGTTTACGAAAATATGGCTTTGTAATGTTGCTTTTTTAGAAAAAAATGATTGGAAAAGACATCTTTCTCAGGACAGTGTAAGAATTTTCGAAGTCTGGAAAGTGGAAAAAGAACAACTGACGCACAGATGTGACATCAGTACTTCATTTTTTGTCTAATCTGATTCTTGGGGAAATAAAGAATGGTAGGTACTTCCTAGAAAGATAGAAAAATCCGTCCATTTTCTTTTTACCAGTAGGGTATGTAATGAACTTGAAACACAATAAACTGTTCAAAGAATGGCGACTATAAGACTGAAACTATTCATTCTAACAGGAGACTTCAGGGTTTGACTAGTGATGTCAAAAATAAATCTCAGTGCAAATCAAATTTTATTTAAAAGGAAATTAGAAGTCTGAGAGATGTTCCAGATTTCTGAAATAATTATTTCCTTATGTATCAGAAACTTTCTTCACCATAGCGTAGATTTATTTCCCTATTTCTACAATAATCATACCTGAGATAATTATTTTCCCTATTTGTTAGAAAACACGTTCCTTATAACTGAAAAAATGATTTCTCTATTTCTGCGAGAATTATTTCTTTATTTTTGACTGGATTATCACTCTATTTCTGGATTATCCCTCTATTTCTGGATTATCACTCTATTTCTGGATTATCCCTCTATTTCTGGATTATCACTCTATTTCTGGATTATCCCTCTATTTCTGGATTATCACTCTATTTCTGGATTATCACTCTATTTCTGGATTATCACTCTATTTCTGGTATAAGCATATTCTAAGGTAATCGAGAATTATTTATCCTATTTTTGAGTCAATTATTAGCCTATTTCAGCCATAATTATTTTACTATTGCTGAGTCAATTAATGCTCCATTTCTGATAGAATAATTCCCTGTGGCTGCGGTAAATATTTCCTATTTCTGTGTCTATTATTACGCTATTTCTCACAAAATTATTATTCTATTTTCGCGATAATCATTTTTCAATACCTGGGGCAATTATTACACTATTACTACTAGAATTATTTCAATATATCATTCGAGAATTACTCCTCATTTCTGAGTTAAATATTATCCTATTTTTGACAGAATGAAATCCCCATTTTCCATTTAATTATTTGCTCTATTCAGTCAATTAAGTGCCATACGGGAAACACGCTTGGGCGATCATGTCTCAAAAGAGACATGACTGACTGGGCAGAAGATTATCCCGCAGTTGGTTGCCATTGCTTTCTGCGGTAGACTGATTGACGACTAGGGCTATAGAACCCAATCAGTCCTGTTATTTAACCCATAAGTGGAAGGAAGAGACGGATTAATACCTTTCCCAAGGGTATTTGCGCGTAAGTGAATGCAATGAGTTCAACTGGAATTCGAACTCGGCTCCCTGGTTTCTCGTTCCGAGTCGATATCCACTGCACCATAACGTACATTCCGCTCATTATGCAAGATCTTTTGCCAATTTTGGGATTAATTTCTCTATTTGTCAGTCACTAAATACACTATTTTTGGGAGAATTATTTCCCCATTCCTACGTGTATTATCTCCTTGTCTTCAAAAAAAAAAAAAAATAATGTCGTGTAATGAATTTGCTTTGTTTTCCATTACAGACCGAGACGAATGCGCCCTTTTTCTTCATAATTGTGAACATATTTGCACAGACACTGAAGGATCTTTCAACTGTTCCTGTTATCCCGGTTACATACTAAATGGAACTAACTGCGTAAAAGGTCAGTAAGCTAATAGAAGCTCCGTTTTGTTAAATCATCTCAAAAAAGATGCTTCCCCAATCACTACAATATTAACCAGTTCAAGTCTAATGTTAGCCGTTATCTTCTGCAATATTTCTATAAATTGTGCCTCTTAATCTATAACGCTCTACACTAAGTGGCTTTTGGGTTATGTGCAGCAGTTGGTTCTGGTTAAATGTCACTGGCAGAAATGCCTAAGAAAGAGGAATGACAAAATCTAAATTTATTTATAAATGGAACTCTGTCTGTGTGTATGTGTGTCTGTGTGTGTGTCCGTTACCTACAGACTCCGAAACAGATGAACCGATTTTCTTGAAAATTTACACAGTTGTACTATAAACATCTGCGTGTGTTCTTAGCTAAGCTTTGTGTCGAGGTACCCCCGATAAATATTGAAAATCGATAATCGAAAAAATCGTGTTATAGAAGGAGTGATCCGATTTTAATCAAATTTGATACACTCATAGACAAAGACATAAGAAAGGATATTCAGAAGTTTCAAGGTTGTAGTTCTTACAATAGTGCAGAAAATCGATAATATATATATATATATATATATATATATATATATATATATAAAAGGCAAAATGTTTGTGTGCATGTGTCTGTTTATCTGCCTGTATGTCTGTATTTTTTTTCAGCCCTTTTATTTTAGTTTTTGCTTCGGATTTGGCTCTAAGTAGGTATAACTGTAGTTCTTAGTCTCAGCCATGATACCATTTACTCAGAGGGCTTATTTAGCCTTCAAAATTTAGTTTATGACGAAAAAAACTTATTCGATATCGATACCAGGAAATCAAAATTTGACTTAGATTCATTCATTTTTCTTTCAGTCTACGGTTTTGCTTTAACTGGAAACAACTATTGCTTTTTAGTCTTTCGGACCAACGTCCAAAGAGTCTGAGCTCCAGGACCATGGATTAGTTTTAAAGCTTTCATTACACCCGAGCAACGCCGGGTTACAATAAACGATAATGAGAAAAAGGAAAGAAAAAAATAAACAGCGTAAAAATAACATTAAACAAACAAAAACTATATGTAAGGCAAAGTAACAGTAATAAAACAAAGTAACTATCAGTCAATCAATTATTAGCTTATTTCTATTTTAATACTACTAGTATAGCCCGGCGTTGCTCGGGTGTAATGAAAGCTTTAAAACTAATCTATGGTCCTGAAGCTCAGACTCAGCCTAAAGGGTATTTGTGTGAAGTTTGGTGAGAATCGGATAAAAATTGTGGATTTGTATAAAGGACACACAGATAGATAAACAGACACACACACACACAAACATCTTGCCTTACATATATATATATTTTCGATTTTCTGCACTATTTTAAGAACTGCAACCTTGAAACTTCTGAATATCGTTTCTTATGTCTTTGTCTATGAGTGTATCAAATTTGATAAAAATCGGATTATTCCTTGTATAACCCGATTTTTTCGATTATGGATTTTCGATATTTATCGGGGGTACCTCGACACAAAACCTAGCTAAGAACACTCGCAGACGCTTATAGTACAACAGTGTAAATTTTCAAGAAAATCGGTTCAGCCGTTTCGGAGTCTAAAAGTAACGGATACACACACAGACAGGCACACACACAAAGTTTCATTTATAAATAAGTTTAGATTGCCGAGACAATCACTGCCCCATTTCTGATAGAATTACTCCCTATTGCTGCAGCAAATATTTTCTATTTCTGTGTTTATTATTACACTATTTCTCACAAAATTATTATTCTATTTTTGCGATAATCATTTCCCAATATCTGGGTCAATTATTACACTATTACTACTAGTAATATACACATGGACAATCATGTCCCGAAAGAGACATGACTGACTGGGCAGAAAGTTTTTCCGTTATAGTTGTTATTACTTTCTGCGATAGACTGGTTTCCAACCAAGGATATAGAAACCAATATGTCCTGCTATTCAGCCTATAGCTGGAGGAGGAAGCGATGGATTAATACCTTTCCCAAAGTTTTTTGCGCATAAGTGAATGCAACGAATTCAACTGGAATTCGAACTCTGCTCTCTGATTTCGTGTTCAGAGTCAAAATCAACTGCACCAGAACGCACATCAAAAAGCAAAGTAATAATGAAAAAGTTAGTAAGTTCACAAAAAAGGCATATAAGACAAGCGACTGTAGAATTCTGGTTTCAAAAGAAGAAAAAAAAAGGATTAAATCTGATTAATGCCTAAAGTCACCTGTTCTTATTGATTAGAAGAGACAATCGCCGCAGCACACACATATATATATATATATCTGTTTGTCTGTAAGTTTGTGACGGGGATAGTCACTGAATAGCAGACGCAGGTCGTAAATTTGTAATGTGGTTCTATGACGTTACATCGCGTGAGAGACCGAAATATTAACAAAACCATATGTCTAAACGCAATTTAAAGACTGTTATTGTTGCTTAGCAATATTTTATGTCTACTAAGATAAAATCATCTTTGATGGTGTATGTCTTTATGTTAACATCCCGGTAACCTCTCTGAAGATGGCTCATGTGAGCCGAAAGCTTAGAACTAGCATAATAATAAAAAATATCCAAATGTTGGACAATTTTCAATGTTTTTTCACCTGAAATCAAAGCCAAAACTCGATGTTTAGAACGGCTCATGATTAAACACAATAGACATTCATTTTCTGTTATATCTAACAGTATATGTTTAAAAAATTATCTGCTGCCTCGATACAATATATATATACTAGCAGTATAGCCCGGCGTTGCTCGGGTGTAATAAAAGCCTTAAAAGAAATCCACGGTCCTGGAGCTCAGACTATTTGGACGTTGGCACGACAGACTAAAAGGCAACAGTTGTTTCCAGTTAAAGCAAAACCGTAGACTGAAAGAAAAAATGAATGGATCTAAGTCAAATTTTGAAGTTTGGTGAGGACCAGATAAAAATTATGGATTACATAAAGGATATACAGACAGATATACAGACAGATAAACAGAGAGACACACACACAAACATCTTGCCTTTTATATATATATATATATATATATATATATATATATATATATATTATCGATTTTATGCACTATTGTAAGGACTGCAACCTTGAAACTTCTGAATATCGTTTCTTATGTCTTTGTCTATGAGCGTATGAAATTTGATTAAAATCAGACCACTGCTTCTATAACCCGATCTTTTCGATTATCGATTTTCGATATTTATCGGGGGTACCTCGACACGCAACCTAGCTAACAACACTCGCAGACCCTTATAGTACAACTGTGTAAATTTTCAAGAAAATCGGTTCAGCTGTTTCGGATTCTATAGGTAACGGACTACACACACAGAGACACACACACATACACAAAGTTCCATTTATAAATAAGTTTATATATATATATATATATATATATATATATATATTCAAAATAATAACTAAATAGATTCTGCAAGTATCTAAGTTTTAAATTTATATTAAGATAAACTTTAAGAAAAACCATTAACAAACAGAACCTAATTCCGTTACAATCCGGCGCACTAAGGCGTTGGATAAGAGGGGGGGGGGAAAGAAATAGCTTGAGATTCTTTGTGTGTGTATATATATATATATATATATATATATATATATGTGTGTGTGTGTGTGTGTGTGTGTGTGTGTGTGTAAAGCGTTACATTTTAATGATACTTAGTGCTAGAATTGTGTTTTGTTTTTTGTTGTGGATCCTGGGAATGAGAACCGCACAAAATAATGAATAACAACCCAGATATTTGAGATAGAAAATAAGTATATTAAACGTAAAGATACAAACTTGAATGCAGGTCAGTTATCCATGAATACGATATAAAAGAAATATATATACAAGTCTCTGAAGTGAAACCGTAGCAGAATTAGTATGTCCATGTCGGAAGCTGACATGTGCTGCGTAGTAATCTTCTGTCTGAGTGGAGCTCAGAGCTGCTATGAACTATGACGTGGAACTTCGGTATCTGTCGGAGTCTTACGGTAACTCTCGTACTCTTACGGTAACTCTCGGACTCTTAGAGTAATTCTCGGACTCTTACGGTAACTGAGGTATCTCTCTATGGCAGGAGTATATGTATACTCAAGTCGAGTCCATTATCATAGAAAAAGGGGAGACCCCACAACAGTTTTTATCGTTTCTTATTTCACGTTGATAAAACGATCTGAAAATTAGCAATTTCGTAGGAGGGAAGAGATGTGTTTTCTTTGTATTTTTCCCTCCTGTCATTATAAAATACATTTTACTCGCTCTCATATAAACAATTAGAACATACGATAGAATTTACTTCCGAAATGAAAACAAATAATTATCAACTTGTTACATCGCGTTAATTATAGCCTAAAACATCGACAATCAACTAATAAAAATGATCTTATAAATTTCTATTCTCCCCATAACAACAAAATAAAATTCGCAATAATCTTTGGATTCTATTTAAGATCAATCTTAATTTTTAACCTTTGGTATATAGATGAAGAAGACAAATACATTTAACATGCTTTTAAGCTCATTTAATACGATAATTATTCCATATTCATTGTGAAACAAGAACCTCATAAATTATTTTAAAAAAGAAAAGAGGACTTTCCTTACAAACCTAACGAACCAAGTATATTGTTCTACCAGTAATTCTATTGCGACAACATTTCAAAAGAATGCATATTAACATAAAATTTGTTATAACTAAGTCTAAAATAATAAAATACTTAGTACAAAAAATGATAACCTAAAAGTTGAAGAACGCATTTAATTTATTGCATGTAATAATTGCCACAAAAAATACATCGGAGAAATCTCAAGGAATTTAAATAACATTATATGAACACAAAAGGGATCTTTTACAAAACAACACATTAAATGCATTAGTTTCTGCCCGTAACCAGTCTGATCATAAAATGCTACTCTAATTACACTGTCCAACAACCAAAAAATTATTGAGCAGAGAACGACCGTTTCTAGTGTAAATGTTTGTGTACATTACGAAAATGACACGCACTTTTCCCTATCAGGTTTCATTTTTTATTTTTATTTTTTTGTAAATCGTGAGTAAAATGTTTAATTTATTATGTAAGTTTTACACTTACACGTAAGTTTCAAAATTACTTATATATATATATATATATATATATATATATTATGTTTTTCTGGTAGATATAATACTTAAATAAATTAAAATGATTAGAGGAACTTGTTTTAACAATCCAGATAATTTTTGTTATATTTGTGGATGGGTACAACAAAGGCCTACAAGCGAAAAATATCAAATTGCATAAAAAAAAACTTTAAAAACAATATTCGAAATGAAGTGGGAGATCAAGACAAGAAATGGACACCACATATATATGCTGTTCGTTTTGTTTCCTTGCTCTATCGAAATGGACAAATGGCTTTTTTTTCCCGGAAAATTCATCAGCTCTAAACAATGGTCACGGTGAACGATTTCACCAAGACATAGCTGCAATGGAAACTCGTTACAAAGGAAAGTGGATCCCAGCTATGTTGGCAGGTTTTATTTGGAGTCTACAACGTGATGAGCCTGGTAGAATGCATTAGAAGAATCCGAAGTACCGTTAAACATAGCTCACTGTTTAGATATGTCTCGTGTGTGCATTTTTCTTGCAATTTAAGTGGATTTTACAACTTTTTGAAACATTTTATCTTGTAAAATCGTAAAAATAAATAGTTAAAATTGTATATTTTCTTTGCAAATCTAAATATAGTTGTATATAAAATATGTAAACAACCATTAAAATTTTCATTTAAAATCACTTAAATTAATTAAGTGAAACTCTAATATTTGGTATCAGTAAGTTAAAGTGACATACGTGATACACGTAGATCATGTCTCGAAAGAGACATGACTGACTGGGCAGAAGATTATCTCACATAAGGTTGCCATTGTTTTCTGCGGTAGACTGGTTGCCGACCAAGGCTATAGAACCCAATCTGTCCTATTATTTAACCCATAACTGGAGGAAAGAGACGGATTAATACCTTTACAAAGGGTATTTGGGCGTAAATGAATGCAAGGAATTCAACTGGAATTCGAACTCGGTTTCTCGATTTGTCGTTCCGAATCGATATCCACTGCACCACATCCAGTATTTGGTATAAAAAGCCTTAATTTACGAAAAACTATATAATTTTAGTATGCAATTTTCAAAATATTGAGATCTGATAAAGAAAAACGGTTTGCAGATTAGGAATGAGCGCACCCTCATAATTAAAAGTCACCTACACTTTTTTTTTTTTTTTTATAAGCGTTTCACCCCGAGCAAGGCACATCACTGCCACTACTGCGCAGGGGGCTACGTAGAGTGGAGAAAGGCTGATTAAATATAGGAAATGTCAGAGGCTGGGTGATAGGCGGGTAAGGATACTGAGAATGAGGGTTGGGTAGATGAGAGTGTTCTGAGAATAGTTGGGAGATAGTGTGATAGGAGGTGTCTATTGACTCTACATTTAAACACCTGGAGATTGTAACTGTCGGGAAAGCAGACTTGTGGAAGGGAGTTCCACAGGCGGGAAGCACGAGAAAAGAAGCTGTTGGAGTAGAATTTACGGTTACATCTTATTTGTTTAAGTGTAAAAGGGTGGGACCTAGTTGCTAATCTAGTATCTCGTGTAAATTCCTGCTTAGGCGGCACCAGTGATCTAAGCTCATCGGAGCAGAAGCCATGAAAGTACTTGTAGAAGAGGCACAGGGAAGCCACATCACGCCGGTGAGAGAGCGGCTGCAGCCGGGCTGCCAAGTCAGTATCAACCACGTTACAGATCCTCCTTTGTATTTTGTCAAGAAGCCCAAGGAGAGCAGAAGGGGCACCCGACCAGATATGGCAGCAATATTCAATACACGGGCGGATGGTGGATTTGTATATGTGCAGAATAGATTCAGGTGGGAAAAATTTCCGGGCTCTGCACAGGGAGCCGACTTTCATAGCAGCAGATTTGGCAATGGATTCAATATAGTCATTCCATTTGAGGTCCGCCGAGAGTGTAAGACCAAGGAGGCGTAGTATTTTACTCTCTGGGAGGCTAGCCTGTCCCATGCTAATGGGAGGTAGATGCGATTGTCTATGGTGGTTAGTTGATAACAGCTTTGTTTTAGAGGCATTGAAATTTACCAACCATTTCCTACCCCAGTCCACTACGGATTGGAGGTCCCTTTCAAGTACGGCAGCGAGGTTCACTTTGTCGTCCAGACCTTGTTTCTGTTCGATGAGAGAATAGATTGTTGTGTCGTCGGCATACATGCCAACTTGGGATCTAATGGTGTCGGGGAGATCATTAATGTAGATCAGAAAGAGCGTGGGACCTAGGATGGAACCTTGAGGGACGCCCGCGTTCGTATGGTAGTTTTGGGAGGCATGCCCATTTAATACCACCTTCAATGTGCGGTTAGAGAGGAAAGACTTGATGAGGTCAAACAGATGTCCAGTTATCCCATAGCTCCGCAGTTTGCACAAGAGGCCAGCATGCCAGACCCTGTCGAATGCTTTGGAGATATCCAAGGCAACGGTTCGGGCTTCACCATTCTTGTCGAGTGCCTGGTATATGTACTCGGTAATGGTCGTTAGCATATCAGCAGTAGACCTGGCGAAGCGAAACCCATACTGTTTGTCAGAGAGAAGCCCGTTGGCCATAAGATGCTGAATCACCTCGGCGTTGATAATGGCTTCGAAAACTTTGCCAAAGATTGGAAGGAGACTAATAGGACGGTAATTGGCGGGGTCTGAGGGTTCGCCAGAATTCTTAAATATAGGAACTACGCAGGAGGACTTCCAACAGGCAGGAAAGCAGGAAGCAGATAGGCAGAGGTTATAGAGTTTAGAGAGGACAGAGGAGAGTTCTGGGGCACATTTCTTCAGTACTATGACTGGGATTCCGTCACCGCCGCTCGCTTTGTGTGGGTCAAGTTGTGCAATTATCTTGGCGACCAGCGAGGGTGTTATGTGGACGTTATTTAGTTGAGCCTTAGTTCTGGGTGGGAAGTCTGGTGTAGGTATTCCTAACGAGTCCAGTGTCGAATTGGTTGAGAATCTACGAGCAAAGCATTCAGCCTTGTCGGCTGGGGAGGTGAGAACTTCAAATTCATTGATTAGTGGGGGTATTGAAGTCTTGTTCCTGCTGAGCACGCTTTTGCAGAGACGCCAGTAATCTTAGCCTCGTAATGTTCTGAAAGTTAAAAATTGTTGGACAAATTGTTATTTCAGCATCTCCCTTTTCTTCGTGTGCCTGTGTTATCGCATCGATTTTGTCTGATGAAGTCCTAAAAAACAGAAAGTATCACAAGAAAACTTTTTTTCACTTTGTCATAAATATTTATTTCTTTACAGATATCGATATTTGCAACGGAACAATTGACTGCTCTAACGCTACTGGATGTAAAATTGAGAACGGATCACCAAAATGTTTTTGCAGTATTGGATTTCACTTAAACAATGTTACAAATGCGTGTGAGGGTAAGCCGTTTTATTTTCACGTCACTGTTAATGTAGTCCGTGATATTATGTGTATGCTTTTTAAAGAAAATTATCAAATGTTTCTGCTTCATTAACAAGTAACATAGTAGACACATATCAGAGTAAAAGAAAGATTGCTTTGCGACCATGGGACCCGGGTTTGAAACTCACCATATTTGATTTCTCAAGGTGATGCTTTCCAAATATATAGGCCATAGCACACGGCACGGTCGAAAAATACTTAAAAATACCAGCCATGGATTTAATGAACGGCTCTCTGTACTGTTCCCATAAGTGACGCTACATACGATTCCTCTACAACTATAAGGGCCAGATTAAGTCAAAGATGAGGTACTCTTGTCATATTTGGGTGGAAGCTGTCTCCCTCCAAAATGCAATAGATTTTAACGTAAATTTTGAAAATTTCAAACTTTCAGAAAATTAATTTATCTGAAACATAAATTAATAAAATGTATTATAACATAATGAAAACATTAGGTATCAATAGGAAAGGCTTAGGTTTTAAAAACATTTGGGGTTTATGATATTTTACGGAAGTTTAAAAACTTTTACAAATACGTTGAAAAACTATGCGAAATCAACTAAAAAGCTATACATTTTAAGGTAAATTTTTAAATTTTCGGAATATCAGAAAATTAATTCATCCTTAGGATAAAATAATGAAAATAAGTGAAACATGATGAAATCTCTTGGTATAAATAGAAAATACTTAGATATTAAAAAGATTTACGGGTCTTCGATATTTTACGGAAGTTTGAATATCTCCAAAATGTAATAGATTTTTACGTAAGAAAGACAGCTTTAATGGAGTCAAAAATTGACTCCGTCTATTCTAAAGTAGAAAATGTCTCCGTCCCCTTCTAGGGTGTAAAATACAACTTATTTTCTACCCTGCAACACATTTCCTCACAAGCGGGATGAGGCAGGTCTCTTACTGCTCTATCTGCTCTATCGAAAGTGTTCGGACGAACAAGATTCCTTGGTTCCGACACCTGTACGGCCTCGGTCAGATACGCCACTCACATTGTAGCAAACACCTACATTCTGTCCGTGATTCATTGGTAAGAAATTACAAACAACTACTATGTGGAACCAACTCTCAACAGGATGTTTCCTCGATCAATACAATCTTAACCTGTTATATCAAGGGTTAACAGTTATCTTTCTGTCCTTATACAGGGTGGACCTTGGTGTAAAAATTACAAAAAAATTGCACGCTAAATTACGTACATCTAGCGGCTCAGAAAATGTCGAAAGATTTGCTATGTCATCGAGTGTTTGAATCCACTGGAGGTTTTAAAATTTTAATCGCGTCTGATTAAAAGTTTTAAAACGTAACTGAAATCTTCATAGCTGTAGGATAAAGGTGGTTTCTCTGGGGACTGAATAAATGCAAACGTATCTAAGTAGGCAAATCCAATATAGGTTAACTAGGCTAGAAAATATAGCCAACTAATTTTCGCTATTGTCTAGCGTTTTGACTTAATATCTATCTATCTATCTATCTATCTATCTATCTATCTATCTATCACTGTTCATTCTATCTATATATCTATCTATGTTAGTCTTTTCATATCTATCTATCTATCTATCTATCTATCTATCTATCTATCTATCTACCTATCTATGTCAATCGTTTCATATCTATCTATCTATCTATCTATCTATCTATCTATCTATCTATCTATCTATGTCAATCTTTTCATATCTATCTATCTATCTAGCTATCTTTCTATGTCACTCGTTTCATATCTATCTATCTATCTATCTATCTATCTATCTATCTATCTATCTATCTATCACTGTTCATTCTATCTATATATCTATCTGTCAGTCTTTTCATATCTATCTATCTATCTATCTATCTATCTATCTATCTATCTATCTACCTATCTATGTCAATCGTTTCATATCTATCTATCTATCTATCTATCTATCTATCTATCTATCTATGTCAATCTTTTCATATCTATCTATCTATCTATCTATCTATCTATCTATCTATCACTGTTCATTCTATCTATATATCTATCTATGTCAGTCTTTTCATATATCTATCTATCTATCTATCTATCTATCTATCTATCTATCTATCTATCTATCTATGTCAATCGTTTCATATCTATCTATCTATCTATCTATCTATCTATCTATGTCAATCTTTTCATATCTATCTATCTATCTATCTATCTATCTATCTATCTATCTATCTATCTATCTGTCAATCGTTTCATATCTATCTATCTATCTATCTATCTATCTATCTATCTATCTATCTATCTATGTCACTTTTTTCATATCTATCTATCTATCTATCTATCTATCTATCTATCTATCTATCTTACCAGATCTACTTATTATACTTATAAAATCTACTTATTCTTTTTATTTTTTCAACAGACATTGACGAATGCCTGAGTAATCCATGCAATAACGCCAAATGCATTAATACCAACGGCAGGTACATTTGCAAGTGTCCAATCGGTAGTGAACTGAACGCCGACCAACACTCATGTAGAGGTTCGTATTAGATTTAATTTTGGATTAATTAACATTCTGAGACATAAATAGCAACTATATTGTTTCAACTGACACTTATGTGTTTATCTGTATTTGATATCCAAGACTAATTAAGAAGACGAAATTAAAGCCAAAATTAATGTAATAATATTACTATATGTCTTTGATTCTTATGATATATAGTGTATATAAACAGTAAACTGAAGCCTTTCTCTCTCAGTGAATTATCCCCCATTTTAAAAAACAATATTAAAATTATACATTTTAATATTTTTTTCTAAATTGGTTTCTGATGTAATGAATAGGTAATGAATATGTATACATCTTGGTTCCTCCTCAATGAATATGTATACACCCTGGTTCCTCCTCATTGTCAGTCATAAATACAGACAAAGGCACGGACGTCTAGAGAGAGAGAGAGGAAGAGAGAGAGCGAGAGCGAGAGAGAGATAGAGAGAGAGAGAGGAAGAGAGAGAGCGAGAGAGAGAGAGAGAGAGAGAGAAAGAAAGATCCAGGGACCTACCATTAGAGGTCTATTGGTCTACCGCTATTGGATTACAATTATTGATTACGCTTACGTCTCAGGTTACTGCATACGACGATTACGTCTATGTACTAGATTGACCTACCCGGTTAAATTTGCCTTAATCACTTAACTACCTCGTATTGATATATATATATATATATATATATATATATATATATATATATATATCTATCTTTCCAGAACTCATCAGTTGCATATTTATATTTACACTTTTCAGATTACAAGTTCCAATTACCATAAGACTATCTATCTATCTATCTATCTATCTATCTATCTATCTATCTATCTATCTATCACATTATGTTATTGACTTGTTTTTGTAGGTTATTTAAAGCAAAAACTTTTTTGATTTGAAAGAATACTTTTTTGCTAAAATATAGATATATCGATACATATTATAAGCAGATCGATACAAATATCAGTAAGAATAGAATAATATATAAAAATATTGTGAGTTCTAAAGAGAATGAGATTGATAGTTCTGACGAACAGATATACATATATGAATAAACTGAAACAGATATGAAACGGTTAGTATATATATATTAGTCATCCACATACAAGCCTGTTTTGCTGTATCACAGCTCATCAGTGTGGATAGACGCATTCACTTGCTTCTGGCTGGGATCGAAACTTGACCGTTTCATATCTGTTTCATATCTATATGTCTGTCACTTTATCTCTCTCTCTCTCTCTCTCTCTCTCTCTCTCTCTCTATATATATATATATATATATATACACATATATATATATATATATAGAGAGAGAGAGAGAGATAAAAGATAAAGAGATATGAATTGTCTGAAATAGATTAATAAATATGAAACGACTAAGAAAGATAGAGAAGTAGTAATATATACAGATATGAATATACGTACTGAAATAGAAATGAAACAACTTAGATAGGTAAGACGTTATATTCCTCCACAACAAAATATTTGTTTGTGATTTAACTCTGGGTTTTGATCTATCATTCTTTTTTTTTTGTTACAACTTATAACACGTAACAGTAGACATATATCTGCTTCAGTCTATTCATATGCATCTATATTTGGTCGTGGTTATCTAGATGTATTTTCAAATATGTATCTACAATACTGTGCAAAAATATTAGAACAAAAATATTTTATCTTTGGTGAGGTATACTGACAAAATAATTTAATTAAAGTAATTTTATTTGATTTACTCAACAAATGCTTTAACAAGAAGAAATACTCGTTACAAAAGTAATATAATATTTAGTTGTTATGTCGCCAAGTATAAATGAATAACTCAACAACAGAATCAGAATATAAGTTGTATTCCGCGGAAAGACGGTTAGTGTATACAGAAGTGATTAGTAATATTTACAATAGAAAGATACAAGAGTCCAATCCGTCGTAAGACGTGTGTATACGTGATTACTTCCGGTACGCCACCGGAAGTGTGACTAACTCTTCACTGACTCGCACTGACTCTTCAGTAACTCATTAGAGACTCTCAAGTGACTCTCTACGACTCATTATTTAGTCGTCCCTCCCAGTAAGGGCAACATATGACACATGGTCATTTTATATCTGGGATTTCCGGGCTATATGGCCAAAAAATGTCAGTCTATTTTTGCCCAGTCGTGCTTTTACCCTTCGGCGGAACCACGACTGGGTTATTGCTCTCTGCTCGGAAGCAGAGAGCGCCCTCTACCCGAAGGCAGAGAGCTTGACAGTGTCGTAGAGTCGTCAGTCTAGTGACTCGGTACGACATTATTTAGCTGTCCCTCCCAGTAAGGGCAACATTTGACACATGATCAGTTTATATCTGGGATTTCAGGGCTATATGGCCCGGCCAAAAAATGTCTGTCTATTATTCCCCAGTCGTGCCTCCACCCTTCGGCGCAACCACGACTGGGTTAGTGCTCTCTGCTCGGAAGCAGAGAGCGCCCTCTACCCGAAGGCAGAGATGTGACAGTGTCGTAGAGTCGTCAGCGACTCGGCACGACTCATTATTGAGTTGTCCCTCCCAGTAAGGGCAACATGTGACACATGGTCAGTTTGGACTGGGATATCCGGGCTATATGGCCCAGCCAAAAAATATCTGTCTATTTTTGCCCAGTCGTGCCTCTACCCTTCGGCGGAACCACGACTGGGTTACTGCTCTCTGCTCGGAAGCAGAGAGCGCCCCCCGCCCGAAGGCAGAGAGCTGACAGTGTCGTAGAGTCGTCCAGCGACTCGGGACGACTGTATTTACTAGCCTTCCCACGCAAGGCTGGATGTGACACATGGTCATTTTATAGTGGGTATTCCCGGCCATATAGCCGTGCCAAAAATATCTGTCTTTTTTTCCCCAGTCGTGGTTCTACCCTTCGGCGGAACCACGACTGGGTTATTGCTCTCTGCTCGGAAGCAGAGAGCGCCCTCTACACGAAGGCAGAGAGCTGACAGTGTCGTAGATTCGTCAGTCTAGTGACTCGGTCCGACTGTATTTACTAGCCTTCCCACGCAAGGCTGGATGTGACACATGGTCATTTTATTGTGGGTATTCCCGGCCATATCGCCGGGCCAAAAAATGTCTGTCTATTTTTCCCCAGTCGTGGTTCTACCCTTCGGCGGAACCACGACTGGGTTATTGCTCTCTGCTCGGAAGCAGAGAGCGCCCTCTACCCGAAGGCAGAGTGCTGATAGTGTCGTAGAGTCGTCAGTCTAGTGACTCTCAAGCGACTCTCCTGTAGAGAATCCACCATTGCTATATATAGCAATGGGAACAGTCTATTTATAGTCAAATAGGAGCGGCGCCCTAACATTAGTATAATAGCCTTTTGCTTTCTGATCTATATTAATGATCTCCCGATGACATTAGATCCCAAGTAGGCTTGTACGCCGATGACACCACAATTTACTCTAGCCTCGATCAAAAACCCGGTGTGTGCGACAAAGCGAACCTCGCTGCCGAGCTTGAAAAGGACCTCCAATCTGTAGTGGATTGGGGTAGGAAATGGCTTGTAAGTTTCAATGCTTCTAAATGAGGCTGCTATCAACTAACCACCATAGACAATCACATCTACCTCCCATTAGCATGGTACAGGCTTGCCTCCCAAAGAGTAAAACACTACCCCTCCTCGGTTTACACTGTTGGCGGACCTCCAATGGAATGACTATATCGAATCCATTGCCAGATCCACCGCTATGAAAGTCGGTTCTCTGTGCAGGGCCCGAAAGTTTTTCCCGTCTGAAACTATCCTGCACATATTTAAATCTACCATCCGCCCGTGTATTGAATACTGCTGCCACATCTGGTCGGGTGCCCCTGCTACTCTCCTCGGGCTTAGTGAGAAAATACAACGGAGAATCTGTAACGGGATCGATACTGACTCGGAAGACCGGCTTCAACCACTCTCTCACCTGCGTGACGTGGCTTCGCTGTGCTTCTTCTATAAATACTATCACGGCTTCTGCTCCGATGAACTTAGATCATTGGTGCCACCTAGGTATGAATGTACACGAGATACTAGATTAACAACTAGGTCCCACCCTTTTACAGTTAAACAGATAAGATGTAACCGTAATTTCTACTCCAACAGCTTCTTTTCTCGTGATTTACGCCTGTGGAATTCCCTTCCACATGTCTGCTTTCCTGACAGCTACAATTTCCAGGAGTTTAAATGTAAGGTCTATAGACACCTCCTATCACACTAACTTGCATCTATACTCCCAACACTCTCACCATCTACCCAACCCTCATTCTCGGTATCCTTACGCGTCTATCAACCCCCTTCTTTCCTATATCTAACCATCCTTTCTCACCACTTTCCCCTCTATGTAAGTCCATGCGCAATAGTGGCAGTGAAATGCCTTGCACGGGGTGAAACGATTATAAAAAAAAATGTATATATATAAGAAACGACTGAAAAAAATAAGTACACGCAAAGAAGCTGACACAGACAGACAAATAGATATGTAAACACTAATACACACACACACACACACACACACACACACACACACACATATATATATATATATATATATATATATATATATATATATATTTATAGTACTGTGCAAAAGTATTAGGACAAGAACTAATTTATCTTTTATGAGGCATCAAAATAAAGTTAAAATCACCCCTGTCCTAACACTTTTGCGCACTAGCGGTAGTGTGCAATAGTATGAGGACAGGGGTGATTTTCCTAAAAGCCTCACTGAAATTCAAATACAGGGTGAAAAGCTGAACCTTTGTAAGAATTATTTAACGAAAAAGGAAGAGGAAGGAAGGCATCGGAATTAGAATTGGTCCCCACAAAAAACTGATCTCAATCCTCTTGAAAATCTATGGGATATTTTGAATAAAAAAATAAATAAATCTAATGTTATTTTGCAAGACCATCTTTGGGAACAAATACAAGCTGGTTGGCAGGATATACCATTAGATACATTGAAAAAGCTCGTGATATCAATGCCTGACAAAAGGAAGGCTGTGATCAAAGCAAAAGAATATTATATTAAATATTAATTTAATTTGTAACAAGTATTTTTTTTGTTAAAGCATTTGTTGAGCAAATCAAATAAAGTTACTTTAATTAAATAGTTTATTTTCTGTCAATATAAAAGAAAAAATAGTTCTTGTCCTAAAAATTTGGCACAGTACTGTATATATATATATATATATATATATGCAGAGAGAGAGAGAGAGGGGGGAGTAAGAGAGAGAGAGGGGGGCAGGGAAAAAGAAAAAGAGAGAGATATAGATATAAATTTTCTGCAATTGATAAAATGTATATGAAATAGATAGATACATATAAAAAGACTGAGATAGATATGAAAAGATAGATAGATAGATAGATAGATAGATAGATATGAACAGACTTAGATAGATAGATAGATAGATAGATAGATATAGTGATAAATAGATAGAGATTGAATCACTGACATAGATAGATAGATAGTGTGATGGAGTGGTAGATATGAAAAAACTGACATAGATAGAATGATAGATAGATATTAACAGTGACATAGATAGATAGTGAGATAGAAAGATAGATAAGACTGACATAGATAGATAGATAGATAGAGAGAGAGTGATAGAAAGAGATTGATAGATATGAAAAGACTGACAAATATAGATAGATAGATAGATAGATAGATAGAGATGAACAGTCTGACATAGATAGATAGATAGATAGATAGATAGATAGATAGATAGATAGATAGATAGATAGATAGAACAGTCTGACATAGATAGATAGATAGATAGAGATGAACAGACTGTCAAAAATAGATAGATAGATAGATATATATGAGTAGACTGACAAAAATAGATAGAGAGATTGATATGAAAAGACTGACATTCATTGGTACATAGATAGATATAGAGATAGATAGATAAATATTTATGAAATGTCTGACAAAAAGAGATAGATATGAAAAAACTGATAAAAATAGATAGATATATAAATAGATATGAACAGACTGTGATAGATAGAATGATACATAGATTGATAGATAGATAGATGTGAACAGACTGATATAGACAGATAGATAGATAGATAGATAGATAGATAGATATGAACAGACGGAGATAGATAGATAGATAGATAGATAGATAGATAGATAGATAGATAGATAGATTTATATGAACAGACGGAGATAGTTAGATAGATATGAACAGACGGAGATAGATAGATAGATAGATAGATAGATAGATAGATAGATAGATAGATAGATAGATATGAACAGACGGAGATAGATAGATAGATAGATATGAACAGACGGAGATAGATAGATAGATAGATAGATAGATAGATATGAACAGACGGAGATAGATAGATAGATAGATAGATAGATAGATATGAAGAGACTAAGATAGATAGATAGATATATAGTTAGATTTGTAAAGACTTAGATAGATATGTACAAACTGACATACATAGATAGAGACGTATATATATATATATATATATATATATATATATATAGATAGATAGTTACGCAGATCCTTACATAGACAGATGTGAAAGCACTGACAGTGATTGTTAGATAGATAGATATGAACAGACTGAGATAGATCGATAGATAGATAGATATGTAAAAACTGACATAGATAGATATAGATGTATATATATATATATATATATATATATATATATATATAGATAGATAGATTGATACGCAGATCCTTATACAGATAGATATGAAAACACTGACATTGATAGGTAGATAGATAGATAGATATCTAGATAGATAAATAGATAATAACAGACTGTGATAGATAGATAGATACATAGATAGATATGAACAAACTGAGATAGATAGATATGAACAGACTGAGATAGATAGAACGATCGAGCGATAGATAGATAAATATGTAAGGACTGACATAGATAGATAGATAGATAGATAGATATGTAAAAACTGACATCTATATATATATATATATATATATATAGATAGATATGAAAATCTGACATAGGTAGTTTATGTTGTAAATCATTTCATCTGTTTGTAGTTACAATTAATGTATCAAAATATCTATTGTTTTCAATTTTCAATCTGATTTTAGAGTGCGGCCATAATAAATGGGGAGAGAACTGTGCTAATATTTGCTCGGGTGCCCATTGCAAAACTTGTAACAGAACAACCGGCTGTATCTGCGAACCGGGCTATGAGGGACCTACTTGTGATGTTGATATTGATGAATGCAATGATCCATATTTCTGCAGCAACATAACTAGTTACTGCGAAAATTCGTTTGGCTCAGCTGCATGCAAATGTAAACCTGGCTTTCGTTTGGTCTCAAACACGTGCATTGGTAAGTAATTATTTTCGTGTAAAGATGAAACGCGCAATTAACCATATGATTGACCAAAATGCAATAGGGCAGCACAGGATGCATCAACATTTTTATGACCGTTTTTTCTTCAGGTTGACGATCGTGGCTCTCTACAATTTCCTATCCTTTGTAGTTTTAAGCCTGATGTTCTCAATTTGGGCGATATTGCTCACTGATAGGCGATTTTTAACTGTTATAGTGTTGGATAGAACGATGGGCGACTTGAAATCAACCGACGTCTATAACCACTGACTTATGTGTCCTTGAATCAAGGATACCATGGACTGAGCATGTGAGCAAAGGGGAAGTTTTAATATAAAAACAAAATCACACTGATACTTTGAATGTGAAAGATATGACCATCAGAGATGTGGTTCTACAGAAGCATGCTGAGAATAGCATGGACTGGACATGTGAAGATAGGGGAAGTTTTAAGGAATATGTAAACAAAAATCACACTTATACTTAGAATGAGAAAAAAGAAAAGCATCAGTGATATGGTTCTACAGAAGGATGCTGAGTATACCATAGACTAAACATGTGAGCAATGAGGAAGTTTTAAGGAAAATGAAAACAAAAAGCACACTCATACTTAGAATGGGAAAGACATAAGCATCAGAGATGTGGTTCTACAGAAGGATGCTGAGAATAGCATGGACTGGACATGTGAAGAAATGGAAGTTTTAAGGAATATGTAAACAAAAATCACACTTATACTTAGAATGAGAAAAAAGAAAAGCATCAGTGATATGGTTCTACAGAAGGATGCTGAGTATACCATGGACTAAACATGTGAGCAATGAGGAAGTTTTAAGGAAAATGAAAACAAAAAGCACACTCATACTTAGAATGGTAAAGACATAAGCATCAGAGATGTGGTTCTACAGAAGAATGCTGAGAATAACATAGACTGAACATGTGAATAACTACGAAATTTTAGAAACAATGCTAATAAAGGAACTGTTATACTTACCATCAGAAAGGTATAGTTGACATTTGTAGGAGACATAATGAGGAATGTGGTTTAGGAAAATTTAATACATTCAAGACTGACTGAAGCTAAAACGGACAGAGAAAAATAAACCTCAACCCATGTGAATGGTTGGTGGAGAATGGTTTATGGAAGATCTTAAAATGACAAAATATCGAAAATTGAGGAGAGCCATGTTTGCCAATGTCCTGTAGGGACATGTCAAATTATTTTATCGATTATATTTTATCTTAGATATTTTTTGTTAGTATATGAGATATTTGAAGAGTAGAATTATGCGGAAAACAAAGAAAGATAAAGGCGAAATATTGATGATGCTAAAATTATGATTACTTCTTGATTCTGCATTGGGCGTGGCTCTAATGTTTGTCAATCTTAATTATCTCGGAGTGTTAACATGTATGGGCTTTGGTTTAGGTAATTAGGTAAATATCCATGATTGCATATTAATATTATAAATGGATTTTTAAAATATTAATAATAGTTGGTTACTTGTTTCTCGAGCCCACCTATCATCTAGCGATCACTGTCAGAGACGCCTTTTCAGGCACATTTGTGTTTGTTAGGATGTGCGTTGTGGTCCAGTGGATATCGGCTCGGAACGAGAAATCGGGGAGCCGGGTTCGAATTCTAGTTGAATCCATTGTATTCACTTACGCGCAAATACCCTTGGGAAAGGTATTAATCAATCTATTGCTTCCAGTTATGGGTTAAATAACAGGACAGATTGGGTTCTATAGCCTTAGTCGGCAACCAGTCTACCGTAGAAAGCAATGGCAACCTACTGCGGGATAATCTTCTGCCCAGTCAGTCATGTCTCTTTCGAGACATGATCGCCCAAGCGTGTATCACGTATGGCACTTAACTGACTGACTGTGTTTGTTAAGAAAATGACACCTTAATTACAGTTTCGGGGAGGTGGGCAGCACACAAAAATGCATAACCGGTAATTTCTAATCGTTGGTTACGCTCATCTGTAAATTTCGGGCAATCACAAGTATTAACGCTTTCTGAATAGTTTCATCAAACCAGTTTTCCTCACAAGGCTTGGATCATCCCGTTATAGAGTTTTCAAACACTTTTCAAATATGTCCCACTCAACAGCATAAAAATCAACTCTCTGACAAATCTGCTATATATATTTTCTAACTTCTCAGCCACGGCTAGTTTAAATACCTATTTTATCATTTCGATCAGTTGAAATTGGCAGGTGATCTAAAAATAATGACCTACAGTCTATTGCTATGTAAGGAATGCCTAAATCTTAATACCTGCAAAACGGAAACTCTTTCTATTAATCACCTGAATTAATCCTTCATGCTACACAATTGCATGTTTGATGTTAAATTTCAGTTGTTACTCCTGAAGCCTTTTTAGTCTAATATTCTCGAATGATATGAAGTGGAAGCCTATATTGAATCTGTTGCTCAGTCAGCTTCGAAGAATATCAGTTTCTTGGGTCATGCTAGATATTTTTTCTCTCCAGAATATATCTTGCAATTTATAAATCTATCTTTCTTAACGATTCCTGATAAAACCCAAAGAATCAGTATTCAACTTCCTACGCTAAAATGTGCCTTCCTTGTGTCCTTTCTATAGATACGTTTACAGGAGTGTTCGTAAACTTTATTAATTTGAGCGCAATACTTAATTGGTGTCAGGGTCTCTTTAATTTACAGTTCAATCGGCGAGATGCAGCCGTAGGCCGTGAAATGCCTTCCGGGATCTTTTCCTTTTAGACAACTTTGATCAAAAATTTAAAATGCAGTGTTAATGTTTATCTATTGACTTCTATTGTCCCCTTTTATTTTGATTTTTGTTTTTGTAGACTTAAAAACTCTTGTATCTTAATGACTTTATTTGTTTTTTGCAGATTTCAGAAACTTTTGTATCTTAATGACTTTATTTGTGTTCGTAGATTTAGAAACTCTTGTATCTTAATGACTTTATTTGTTTTTGCAGAATTCAGAAACTTTTGTATCTTAATGACTTTATTTGTTTTCGTAGATTTAGAAACTCTTGTATCTTAATGAATTTATTTGTTTTTGCAGACTTCAGAAACTTTTGTATCTTAATGACTTTATTTGTTTTCGTAGACTTAGAAACTCTTGTATCTTAATAACTTTATTTGTTTTCGTAGACTTAGAAACACTTGTATCTTAATGACTTTATTTGTTTTCGTAGATTTAGAAACTCTTGTATCTTAATGATTTTATTTGTTTTCGTAGACTTAGAAACGCTTGTATCTTAATGACTTTATTTGTTTTTGTAGACTTAGAAACTCTTGTATCTTAATGACTTTATTTGTTTTTGCAGACTTAGAAACGCTTGTATCTTAATGACTTTATTTGTTTTTGTAGACTTAGAAACTCTTGTATCTTAATGACTTTATTTGTTTTTGTAGACTTAGAAACTCTTGTATCTTAATGACTTTATTTGTTTTTGTAGACTTAGAAACTCTTGTATCTTAATGACTTTATTTGTTTTTGTAGACTTAGAAACGCTTGTATCTTAATGACTTTATTTGTTTTTGCAGACTTAGAAACGCTTGTATCTTAATGACTTTATTTGTTTTTGCAGACTTAGAAACGCTTGTATCTTAATGACTTTATTTGTTTTTGTAGACTTAGAAACTCTTGTATCTTAATGACTTTATTTGTTTTTGTAGACTTAGAAACTCTTGTATCTTAATGACTTTATTTGTTTTTGTAGACTTAGAAACTCTTGTATCTTAATGACTTTATTTGTTTTTGTAGACTTAGAAACTCTTGTATCTTAATGACTTTATTTGTTTTTGCAGACTTAGAAACTCTTGTATCTTAATGACTTTATTTGTTTTTGTAGACTTAGAAACTCTTGTATCTTAATGACTTTATTTGTTTTTGTAGACTTAGAAACTCTTGTATCTTAACGACTTTATTTGTTTTTGTAGACTTAGAAACTCTTGTATCTTAATGACTTTATTTGTTTTTGCAGACTTAGAAACTCTTGTATCTTAATGACTTTATTTGTTTTTGTAGACTTAGAAACTCTTGTATTTTAATGACTTTATTTGTTTTTGTAGACTTAGAAACTCTTGTATCTTAATGACTTTATTTGTTTTTGCAGACTTAGAAACGCTTGTATCTTAATGACTTTATTTGTTTTTGCAGACTTAGAAACTCTTGTATCTTAATGACTTTATTTGTTTTTGCAGACTTAGAAACGCTTGTATCTTAATGACTTTATTTGTTTTTGTAGACTTAGAAACACTTGTATCTTAATGACTTTATTTGTTTTTGCAGGCTTAGAAACTCTTGTATCTTAATGATTTTATTTGTTTTTGTAGACTTAGAAACGCTTGTATCTTAATGACTTTATTTGTTTTTGTAGACTTAGAAACTCTTGTATCTTAACGACTTTATTTGTTTTTGTAGAATTAGAAACTCTTGTATCTTAATGACTTTATTTGTTTTTGTAGACTTAGAAACTCTTGTATCTTAATGACTTTATTTGTTTTTGTAGACTTAGAAACTCTTGTATCTTCATGACTTTATTTGTTTTTGCAGACTTAGAAACTCTTGTATCTTAATGACTTTATTTGTTTTTGCAGACTTAGAAACTCTTGTATCTTAATGACTTTATTTGTTTTTGTAGACTTAGAAACTCTTGTATCTTAATGACTTTATTTGTTTTTGTAGACTTAGAAACTCTTGTATCTTAATGACTTTATTTGTTTTTGCAGACTTAGAAACTCTTGTATCTTAATGACTTTATTTGTTTTTGTAGACTTAGAAACTCTTGTATCTTAATGACTTTATTGCTTTGCATGGAGTGATAAGAATTTTAAAAAGTGGTAAATGTTTTCGTGTGCCATGCGTAAACTCGTAGTAATGATTTTTTTTTTATAATAATGATAATGCTGATGTAACTTTTTTTGATTAATTTTATTAGATATCAATGAGTGTTCGGAGACAGATGAGTGCCATTCAGAAGCTGAGTGTACAAATGTCTTTGGTAGTTACAACTGTACGTGTAAAGCGGGTTACGAAGGAGATGGCAAAAATTGTACTGGTGAGTATATGGATATATTCTTTCGGAATATCTTAAAGAAAAATACCATTTATGAATGAATGTCAAATAAACGAAGTGGTGATTACCTGTTGACTAAAACAAATAGAAATGTTAGTCAAACTATTCTGAAGTTAGTAATTGCCAGATCGTGAAAAATGTACGTGAGAAATGTTAAAATAATATGAGTAGTATTTGGGGTAATTGGAACCACTCCATAGAAGCTTAAAAAATATGACAGCCAACTTTGTATAAAATAAATTTAGCGAAATCTACAAGAATTTACCATATTTTCTACAGCACACATATCTGGGAAAGTATTGTCTGTTTGAGGTCCATGTTGCGATTAACAAGCAAAATCACCCCTAGTACTCAACAAATTATTATTATTATTAGAATTAATAATGATGATAATAATAATAATAATAATCCCGGTAATAAAGCGTATTTAACAGAAATAATAATAATAATAATAATAATAATAATAATAATAATTTCAAGGTGATTCTTTATCTCCCTTACTATTCTGCATATCATTAATAGCACTAACCAGTCAACTTAACAAGACAGAATGTGGTTATAAAATAGGACAAAAGAAAATAAGCCATCTATTTTACATGGATGACTTGAAGTTATATGCTAAGAATGATAATGAACTGGAAGGTCTTCTGCAAACTGTAAAATGCTTCAGCGAAGACATTGGAATGAAATTTAATTTGAATAAATGTGCTAAAGCTACAGTTTTACGTGGATCAATACAAGAAACATCCTCAATTAGCCTAGACCCTGCTGTAACAATAAAAGAATTGAAACCAGAAGAAGCTTATAAATACCTAGGTGTAAATGAGAGCGAAAACATTCACCATAAAAAAATGAAAGAAATAGTGCGTAAAGAGTACTATAGAAGGCTACGAATGATATTAAAAACTGAATTAAATTCACAGAACAGAGTTATGGCAATTAATAGCCTTGCAATCCCAGTTGTCCAATATAGCTTTAACATCTTAAACTGGACTCTAAACGACATCAGGCGAATGGATGCTAAAACAAGAAAGCTTCTTTCTAAGCATAAGATGCATCATCCAAAGGCTGATGTAGATCGTCTATACATACCCCGTAAAGAAGGTGGAAGAGGTCTTATTCAGCTGGAATTGTCATACAAGACAACAACTATTGGCTTACTAACATACATAGAAACAACAAAGGATTGGATGTTACAATTAGTAAGACAACATGAAGAAAGAAAGAAAAAATATTCAATCATAAAAGAAGGCAGTAAATTCAAACAAGATTTACAGTTAGTAGATTCTGTAGAAAAGCAGAACGGAAGCCAAGAGCCGACTATTGCGGCAAAGAATATGAAAATGAAAGCCAAAGATAAAGCTCTTGAACAGATGAAACAACGCTGGCAAGACAAACCTCTGCATGGCCAATATCCAGTACGTGCCAATAAATCTAATGTTGACAAAGTTAATACTCATCGATGGTTACGTGCATCTGGATTAAAGTCCGAAACTGAAGGCTTTATTCTTGCAGCACAAGACCAAAGTCTTTTCACGAGAAACTTTCAGGCAAATATTATGCATAATAATATGGATCCAAAATGCAGGTTTTGTGATAAACACCAAGAAACAATAGACCACCTAATCTCAGGCTGTTCTGTGCTTGCCCCAAATGAATATAAAAATCGCCACGATAGAGTTGGGCAATATTTACATTGGGCAATATGCAAACATTATGGAAAAGCTGTAGGCAAACACTGGTATGAACATCACCCAGCACCGGTTACAAAAATAGAAGATGTAACCATTCTATGGGATTACACCATCTACACAGACAGAAAAATTGAAGCAAACAGGCCAGACATTATTGTTAAAAACCAGAAGGAGAAAACTTGTCTATTAATTGATATGGCTTGTCCAGCGGATTGTAACATAGCAATCAAGGAATTTGAAAAACTGTCAAAATATAAAGACCTGGAAATTGAAATAGGAAAAATGTGGAAATTGAAAACAAGAGTTGTGCCAGTGATAGTAGGTGCACTTGGAATGATAAAAAATGGAACAAAACAACACATTGAAAGAATCCCTGGAAACCCCAGCTTAAGAGATATACAAAAAATTGTCTTATTAAGTACAGCCCACACACTAAGGAAAACTTTATCTATGTAATGCTGGAGATGATAGGGAAGATAGAAAAACATGAAATGGAGCCATAACAACACGCCACTACCTGCCTTAGGTCTCCCCGCAGACTTGGTTGGTAGTGAGACCAAAGCAGAAATCGAAATATGATGAAAAATGACATATGGATCATAATAATATTATGGATCATAATAATAATATGGATCCAAAATGTAGGTTTTGTGATAAACACCAAGAAACAATAGACCACCTAATCTCAGGCTGTTCTGTGCTTGCCCCAAATGAATATAAAAATCACCACGATAGAGTTGGGCAATATTTACATTGGACAATGTGCAAACATTATGGAAAATATGTAAACAAACACTGGTATGAACATCAAAAGAAAATTAATAGTGAGCATCAGGAAGAGACAACTGAAGTTCCTGAGACATGCAATGAGGAAGGAGGGCTTGGAGAACCCGATACTGACAGGCCAGATAGAGAGAAAAAAACAGGAGAAAGCAACGGATAACATATTTGAAGGACATTATCAGGTGGATGACGGAACGAGGGTTACATGATGCAAGAGGAGAAAGCGTGCTAAGAGCCACTAGTATACTAGTATTGTACAGCGAGAATATTTTGAGGGCCTTAGATGATATGCCAGAATTTGTCATCGGAGGCCACAAGTTGAACAACATGAGATACGCAGATGATACAGTTCCTGACTGCCGACACAGAAAGGAAACTACAAGACCTCCTACAGATGGTAGCTGAAGAGGGTGACAAAAAAGGACTAAAATAAACTGCAAGAAACCGAATACATGGTCATCAGCAAAATCAAGCAGGTACAAAAATTTAAATATCTGGGAAGTGTTCTAACGAAGACGGAAAATGCGACACAGAGGTCCGAAAGCAAATTGGCATGGCAAAGGACGCATTCCAGAAGCTGAGTCAAGTATTAAGACACAGGAAACTTTCACTAGAAACATAGAAGAGAGTACTGGATTGCTATGTGGAGTCAGTTCTTCAATATGGCAGAGAATACTGGACAATA
>JBBBDQ010002207.1:0-22500 GCA_037127315.1 Ascarosepion bandense | reverse complement strand
CATAAAATAAAAACATAATAGACTAAAAAACATAAAATTGAATAAAAACCCTTACATTTTTTTCTTATAATTATAAAAATAAAATCAAATGCTTCATCGTCTCAGGTAATTTTACTTTTGTTTATACTCATATTGTTCTTCGGGGTATTTATGATGTTCAGCTATGATCAAAATGTTGCATACACACACATATATATATTACAGGTTCTCATCTACATACAAGCCTGTTTTGCTGTATCACAGCTCATCAGAGTAGCTAGACACATCCAATTGCTTCTAGCCGGAATCGAAACTCGACCGATTTGATGTCAGTCGGAGTAGCTACCTCTCTAAGCCATAGGCGCATGGAATCAGAAAACGGAAATTTTAACGTGTTGTATACAAACAGTGTATACACACGCCAGTCACCGAAAGAACTCATTTCTGAAGAGTCACGCATATATTGCAGAAGTGGAAACTGTTTTTAAAATTTTATTCTCTAGAGAGCTCAATCGTAATGAGAGCATAATATATATATATATATATATATATATATATATATATATATATATATATATATATATATATCACTATGCAGCGGAGATATAGAAGAATCCAAAGGAGTTTCCTGTACATACAGTGGTAGAATAACTCTCTAAGAGAGCTCTAAATATATATATGTATACAAACACATATAGAGCAAATATAAAAAAATTAAGGCAGACACGTTATTTCATGGTAAATCGGAGGTATAGGCCTATTTCAGACGAACCATCATCAGCTTCCGTCTTTATTCTGTAAAAGATTTTACACGAGTGAAATTCACAAATATATAAAAAACAACCCGAAGAAAAATAAAGGTCGCTCCCTTAAAAGAGAAAATTTCAGAAAAATACATCATTACATCAGTTCGGCGAATACATACACACACACACGCACACACACACACACACACACACACACACACACACATAATATATATATATATATATATATATATATATATATATTTGGGGAAAAGAGAGTACACTAAAGATTCAATACTGGGAAGAAGAATATACTAATATACTAATCCCCGCAAGCATAAGTGATCTCGACTACAATTTCATGTACCTGAATGCAATCACCAGAAAGTCGGTAGATGTTAAAAAATCACACATTATTTACTGCTCTGTCATTTTGGGGCTCTGTCATTTTCCTAACAAAGTTTCTCAAGAAAATTCCGGCCGGTAGATTTATATATGTAAATACCCCGTTTAATTAAACGCAGAATATATGCACTAATGCGAGTATCTATTTAAAAATTATATTCAAACAAATAAATTATATATATATATATATATATATATATTGATTGATTGATTGATTGATTTATTGTTTAATTACTTAGTTTTTGGTTATAATAAAATTAGACCAGTGCACAGTTGTATTAAAAACGTTTTCAATACAATTATATTGTGGAACTTTTGAATATTCTTCCTTTAATAATGATAATTTGCGGAACCCGTGGAATTTCCACGGAAGGATAATTATGAATTCCTAGAAAGAAATTACTTTGTCATCCTACAAATGATAGTAACGTCTTCAAACATAAAGGTATTGAATAATAACATAACGATAACACAAATGGTAATTTTATGAAAATATCTATAAAAGTAATGCCCATAGAAACATAACCAAAATACTGTACGTTATTTTGTGAGATTTTGAAAGAGAAATTTTTTTTTTCTGAAAAATCATGGCTCCTGTGTACATTGTAAACAGAAAAAACCAACTGAGTAATGGCCAAGGGTGTAGAAGCTAGAAATTTCGTTTTGAACTGCTCTGATTTCAGTGATAAATTTAATATTACGAAATTGGAAAAGCGTAAAATGTTTTTAGGACAGTATATTGATAAATTAAAATTTTTCTTAATTTATTGCAGAGCGTCTTTACATCATCATCTTCGGCTCTATTGCTGGAGTAATTATTACCGGCATACTGATCACATTGTGGATCTACTGCTTTGGATGTTGTGGATGTTGTACGTGTTGTGGATGCGTAAAGAGAAGATCGAACTATTTATCAACATTAACTCAGGACAGGTATGGATGCTAAAAATAGGATTATAAATTGATGGGTATGAAATTTCAAATCAAAATCCTTTGGTCATTCAAAATATAAAATTTACCAGAAAATATCAGGTTTGATAAAGTATCGGAACTATAAGAGTAAACTACAAAACATACCAATTCAGCATTTAATCTCCTTCGAAGTAGGCCCCTTCTGAAGCCACACATTTTATCCAGCAACGTTTCAATTCATTTTTTGTGACACCTAGTCAAAAATCATCTGGACTGTTACTATAATAGTAAACTACAAAACATACCAATTCAGCATTTAATCTCCTTCGAAGTAGGCCCCTTCTGAAGCCACACATTTTATCCAGCAACGTTTCCATTCATTTTTTGTGACACCTAGTCAAAAATCATCTGGACTGTTACTATGAAAAGAAAATTAAAAAACATATCAAACCGACATTTAATCTTCTTTGAAGTAGTCCCCTTCTGGAGCCATACACTTTAACAAGCGTCTAGTCAATTCCTTTTATATGAAATCAACTCAGAAATCATCTGGACGATTGCTATGAAAAAAAAAAACAAACAAAAAAATAAAAAAACAAACAAACTACAAAACATATCAATTCGACATTTAATCTCCTTTGAAGTAGTCCCCATCTGAAGCCATACATTGTCTAGCGTCGTTTTGTGTTCGTTTTATATGAAATCAAGTCAAAAGTCATCTGGACGATTGCTATGAAAAGAAAATTACAAAACATATCAAATCGACATTTAATCTCCTTCGAAGTAGGCCCCTTCTAAAGCCACACATTTTATCCAGCAACGTTTCAATTCATTTTTTGTGACACCTAGTCAAAAATCATCTGGACTGTTACTATGAAAAGAAAATTAAAAAACATATCAAACCGACATTTAATCTCCTTTGAAGTAGTCCCCTTCTGAAGCCATACACTTTATCCAGCGTCGTGTCAATTTATTTTATATGAAATCAATTTAGAAACCACTTGGACAATTGCCATGAAAAGAAAACTACAAAATATATCAATTAGACATTTAATCTCCTTTGAATTAGTCTCCTTCTGAAGTCATACACACTCTCCAACGTCGTGTCAATTTATTTTATATGAAATCTGGTCACAAAGCATATGGACTGTTGCCATGAAAAGAAAACTACAAAATATATCAATTAGACATTTAATCTCCTTTGAAGTAGTCTCCTTCTGAAGTCATACACACTCTCCAACGTCGTGTCAATTTATTTTATATGAAATCTGGTCACAAAGCATATGGACTGTTGCTATGAAAAGAAAACTACAAAATCTATCAATCCGACATTTAATCCCCTTCAAAGTAGATCTTTTCTTCTAACTTCCTTTACAACTTTTTCTCGGGGTTACTGTTGTTTTCTTACGATTGTTATTTCTTCACCCTTTTTTACTTAAGTACTTATTGTTTATAACACTAATTAATTCTCTATTGCATAATTATGAAGATGACTTATGTGGATCAAGACTTCGAACGCAGCAATTGTATACATTTTGAAAATTTCATACATAGACGGAGGCTAATTTTGCAATAGATCACCCACAATTTAGTTAACCCTCTAGGGCCATTCGTATCACATTTGATACAGTATGAAAACAAGCCTTGAAAGAAATATTTTCCTGAAAAATTTTTTAAGAGAAATATTTTATAAATTTCAAATGAAAGCAGTACTGACTGCTCAGTAAATGAATACCAAATGTTTCCTTATAGGGAAATACCAAATGTTTCCTTATAGGGAAATACCAAATGTTTCCTTATAGGGAAATACTGTATCAAATATGATACGAATGGCCCTAGAGGGTTAAACCAGATAATGAAACTTAATAGATAAAATGTTCATAATTTTCAATAAGATTTGTTTATTATCCTAGTTACTGTTCTTGAAGCCTTTCGATCGCGTTATTGTAATATTTTTCGGTTTGAATTTTTTCTTTCCCAGGTATAATCTTCGAGATGCTTTCGGGTCGATGTCTTCTGCTTTAAGAGGGCGAAATGCATACAACGAACCTTTCGCGGCAGATTCAATGAGTGCAGCAAAATACCTTCAAGACTGGGGTAACTTCAGTCCCTACAGCGAAAATAACAGACAAGATATTGGAGCAGATTGTAAGTTAAAATACTCTGTCTTTTCAGATTGAATTTCTTCTCCAATTCTTTACTCTTCCTCTTTCTTTGTTGATTTGCAAATAATAGGACCGCATTAGCAAATCGTAAATGGAAGACGACCTTATATAATGCTACGCGACATGCGGCAAATGATAACATTATTTTTATCTTACTGGCAAAGTGGCTAACAATGGTTATTACTGATAATTATTTTGATAAAATCGCGATTTTTTTAGCAAGTCGATTAAACACAAAATTGCTTATAAGCAAATCGGTCATAAGAAACACGTTTGTAATCAATACGATGACAAGCGTCTCGGTCATAATTCATACGGTTATAAGAAACTCTATTATATGCAACTGTACTCGAATCGTTAAGACTATATACCCAAAATATATATTTTGAAAAGTAGTCACATTAAATTACACATCACTTAATTTCGCTGAAGTCCCAATGCGTTACACGAATAATTTCTCCACTGTGTTATAGATTTCTATAACACACACACACACACACACACACACACACACACACACACATATATATATATATATAGTCAACCTATTTTGTTGTATCACAGCTCATGCTCATCAGTGAAGCTAGACACCCAATGGTTCCAGCCGGAATCGAAACTCGACCGATTTAGTGTCAGTCGGAGTACCTAACCCTAAGCTATCGACGCATGGCTGAGAGAGGAGGAAATTTTAGCGTGTTATATATACTCAGTGTAAACATATGCCAGCACCCGAAATAACTCAATTCATGACTAAAGAGTATATATATATATATATATATATATATATATATATATATATATATATATAAAATATTGTATATTCAAAGTGAATAAGGAACGAAGTAAAATTCTAACAACGTTCAAAACATAAATTTAAAAGTGCTCAATATAGAAATAGAGCTATGAATATTTATTATAAATTATAGTTTAGAACAGGTACAAATTACAATCTACTAAAAAGTGTACATTTTGTTTCGACATTAAAAGGACAATGTCTCATCAGGTAGTAAACACTTTGTAGTATATTGTAATTTGTATGTGTTCTAACCTAAAATTTTTAATATATATATGTGCGTGTTTGAGTGTGTGTTTGAGTGTGTGTGTGTGTATGTATGTATGAGTTGAATATAAGGATTAAAATAGACAATATAATACAATAAGTAAAGAACAAGTAGAAAAAAGTGTTCTTTAATTTAACACGCTCTTCTTTAAGCTTCTTTAGAGATTTGTTTGCAAGGCATGAACTTAACAAATATATTTAAAAAACAAATAAACAAAAAGATTGCTTTTTAAAACACAGAGTTTGAGATAAAATACACAGAGGTATAGAAACTCTGGTATTTTTCCAAATTTCTTTTGGATTCGTTCGACACGTGATGGGTTAAATAACAGGACAGATTGGGTTCTATAGCCTTGGTCGGCAGCCAGTCTAACGCAGAAAGCAATGGCAACCTACTGCAGGATAATCTTCTGCCCAGTCAGTCATGTCTCTTTAGAGACATGATCGTCCAAGCGTGTTTCACGTATGGCACTTAACCTACTGACTGAATATAATAGTTGGAAACATAATTAAAACCTCTACAGGGTATAAAGTTGGGGATGGTTTTTCTATTGGTATGAAGTAATAAACTGATCCCCCACTAATTATACTTAATATAATAATGTAATATAATCTATCTCTTCTCCCGCAAGCTATGTTACATGGCAGGACAGATTGGTTTCTATAGCCTTGGTCGGCAACCAGTCTAACGCAGAAAGCAATGGCAACCTACTGCGGGATAATCTTCTGCCCAGTCAGTCATGTCTCTTTAGAGACTTGATCGCCCAAGCGTGTATCAAGTATGGCACTAAACTGACTGAATCCTATATATATGTTAGTTGGCGAGTATCATGCTTGTCTAAGTGGGTGTCGGGCGTTAATCTGTGTCCGACCTTATAATTGCGTGTGCCTGTTTGTGTGTAGGGGGTGTACAGGGTGATGGTCAAGATAATCCTCATTTTAAAGTATTTGTAATTTATTTATTAACTATAATTTTTTCAAGAAATGGATGTGCGAAGAAAGTGTTACTTAAAATTCTATATGGGCACCACGTTTCGCTATCAGTTTCTCGAGCATCCCAAGAATCGTGTTAACTGATCTCACCGGAAATTCTTGTGGTATAAAAGACATTACTTCTTGTCTCTCCACTTTCCAATTTCTTCCAAAATCTTGCTGTTTTTTTAATAGCCATATGTAACGTTCTACCTGGTGTGTTTCTAGCGATTTGCACAAGATGAACATTTGTAGATGAAGAATAAAAGATAATATAAAATTATGTAAAAAAACAATGTTTCTTTCTTTTCAGATCATGGTTGGGAAGATTTTGGAGAGCCTTCGTCTTCCTGGGGAAATATCTTCAACCATTTTGACAATTCAGCAGAAGTAAGTTAAAGCTATTCATTAACAATGAGTGTAACTGTTGTGAAGCAGTTTTTGCACTGAAGGTTATCATCGTGCTATGTCGGTTGCTAATCGACTTAACGTACCCAAAATGTTAGGAACTTGGTAAACTTCCACTGAAAGCTGACTCCTTAGTATTCGGCTCACCGCCGACTAATATCACTGCCTAGTGGTTCCACTGAATTCCAATAGAAGTCTAAAAAACTGCTAGGAACTTCTTAAGTACTTTCTGTTAACTCTTTTTAATATAAGAAGGAGAGTCCATTATCTGAGGAATAGGTGCGTTTCCCCATGACAGTAACCCTCAACTCTTAACCCTAACCGTTAACCTCAACCCTTAGACCTAGCTATAACCTTAACCTTTAACACTAATATTAGCCCGCAAACTGTCTTATTCGAAAGAACGGTTTTCTATTTAGCTGTTTCTGTACTTTTTGGATTTAGATGATAAAAATGTAATTTTTGGTTATATAGTACATAATACCTTTTTAACAGCGACAAAAAATGAATAGGATTTCTTACTCTTGAGCATGCAACATACAAATGACTATCCGTAAATATTTATTTCTGGTGAGAAATTGTGTGTGAGAGAGAGAAAGCTAGACATTGAAAGAAAGACAGATTATAGCGAGAAAGAAAATATGGGACAGAGAAACCTATAGACTCAAAGAAAGAAAGAAAGAAAGAAAGAAAGAAAGAAAGAAAGATAAGATAGATAGATAGATAGATAGATAGATAGATAGATAGATAGATAGATAGATAGCGAAAAAAGAAAGACAGGAGAGTAAAAAGAGAAAGTGTGTGTGCATGAGAGAGAGAGAGAGAGAGAGAGAGAGAGAGAGAGAAAGCAAGAGAAAGAAATTGTGTGACAGAGAGAAAGTTAGAGATTGAAAGAAAGAAGGAATGAAAGAAAGAAAAAAAGAAAAACGACTTTTAAGTTTAAAACTTATAATTGATACTTCATTTTCTATCTGCCATGTCTCTTTGAGACGTAGGCGATGATAGACCTCCACATCCTTCTGTCTCTTGTAGCCCATAACAACGTTTCTCCTGTTATTCAACTCAGTCACCGCTCCACGATTCCTCTGCTCAAGTCCATCAAGTATGTCATGCGTTGCTTTCCCTTGTCTCTTTTTCCCTCTATCCGTCCCGTGAGCATTTGATTCGCCAAGTCGTCCTTCCTCACTATATGTTCCAGAAACTTCAGCTGTCTTTACTTTATGTGAAGTATCTGTTTCCCTTTCGTGTTCATTCTCTCTGTTGTGGATCCGGGTGAGGAACCAAACAAAAATAATGAAGAACAAAACAGATATTTGAGATAGAAAAATAGGTTATATTGAACGTAAGTATACAAACTGGAACGAAGGAATACGATTAGTAAGGAATATATATATATATATATATATACATACATACATACATACATACATACACACACACACACACACACACACACATATATATATATATATATATATATATGTATAAGTCTTTGAAGTGAAACCGTGTTGAAATAGTATATCCGTGTAATATTATTCTGGCTGAGTGGAGCTCAGAGGTACTGTGCCAACTGACGCGGTATTCTCTGTGTAACTTCGGTACTGTTCGGTAACTTGCTGATCCTGCCCGATGTCTCTAACGGATCCCTACAGCTCCGACGTATCTGACAATGCCAGGAGTATATGTATACTCAAGTCGAGTCCATTATCATAGAAAAAGAGGAGGTCCCACAACACTCTCCAAAACCTCGTCGTTGTTCACGTGTTCCGTCCATGATATTCTCAACATCCTTTTGTAAAGCTACCATTCTGTTGCTTAAATTCATTCCTTAAACTATCTTTTTTCAAATTTATTTCAGTTTCGAATAGAACGACCGAAAATTAGATATTAAAAGAAAATAATCAAATAAATGTAAGTATTTGAATTTATCTTTATTATTATTTGTTCATATTTCTTAGAAGAGGTAGTATTTACAATATTTACATTGTTCGGACTATAGTCCTTTTCTTTACTGCCATGTTTACGACGTTAAAAGGTTCAGTTCGAAATTCCTAGCACCTGAAGAAAGCCGGAGCGTACAACGGCCGAAACGTCATAAACCTGGCAAGAAAGATGAGGACAATAGTCTGAATAATGTAAATAGTGTAATTTTTATTATATTAAAAAAAATTAATGTAACGAAGCAGCCAGGAATGGCCATTCGTTGAAAGACACGAACTCGAACCCAAGCTCGCCTGCCATTCTGAAGATTAGATTTTGATCTCGAAATATTAATATATAATAAATAGGTAATACCCAACAACTTTTTTCCCTTCCTTTATTTTACTAAACGCATTGTGACAGCCTTCAAGACCTAGCCATACACCTAGTATACAGAATGCTTCAGTTAAATTACTAAACATTCCTAATGTAATAAAATTAGAATTCTTTGTCTGAATTTTAAACTCAATCCATTGTTTTATCTACGTCGATATGTTGTTCACTTTCCATTGACCAACACTAGGGAATTTTAGTCTTCATTCTTATATTTTAGTACTACTTAGTTTATTACTAGTCTTATTTTTACTGAGTCTAAGCCTGTACGACCAAACTCAAGATTTTATAACTGGAATAGCGTCGTTCCGACATAACATGAAATAAGCACAAAAAACTCCTCAATTAGAAAATCAACATTTGATTCAAATACCATCAGTTACCATCATGGGTTCGACCAACGTACGTAGTGCGTTTGATGCTGCAACGTTTTTAAAACAAACGTTTTCTTGCCGCCCTTTCAAGATGTGACACGAAATCAATATAATGTGCCCCCTTCTTTAGTGCTAGAAGTAGGGTACTATCGCGCGCAGGTGTTTCCCAGGACCGGACACCTCTCAATATTTTTTCAGTTGCGCTTTGTCCGGAGACCAAGATACAACCGAGTCGCTCTCCGTCGGATGACAAAGACACCATTGTGAGATAAGTTGTAGTTTATCTGCCTATAGTTTGGGTAAGGAGTGAAGAAAAGTGTCATTGCGGCATCACACACAACGGAATGAACTCTTCCAGCCATTACATGTGCCTCCCCTCACAAGAGGTGAGAGTAGATTGGTTGGTTGTTTTGTTTTTTATGGCATATCAACCTCGGCGGGTCATTTAATGACAACTAAATTTTATTTATTTATTGCTGGTAATACCTTTTTCTTTCAACAATTTATTGTTGTTTTTTATATAAGTTTTGTGTCTAGTAATATTTTTTTCTTTTCGAGTATCAAGATTCATTGGGATTTGTTTTTAAGGCCAGGGTCCCCAGGGTCCCCAAGTCCCACCCTTGTTAATTAACCCATAACTGGAGATAAGGGACGTATTAATAATTTTCCCAACGGTACCAGTGCTTAAGTGAATGCAGGTTATTCAATTGGAAATCGAACTCGGCTCACCGATTTCTCTTTCCGAGACTATATCCACTGCACCACAATGCTAATCCGTCAATAAACGCTTACAGCACCTGGTATTCCCAAGTGGTCACCCATCTAAGTACTGACCAGGATCAATGTTGCTTAACTTCGGTAATCGATCGAGAACCGGTGTATTCAACGTGATATGCCCGTAAGCCGTGAGAGAAGATAGCCAGGTAGATAGCCTAAGTAGCTTGGAAGTAGCGTGAGAGGGTAGCCTGAGGATAGCGCCCTGAACATAACCGAAAGTCGTCTACCGTAACGACCATTACGAGTCCCAGTTCGAGGGCCGAATTATAGTATTACACACAAACCCGTATTATCGTTCTACTAACAAAGTTCCATCTGTTGTATTTTGCCGTGTTTAATATATATTCTTTATTTCTTATTTTGGTTGTTTTGTATTATTCTTGCTGGACCTTTAACCGGGTCACTCCAGTAGCATTGGCTATTAGATCAATGAAGGCCAAATGTTTCCTCATAATTTTACCATTAGCATCAGAGATGAGGAGAACATAAATTCAAGTTGCACTGCATCAGTTAGTGAATTCCAACCGGATAATATTACACCTATTAAAAGGGGGAACAGTGAATTAATTAGTGGAGAGGTGTTCAATTTTTTTGGAAACATTATTTACTGATTAATACTGCTTACTTAATTGTTACACGATGTAAACAGGACTTGAGATTGTGATAAGAAATAAGAATTAGATAAAAGAAAAATACACAAAAAATAATTATTCCCTCGTTAGTTATGATTTGCCGTCAATTCAGATGAATAATAGATCATTCCGTTTTAAATGCACAGAAAACAAAAAATATATAAGACTATTTCTTTGGTTTTAGGGAGAAAAAATAGAATACAAAATAAGAAAAAAGAAAGAAAGAAGAAACAATTCTCATGTGTTTAACGCCTGCTTTTAGTGAAATTAAAAACCTTGTCAATTTTAAATCTTTTCTCTCTTACTTTTTAAATAACGTTTTATATTAATACTTATGATTATTATTGCAACGCTTAGTTAAAGCTGTTGACGATACAATATGGAAATGTCTACATATATTTTATTGTCGTAGTTAAGAATTATGATTAATCAAAAAACTAAAATATGAAAACCGCGAAAAATTTCACGGGAATTGGTAATGAATCATAATTATTGGTATAATAATGACATATTGTTTTGAAAATTGGAGACTTGATTTTTAAATAAAATATTCAAAATCGATTGTTTTTTTTAATTTTTAATTAAGATTAATCAAAAAATAATAAGAAGAAAAAATAATAGAAAAAAATTGCTGATATCCTATAAATAACATTTATTTATTTTCTCTTTCAGGTGCCAGAAAATGTGTCTAAGTTGCCCCCAGAAAAAAAAAAGAAAAAAGAAAAAATTTAAAAAAATACTAAAAAAAAATTATTTGACATTTCTAAACTCTTATAATAAAAATACGTAAATTATAATAAGACTGATAATAATAATAACAACAATAACAAAAAAAGAAGAAAAAGACGAAGAAAAAGAAGAAGAAAAAGAAGAAGAAAAAGAAGAAGAAGAAAAAGAAGAAGAAGAAGAGAAAGAAGAAGAAGAAGAAAAAGAAGAAAAGATTTTATTGAATGTGCAGGTGTCAAAGGAAAAATTGACCAACAAAAAATAACAAAAAAAAAACTTTTAAAAAAAGGGTTATTTAGAAAAATCGATATTCTATAATTTTGCTAAAAAGGTTGTTTATTTTTCTATGTAATTAATGTTTCAGTTTTATTTCATGACTGCAGGCGGTCAAATATAAAAGAAAAAAAGAATATTCATAGTGTGTCTGTTTTTGAGAAGAAAAGCCTTATCTTTTTCTCATTGGAGACACACACACATACAGACACACACGCATACATTCACACACACGCGCACAGAGATGCATACACACATAAATAACCACAGGCAGACGCAGAGAAAGAAAAGAAGACATTTACATTTACAAAGACATCCACAGGTGCAGATATATACAAAATTATATACGCAGATAAATACACTCACAATTGCGCATACACACACAAACACACACACAGACATAAGTAGACACACGCATATAGAGACGCAGAAACACAAATAGAAATACACAAAGAGACATACGGAAAAGGGCACACAGCCACAAAGAGACTGATAATATTCGCGTACACGCACAGATGCACAGACAAGCACCGACATAGACACTGAAAAATAAGTGCATCTGACTTAAAGAGACACACATCGAAACACACCGAGACAAGATGTACTCGTATATAGAAAAACATTGACACATGCAAAAGATGCACACCGAAGGACACATTTCAACACGCAGAGTTGATTTTCTAGGCGCCACTTAGATGTGGCACGAGGCCGAAAGTATTGGGTACCCAGTGAGGATTGAACTCACTATTCAGTCGTAATAGGTTCTAGCGAGACTGGCTTGCTAACAAGGTCGAGGTGTCCAAATATCAACATGCCGAGACACACAGATTAATAGACAGAGAAACCCTAAAGATGGACAGAAAATGATACAGAATAACACAGATCTCAGAGGAGAGAGATGCACAATAGCATACATACATATGTATACACATAGAAACACTAATACAAAACAATATACACAGAAACACGCATAGGGCAGAGAGGAAAAGAAAAACATATGGGGGGTATAATCAGAGAAACATAGACACACCCAATTTCTTATTAACAGCTATAAATACAAGTATAATCACCTGACACTAACAACACCTAATGTAAACTGTGATATATATATATATATATATATATATATATATATATATCGCCGTGCATACATATTTGCAATATGTATTTCCATACATATTTGCAAAAGCGTGCAAGCATAGATAAATGCTCGTAAAAATCTTCCCATGCTTTGATTTACACACTGCTATATATGATGACATACACTACCGATCATAATTATTAGGCCATCCCAATGTTAAAAAAATGATGTATTTAATACTATTTTTTAGTATTTATTGGCAAATTAATAATTGTAAATAAAAATAGAATGGTTCTTTTGTTAATACTGCACAAAAAAGTGTGCATCAAATGAATTTATAAATAATTAATAATTACCTATATTGCAATTTCATCAGTGAAAGAATGAAGAAAATTTAGGGTGATTCGGACGAGTTCATCTTTGCTTTTTTGCCTTGTAAAATCTTTGCAAAGTAATAATAACAAAAGAACCATTCTATTTTCATTTAGAATTATCCACTTGAAAATAGTATGAAATGCGTCATTTCTTAAAAAAAAACTCTGGTTGCCTAATAATTATGGCACGTAGTGTACATGTACTTGCATATATGCATTCACATATTCATATATATATATATATATATATATATATATATATATATATATAAAATACAAAATCTTTATGCATTCAGACGAGCGTATATCTATGTATTTCTTTATACACATCAGCAATTAACTATATTTTTTTAACCATGGCAGTAATATACAGATGAACATGAAATTCAACTCTAAAACTCTATTAGTTAAACATTGTATTAAAAAAAAAATGCTTGGTATCTTTTGCATTGTGGGAATGATTTTAAACGTCTAAACGTTATACTAAAATTAAATTTAAAATTACTTTTCATGTAATATCTTTCTTTATTGTTAACTTTTTTTCATCTATCGACTTGAAATTAACTTGTGTACTCATGATATGAAAATCGGTAACACACGTACATTGACTTGTATATTAAATCCATAAATTGATGATATTTTGTCTACTTTCGTTTGGAATACTTTAGCTTGACCATGAAAAAAATGTTATGGTCGTACACTTGGTTGAAAGATAGAAGAGAACGTAATTAGAACGTTATTTACATATACGAATTGTGATGCGACTTTTAGCATGGAAACGTATGTAAAATCATACAGCAAGCCACATGAAAGGTGGGAGGGTAGGATTTGCCTTGAGCTCTTTTAGTCTTCTGTTCGATCAGAATAAATAGATTCCTTGATTTGACGAAGAACAAATTTCATCCCTATTTCAATTTTTCTTTCTCTCTTAAACAAAAGTTTCTCTAAAGACCAGAACTCTCAAAATGCATATGAAATTTCGACATAATATTGACATTGCATATTTTCTCGACATCGGGCCATTGAACTAGAATGAATGAAAACACGTCAGTATATCATGATATGCTATATTATTTAATTTGTTTTGAAACATCGATGAGATTATAGATATATACGACTGAAAGGGAGAAGAAGGCTGTTTTTTTATGGCCTGAAAACTTTTTTTAATAACGGCTGCAAATGACCAAAAAATGAAACAAAATTTAAGTTGTATATATTTTTATAACACACACACACACACACACTTATATATATTGAGAGAGAGAGAGAGAGAGAGCATAATGTCGTTGGTGACTCTCAGCTAAGCTTTGAACAAAGGTATGAGCATGGTGTCATTATGCAGGATCAAATTTACTACTAATGCCTGAAATACTAGCATGAGTAAAAACCACCTGCGTTTATTATATGCATAGTATTATTTAGTACAAATACAAACACTGACACACACACATATATGTTCTGAAATATATATATATATATATATATATATATATATATATATCGGAAAATCTGTGTGTGTTTCAGTGTGTGTATTTGTACTAAATAATAGTATGTAATACTAAATAATATATATATATATATATATATATATATATATATATATATATATATATTAGTATTGCATACTATTGTTTTAGAAAATGATGTATTTCATACTATTTTTCACTGTCGACAAATGAATAATTCTAAATGAAAATATAATGTCTTTTTGTATTGATATTGCACAATCACATGCGCATCAAATGAATTTATACATACTTAATAAATACCTATATTTCAGTTTCATCAATGAAAGAATGAAGAAAATTTAGGGTGATTCGGACGAGTTCATCTTTGCTTCCTTGCCTTGTAAAATTTTGCAAAGTAATAATAACAAAAGAACTATTCTATTTTCATTTAGAATTATCCACTTGGCAATAAATATTAAAAATAGTATGAACCACGTCATTTTCTTTAAAAAAATATGTGGTGGTCTAATAATTATGGCCGGTAATGTCGGTCGAAACAACAAAATTCAATACAAAGCAATTAACCATCTGTAGGATCACTAATATACAAATATATTAAATTCCACCAAGCTCCACGAACAGATATCGGTAAACAGCAGCAAAAGAAACAAAACCTCTGAAGAGGAAAGATATCACAATAATGATTTCACAAAATTTTCAAGTCGGCATAACTTTGCTCAGTTACGTGAAAAACGTCTCTACATTCATTATATTGACGATGCTTTATGTTGAGCACTTTATGAGAAAAATAAACTGCCTGCAAAAAGTACTTACTACCTGCAAACCATTGAAAAACTACAAAACTTGTCAGTAAGCATCATCGGAACTTAACACCATATATATATATATTTTAATTCAGATACTTCAATCCAAGGGAAAAAAGCAGGAAGGTAAATTCCAAAAAACCCGATCCTAATTAATATTAAAAATTTTATTTTAATATTAAAAAATGATACAGGAAGAGAGCTCCATGTAATAAAATATTACAGAGCAAATATATATCAAAAAAGGATTAATTCAAAGATGTTGAATGGCCATTTCGATATGAAGATCCCCACGGGGGACAACACATCACCTCAGCAACAGAAAAATCCTTTCAGAAACTGGAGAAAAATTAGTCTACTAATCTATTTAAAAATCTATTTTAAAAGGAAAAGTAGACTAATTTTTCTCCAGTTTCTGAAAGGATGTTTCTGTTGCTGAGGTGATGTGTTGTTCCCCGTGGGGATCTTCATATCGAAATGGCCATTCAACATCTTTGAATTAATCCTTTTTTAACATATATATATATATATATATATATATATATATATATATATATATATATATAATATTTTATATGATATTATTATAGATTTTAAGCAGCAGTTGATGACTAGTTTGTTTACTTTTGTTTCCATCACTTTATTTTGGCTGATGAACATTCTGGCTTTCCTCACCTGTATGCTGTAACCAGAAGTATTGGAATAGTTTTTCCTAATTTTTATCACATGACTGCTCTAAGCGGTAAAGATTTGTTTGGTACTAGACAGAACAAAGCTTAAACTGTTCAGGATATCAGCTTAATTCTTTATTACTTCAAAAGTTTGGGAAATAATAATGGAGAGGGTGGAAGAACTTACCACTGAAATGTTGGGATAAAACAACAAAACAGGAGATATAAGTGAATAATTCATCAAATAATGGCCACCTTAGAATATATATATATATATATATATATATATATATATATATATATATATACAGAACGAAGAAAGGATTTTTACAACATCCAAAACATTAATTAAAAACAGTGCTCGATATATAATATATAGAGCTGTGAATGTTTATTAGAAATTAAGTTTTAGAACATGTACATAATTTCTTTTATATATCCACTGCAAAGAGTACATTTGTTTCGACATTGAAACTTCGGCTCTTCTAAGAAATCCAAAGGATATAGTCTAGTCGCAAGATAATAAAAACTTACATTCTAACTGCTAATGTTAAATCTGTCTCGAAATCAAAGACTCTCATTAATCAACCATATTAACTACCCACACCACTTTCTTCAAAGTTGTAACGGTCAATTCACGAGACTTGTTCCATTATCACTAACCCCCACCAACATCCCACACACAACTGACCAAATATAAGAAAAGAGGCTTTCCATTCCTATACATAACGCCTGATGAGACATTGAATTTTCAATGACGAAACAAATGTACTATTTGTAGTGGATATATAAAAAAATATGTACATGTTCTAAAATATAATTTATCATATATATATATATATATAAAGTTGAACTTTTAAGGGAAAGATATATTGAAAATCTTTTGAGCATGCTTATGCAAGGAAAATATTTCTCTATGCCTTTATTGACATATTCATACAAATTGTACTGAGTTCAAAGGGCAGTGTATTATTTCAAATATGTCCTGTACATTTTGGTAGTAATATTTATAATTATATTAGTGAAAATATTCTGAAATTCAACATTGTTTTTAAATCAATAATGCTTGTTTTGTAAGAGTCAGTCAGTTAAGTGCCATACGTGATACACACTTGGGCGATCATGTCTCGAAAGAGACATGACTGACTCCGCAGAAGATTATCCCGCAGTAGGTTGCCATTGCTTTCTGCGGTAGACTGGTTGCCAGCCAAGGCTATAGAACCCAATCTGATTGTTATTTAACCCATAACTGGAGGGAAGAGACGGATTAATACCTTTCCCAAGGGTATTTGCGCGTAAGTGAAAGCAATGAATTCAGCTGGAATTCGAACTCGGCTACAAAACAACCTAAAAAACAACACAGAATATATGAAATAGTTTAAAAAGTATAAACAGGGATTAGTGCACACCATTTAATCAAATGATTTCGCTGTCAAATGTGATTAGTAAATACATAGGTTTCTAAAAATTAACTTTCCAGACAGTGAGAGAATAAAAGACTGACTAATTTCAAACTTTGAAGAAACATCATCAACATCATCATCATCCGTGACACATAATGGTGTGTAGGGCGACAACAAAGCTTTTCCACCTCTGACTATCTTGGACCAGACTAGTCAATGAACGTTCACTAAAAATAAAGTTCAAAGTAATAAAAATCTGTTAGGCTAATTGTTATGACCAAAGGGCCAAAGAAAGATTACACTGATTCGAATATAAGGTTGAATAGTATATTCCCGAAAAACGTAGTACAAAGATAAACGTGGACTGGAGAGTACTTTCTCTTGCAGGCGTCCTGACTCACTCATTCACTCACTCTGGGGCAACTCCTCAGTGACTCCACTCAGAGTTGGTAGCCATATTATAAAGGTGCGGACGAGTCCATTTGTAGGTAGGTCCCCACAATACTAATTTAAAAAAAATCAATTAATTCTTTTGAGAATAATTTGAATATGTAAACTTCTGCTAATCAATGGCAAATAAATTGTTATTATAAGAATTTAATAAGACACAAATCAACAAGCATCGTAAGAAAAAATAGTATTAATAAAAGTTTATTTTAATAAATACAAAAAACAAAAAACAAAAAAAAACTGTGCTTTCAAATCAGAATAGGCAAAGAAATCCGGTACGATTTATATAATTAGCAATTGAATTATAAAATGATTGTCTAGTTTTTCTACATACATTTTTTTTGTTATCTCAAACAGCGCTCGCATTTATTTCTCATCCTTTAAAGAAATCATCTTAAAGCAGAAACAAAGAAATAGTTTTTATATACAGGTAAACTTTAAATAATAAGCATCTTCATATATATTCATAGGCAGTATCGCCCGCCGTTGCTCGGGTGTAATGAAAGCTTTAAAACTAATCCATGGTTCTGCAGCTCAGACTCTTTGAACGTTGACACGAAAGACTAAAAAGCAGTAGTTGTTTCCAGTTAAAGCGAAACCGTAGACTAAAAAAAATTGAATGGATGTAAGACTCAGCCTAAAGAATATTTGAAATAATAAAATAATTGCGACAATTTACCAATTGTACCTAGTGTGTACAATTATATATATATATATATATATATATATATATATATATATATATATATATATACTAGCAATATCGCCCAGCGTTGCTCGGGTGTAATGAAAGCTTTAAAACTAATCCATGGTCCTGGACCTCAGACTCTTTGGACGTTGGCACGAAAGACTAAAAAGCAGTAGTTGTTTCCAGTTAAAGCGAAACCGTAGACTGAAAGAAAAATGAATGGATGTAAGTCAAATTTTGATTTCCTGGTATCGATATCAAATAAGTTTTTTTCATCGTACACTGAATTTTGAAGGCTAAATAAGTCCTCTGAATAAATGGTATCAAGGCTGAGACTAAAAACTACGATTATACCTACTCAGAGCCAAACACGAAGCAAAAACTAAAATAAAAGGGCTGAAAAAATACAGACATACAGGCAGATAAACAGGCACACACACAAACATCTTGCCTTTTATGTATATATATTATCGATTTTCTGCACTATTGTAAGAACTGTAACCTTGAAACTTCTGAATATCGTTTCTTATGTCTTTGTCTATGAGTGCATCAAATTTGATTTAAATCGGACCACTTCTATAACCTGAATTGTTCGATTATCGATTTTCGATATTTATCGGGGGTACCTCGACACAAAACCAAGCTAAAAACACTAGCAGACGCTTATAGTACAACTGTGTAATTTTTCAAGAAAATTGGTTCAGCTGTTTCGGAGTTTATAGGTAACGGACACACACAGCCACACACACACATACACACACACATACACACACATACACACACACATACACACACACAGAAATTCCATTTATGAATAAGTTTAGATAATTAAGATTTTTTATTAGTTTTCTCAGGTTTTATTACTTCTGTTAATTATCATATTCGAAGACGATACATTTTACAACCGACAAAATAACCATAGGGTTGACCTAATAGAATGAACGTGAGCCACTCCAGGTAGAGGGTTTTTGTGTGATGCATGAAAAAGTGACGGCAAGAAGTGAAGCTAAGAAATATTCATACAGACTAAAGAAGCCATTTATTTTGTCTGAAAGAACTTTGTAGATTGTGTTGGAAAAAATTAGCTAACTACGTAAGACCCTACGTTGTCAGCTAAAAAAGAACCAATGGCAAATACCATTGCAATTAAATGATTCAAGAGTAGTGTTATAATAATTTGTAAATTATCTAACATTACAAGAGGCCTTCTTCTTTTCTTTTTAGTAGTATCATTGAACTAATAATGTTAATTATTATTATTATTACAATTTTGTAAAATGTTTCGTTGTTTTATTCTTGAATAAAAATATATATTTTCCTGAACTGAAATCTCCTTACACTCGTAAATCTACTTCTGGTCTATGGAAATAGATCAACTTTATTAACCTATCAAGAGTTTTGCAAATGTCAATTTAAGTGTCATACAATTTACACGCTTCGGCTATCATGTCTCTTTCGATTCAGAACTGACTCACCAGCAGATTTCCCCGTAATAAGTTGTAGTTTTTTTCTGCATTAGACTGGTTTCCAACCAAGGCCATAGGGCTCGGTTTGTCCTACTATTCAACCCATACCTGGAGGGAAAGATATAAATTCATACAATTCCCAAGCTTAAGTGAATGTAACGAAGCCGACTCAGCCCTCGGATTTCTCATCTTGAGCCGTTGTACATCACACCACCTGTAAATCAAATCTTACAGCACTTGGTATTCCTAAGCGGTCACCCATTAAGGTACTGACTGGGCACAAGGTTGCTTAATATCGATGATCGAACGAGAACCTGTGCTTCATTTTTCTCTTGTTATTTTGAATACTAGAGAAAAATTCTTTACTATTTTATTTTTCGAAGAGACTTGATTCCTACCTATTCTCCTTAGATTCACACTTAGTCGCAAATTGGAATGGCTATAAATTCATTTACTCTTATCCAGCTAAAGAGTAGAAATTGTATCTGGAAAAAAAACATTGTTGATCTTAAAAAAGGCTAATGCATTATTCCCTCGTAAAAAAATATATAGACTTACAATTAAAAATTTATTTGAGATTTAATAATAATTGTATTTTATTAGGAAAGTTTATATATTGTAAATAATTAAACAAATATATAACTTATACTAACAGTATAGCCCGGCGTTGCTTGGATGTAATGAAAGCTTTAAAACTAATCCATGGTCCTGGAGCTCAGACTCTTTGGGACGTTGGCACGAAAGACTAAAAAGCAATAGTTGTTACCACTTAAAGCGAAATCGTAGACTGAAAGAAAAATGAATGGATATAAGTCAAATTTTGATTTCCTGGTATCGATATCAAATAGGTTTTTTTTCGTCGTAAACTGAATTTTGAAGGCTAAATAAGTCCTCTGAGTAAATGGTATCATGTTTGAGACTAAGAACTACAATTATACCTACGTAGAGCCAAACCTGAAGCAAAAGTTAAAATAAAAGAGCTAAAAAATACAGACATACAGGCAGATAAACAGACACATACACAAACATATTGCCTTTTATATATATATCTATTATCGATTTTCTGCACTATTGTAAAAACTGCAACCTTGAAACTTCTGAATATCGATTCTTATGTCTTTTTCTATGAGTGTATCAAATTTGATTTAAATCGGACCACACCTTCTATAACCCAATTTTTTTGATTATCGATTTTCGATATTTATCGGGGGTACCTCGACACAAAACCTAGTTAAGAATACTGGCAGACGCTTATAATACAACTGTAAATTTCAAGAGAATCGGTTCAGCCATTTCGAAGTCAATAGATAACGGACACACACACACACACAGACACACACGCACATACACACGCAGACAAAGTTCCATTTATAAATAAGTTTAGATATATATCTTAAAAAGTTTTGATTCAATCAATTTTGATATTTTGATATATTTGTATCTACCTATTTTATATGATCTATTTACTTTTGCTTTTCTCTCATTCGATAAAATGTTTCTCTGCGTCTACATTCCTCCTCTTTTGTCACTGTGAGAAGTTTGCATCTTTGGTTATGGGAAGTGGGTAACCTTGGCAGAATGACTTAACAGAACATCGCGAATGAAAAGTAAATTAACTCATAAGCAATATTCCTCTCCTCACCTTGCAAAGTTGGTGTCCATTCAACACAGAAATAAAGTATTCATGAAAGAGCTGGGCCTCTCTTTAGTTTCCACTGCCACTATTGCGCATGGGGCAACATAGGGGAAGGTAAAGAGAAGGAGTGGTTAGACATAGGGAATGTCAGGAGGAAGGTGACAGATGAGTAAGGATACCGAGGATGAGGGTTGGGTAGATGGGAGGAGTGTTTGATAAAATGGGAGCAGGTTAGTGTGTTAGGAGGTGTCTATTGACCTTACATTTAAACTCCTGGAGATTGTAGCCGTCGGGGAAGCAATCGTGTGGAAGGGAATTCCACAGTCGGGAAGTGCGAGAAAAGAAACTGTTGGAGTAGAAGTTACGGCTGCATTTTATCGGTTTCACTGTAAAAGGGTGGGATCTAGTTGCTAATCTAGTATCTCGTGCAAATTCGAACCTAGGGGGCACCAGTGATATAAGTTCATCGGAGCAGAAGCCGTGAAAGTATTTATAGAAGAGACACAGGGAAGCCACGTCGCGCCGGTGGGAGAGAGACTGCAGGCGGTCTGCCAAGTCGGTATCTATCATATTACAGACCCTCCTCTGAACCTTATCGAGAATGCCCGAGGAGAATAGCAGGGGCACCCGACCAGATATGGCAGCAGTATTCAATGCACGGGCGGATGGTAGATTTATATATGTGCAGGATAGATTTAGACGGAAAAAACTTCCGGG
>JBBBDQ010002206.1:20000-72808 GCA_037127315.1 Ascarosepion bandense | reverse complement strand
GTGTGAATTATTTTTTGTTATTCTAAAAGTGGTGGTGGGGGAGCATTTTTTTTTCTCTCCAAATAGAAAATTCTTCTCCCCTTACCCCAACGAGTCCAAGGACAACAGACGACGAAAATGTCATTAGAAATGCGAGAAATGTCCCTGGGGCCGTATTTCTCTCTTTCTTCCGTCAATTCACATCGGCCAGTCAACTCCCCAGCCTTATCGAATTCTTTCACCGAACCGTCGTTTCGATCGCAGACAAAGACATGATTGACTTCGTCGGTGGCGAGAATCAAGAAAATTCTCTTCAGTTTCGAATCGTGGAGACGGTATTCTTTTTGGAGCTGGAAATACCCGAATGTCATTAATGCGATTACTTCATTTTTCAAAGACTCCCTGAAATCGTGACACCATTTTGGGAATGTCACTGTCAATTCCGCTTTCTCATGGGTGAGAAACGATTGTGGGAGCCGCAGTCTAAGCTCTGCTCCTAGCAGCCTCAACCCACAAAGGACGTCGTTGTCTTGGACGTCTTCTCTCGAAAGATGACCCGCTTGATGGCGCCAAATCTTCACCTTCTTCAACAGGTGGTAGGGAGAGGCGCCATTTGTCTAATTGGACGTACGTCGCCTCTCTCATATCATCGCACAGCTCACCAAGCCGGTCACGTGTCTCTTCAAACAACGCCTCGAAACTCGTCCCACATTTTGTGTCGCAATCTCTGGTAGTTTTGCAATGGATTCCTTCATCTTCGTGTTCCTGAAACGGACTCCTCCAGGGTTGGGCCGCTTAGTTTCTCCTTCGACGCCTCCTTCCTTACGGACAAAGGCTGAGGTGGACAATGGGGGGAAGAATTCACGTGATTGACGTAACACGCGTTACGGAAGTACACGTTGCACTCGGTTGGCGGTGCAGGTGACACTCGACGGCATGACCCCCACGGCCACCACCTACGACATGCTGCCTAGGTCAATTGTTTGGTGTTTCGGTTGCAAATTCTTGTGGGCTCTCCAGCAGACCTTGCACAAGAGTTTCTGGCAATTTGGGCACCAAATCTGGCCGGTTGATTCGTGCCGTAAAATTTGAAACACCAGTCACATCACAATTCGGTAGATTCCAGACGTTGGCGAGTCATAATCTTCACCATAAATGGTGAAAGTCTCAAATGATCACGTGTATTCACGGGGGTGTGTCACTGGGGACATCCCACGTCCTCTTGCGTCACTGCTTTGAATTGCTTATTCAGACATGTCAGACACAAAGAAAGAAGAGATGGTAATGTCTTCGAGAACAAGCCCAAAAATTCGTCGCAATTCGAACAAAGGAATGTTTCTTCATTCATCGATGCTATCTTGAAATTTTCTTCACAAAATCTGAAAATAAAAAAATAAAGAAATAAAAAAAAGTCCGAAAAAAAAATAAAAAAATAAAAAAAAACAGAAAATGGCCCGAAAATTTTAGTTGAAGAATAAAAAATTTCTTTCATGAAAAAAAGTTGGCATCTATAATCGCAAAAGAAGGAAAATGAATGAGAAAATGGGGGAAGGAAATCTGAAAGAGAGAGAGAGAGAGAGAGATTATCAGAGAGAGAGAGAGAGAGAGAATGAAAATGAAGAAAAGGAGGAGGAAGAGCGATTGGATAAACGAAAAGATAGAAAGGGTAAAAGAAACAAAGAGAGGGGAGGAGAGTGGTTACATGAAGAAAGGAAGGGAAAGAAAGGATGAGAGAGAGAGAGAGAGAGAGAGAGAGAGAGAGAGTAGATCCAATTTGTCGACTTCATAATCACTTAACTTTACCATTTTATCCAATGGAATATTTTAATCTTTTACTCTATTTTAAGATAATTTTTATTTTACTTTCTTTGAAAAAAAGATACGTACAATTTGACCAGATTATACACACACATATACATATATATATATATATATATATATATATATATATATATATATATATGTGTGTGTGTGTGTAACGAGCTAAACGGAAAGAATCATTTTTTAAATTCTCGTTACTAATCATGTCACAAGGTCAATAGAAGCTAAAAATATCGTCATATATATTTCCTGTTTTTTATTAATTATATAATATTTGTCATTGATAGATAAACTGACTTCTTCGAAAACAAAACACGTAAAATATTAGAAGACCTTACTTTTTTAATCATAGCTTGTATGGCGCAAGGTCAATAGAATCTACTATATAGATAGATAACGAACAAACTGAGATAGATAGATAGATAGATAGATAGATAGATAGATAAAGGAAGTATTATAAACTGAAAGAAAAAACAATTGGGGCGTGGTTCTTTTTTTTTTTTTTTTCATTATATAAATTACAAAATTTCCTGTTTTTACTGGCCTTGTACCATAATATATCTTACGTGTCCGTCAAATAACTGGAGATGAATTTATCGTCTGCTTACTGAATGTATTTTTTTTTATTCAAAAAATAAAAAATTAGACAGTCAGATAAAAACATACATCGATAGATACAAATTCTGCTATTTTGGCTTGGAAAAAAAAAGGCAAAAAAAAGATCTATTTAATAAAACAATGACCCCTAATTGTGATTTTGAATCCTTCCCTTAATTTAAAGCCAGACAAGTAAATAAAACATGAAGACAGACAAATTAGGGCGTGGTTGTTTTTTCATGAAACTAAAGCAAATAATTCTTATGACCACATCAATTTTTTTTCCTTGTGACAATTCAGTAAAAACAACAAATGTAGCATTTGTTAAAAAGTGAAATAAAAATTATTTCTAAAATTTACATGGAAATTCATTTTGTTTTATTCTTTTAAAATGATGTTTTATTGTTACTTTACTCTATTACCAAATTCCACCACATCAATTTTTTCATCAACTGTAAATGGTTTTCTTTTTTAATATCGTTAAAAGAATTTTCCGTTTAAGGGAGAAAAGCGAAAGAATTAATCAGAGTTATCTCCCTTGGAATACTTTCTATTTTTCTCTTTGTTTTTCTTTCCTTCAGATATTGAAAAAAAAAGACAAAAAAGAAAGACAGGGAAAGAGAGAAAAGGAGTGAGAGAAAGAGTTAATAAAAGGACGCTGCAGACATGGCCTTGGATTAAAACTAGGTTTATCGATTTTTAGAAATCATTCCTTGTCATCAATACTAGAATTTTTTCCCCTAAATTTCAAAAAAAGGGATGAAATATTGAATTATTGATGGAATCTTACTTCCAAAGCTTGTATTGCCAGAAACATAAAAAATCTACTTGGAATTTCAGTCTGAAATTTTGGGAACAAGACACAAATACTAATATCCCAAAACTCCTCTTTGCTATTTGTCTTCAATTTCTTACCAATATCAGGTTGAAAATGTCTTTAAATGTTTTTTTAATCTTTTCTTGACAGCGAATAACATATTAATTTAACATAATTAACAGACATCACCAATGTAAAAATTAAATAAATAAAAAATAAAATTGTCATCTATAAAAATAAATGTTTCATCTATAGAAATTGGTTGCAATGAATGCCAAAAAATTCCAAAATTGTGCGTCGATCATTAATTATCGATTCCTTTGCTGTTTTTATTGCCAATTCACAATGAAATGAATTTCACTTGCACATCTGTCAACCATTGATGGTTGGAGAAAAAGCTATTAAAAAAAGAAAAATCTTTTGAGTCGATCAAGAATTTTTTACTTATTTGCTGTTTTTAATAATACCAATTCGAAATGAAATAAATTTTAGTTGCATATAATCTGTCAACCATTGATGGTCGAAGAATTGTTGAACCATAGACATTTTTTGCAAGAATGCAAAAAAAAAAAAATCCAAAATTTTGAGTTGATCAATAATTATTGATTTATTTGCGGTTTTTATTGCCATTTTGAAAGGACATCAATTACACTTGCACAACATCTGTCAACCATTGATGGTTGGAGAAGTCGTTAAAAATTTTTTAAAAAATGAGTCGCTCAATAATTCTTAATATAATGTTTTTAATGCCAATTCGAAATTAAATTAATTTCAGTTGCGCATCTTCTGTCAACTGGTGACGGTTGAAAAAGAAGATAAAAAAATGTAATCTTTTTAATCGATAAATTTGTATCAATTTACTTTTTTTTTTCATTTCAAAATGAAATCGATTTCAGTTATACATTTTCTATTCCCAATTGACAGTTGGATAAAAGCTGTAAAAAAAAAAAAAGATAAAATAAATTCCCCAATTTTGAATTGATCAAAAATTCTTGATTGCTGTTTTATTGCTTCTGTCAACTATTGATGATCGGAGAAAAACTGTCAAAATAAAAAAAATCTTTGAGTTCATCAATAATTATTGATTTCTCAGTTGTTATGATTGGCATTTCTAAATTAATGATGATCGGAGAAAGAGCTGTAAAAAAAAATTGAGTCGGTCAATAATTATTAATTTATTTGTTGTTTTTTTTGCCATTTCGAAATGAAATCAATTTTAGTTGCCCATCTTCAGTCAACCATTGATGATCAGAGAAAAAGCTGTAAAAAAAAAAAGTAAAAATATTTTAAAGTCCATCAATAATTATTGATACATTTTCTGTTTTTATTTCCATTCCGAAATGAAATCAATTTCACTTGTACATCTGTAACCATTTTTTTTTAAACCTAAGCATTTGAGTTGATCAATAATTAACGATTTACTTGCTGTTTTGAGTGACATTTTGAAATGAAATGAAATTTATTTGCATATCCTCTGTCAACCATTGATGGTCGGAGAAAAGATAACAAAAAGAAAACATTTGAGTTGATCAATAATTAACGATTTATTTGCAGCTTTTATTGCCATTTCGAAATGGAATCAACTTTATTTGCACATCTTCTGTCAACCATTGATGGTCGGAAAAAAGCTGTCAAAAAAAAAAAATTAAATGGTTCTGTTTGAAATTCTTAGCACCTGAAGAAGACTGCAAACTACAACGGCTGAAACGTCGTACAAATGACAACAAAGATGAGGATAATCGTCCGAATAATGTAAATACTTCCTCAACTGAGAAATATAGACATGATTTTTTGTCTTCATTTATATTACGAAACATTACTTTTTTCAATATTTATACCTTAACTTTTGAAATCAAAGTTTTTAAAATTAAAAAATGAAAACAACACAAAAATGAAATTAAATTAATTTTATTTGCAAAATTAAAAATAAATTTCAATTTTTAAAATTCTTTTGTTTTAACGAATTTTGAAAATTTTCATGAAATGTTTTTTATCGTTTAGAAAACGAATATGCAATTTTTGTTGGGAAAGAAAAATATTTGCTTCTTCTGATTTTTCTGGAAATTTGTACAGAACATTTTCCGACAAATCCGAAAAAATTCCTTCGTTTGGAGCAAAATAAAAATGTTGAAATTTATTTTGAGTGAAATTCATAATTTTTCTTTAATTTCTATTTTTTGAATAATTTTTGCCCTTTGACTAAAAAGGAAGATTTTTGATATTCCACGTCTCGTCCCCTACATATTCCCAGTCGTCGGATCGGCACGAAGGTGGGGGTAATCTCCACCCCCACCACCACCCGACCTTCATGGCCAGTTCCCAAAGTCAATTTTTTTTATTTTGGCTCCGGTTTCCGAAAAACAAACAATTTCTTTAAATTCCCAGTCACAAGTGAAAATTTGTTGTTGAAATTGACACAAAGAATAAATTTCATTTTCTGTGTCAATTATTTTTTGTTTTTCTAAAGATGGGGGGGGGGGGGGGCGTTTTTTCTCTCCAAAAATAAAATTCTTCCTCCACCCCAAGAACAACCGACAATGAGGAAAATGTTATTGGAAATGCGGCAAATATCCGTGGGGTTGAAATTCTCATCCCCGCTTTCGTTCAAACAATTTTTTGATATATATACATATATATATATATATATATATATATATAACACACTTATATTACGATCTTTATTGCTTTTATTAGCGTTTAATTATACTAAGTTAAGATTCAGGCAGTCAGTTAAGAGCCATACGGGATGCACGCTTAGTTAAATAGATCCGGTGAAAAGGCACATCCTTGTCTTACGCTCCGTTTAGATCAGTTTCTTTCTGCGTAACATTTGAAAACAGATCCCCCAATTTGGGTCCAATAGAAGCTTTAATTGTATTCGTTTCCAATTATATTAATGTGTACTAATTCTAGGGGAATCACTTTATTACTGAATAACAATAGAAAACCGATCCCCCACACTTTTGGTCCAATAGAAGCTTTGATTGTATTCGTTTCCAAATATTTAAAAGGTGTTGTAATTCTAGGGGGATCAAATTATTACTGAATAACAATCGAAAATCGATCCCCAATTTTGTACCCAATAGAAGCTTTGATTGTATTCGTTTCCAATTATATTAATGTGTACTAATTCTAGGGGGATCACTTTATTACTGAATAACAATAAAAAACCGATCCCCCACTTTTAGGTACCATAGAAGCTTTAATTGTATTCGTTTCTAATTATATTAATGTGTACTAATTCTAGGGATATTACTTTTTTACTGAATAACAATAGAAAACCGATTTCCTTCCCTTTCCCTTTAGGTACAATAGAAGATTTAATTGTATTCGTTTTAAAATATATTAGCGTGTACTAATTCTAGGGGGGGTCTCTTTATTACTGAATAACAATAGAAAACGGATCCCCCACTATTTAATCCAATAGAAGCTTTAAATGTATTCGTTTCAAAATATATTAACGTGTACTAATTCAGTTTATTACTGAATATCAATAGAGAACCGATCCCCATCTTTAGGTCCAATGGAAGCTTTAAGGGATGTCGGAGGTCATATGCAGGAATTAATCAACTGTCTACATTTTAAATTTTTGAAAGTAGAAGACGATGGTAGAATAGGGATCAGTGCAAGATGAAGGTGGAAATTCATTTTGGACAGTAAAATACAAGTTTAGAATAGGGGTCCCTGATAGATGGAGTATGGAGCTCGTAGACAGTAATTACATCAACTGTGTATATCTTAGATTTTTCTGAGTAATATACGACTTTAGAAAAGGAATCAGTTAATGAGGTGGGTTGGAGGTCATTGACAATTGTATCATCAACACTCTACATTTGATGATGTTTGTGGGTAGAATACGAATTTAGAAAATGGATCACAAAAACGAGGTTGAAGTTCATAGACTGGAGTAACGTCTTCATTTTCTGATTTTTGAGAGTAGAACATGTGAAAATGGCGATTTTAGTTCATAAGAATAACATCAACTTTTTTTTTCTTTGTGACAATTCAATAGAAACAACAAATGTAGCATTTTTGAAAAAGTGAAATAAAAATTATTTCTAAAATTTACTCGGAAATTCATTTTGTTTTATTCTTTTAAAATGATTTTTTATTGTTATTTTCCTCTATTACCAAATTCCACCACATCAATTTTTTCATCAGCTGTAAATGGTTTTCTTTTTAAATATCGTCAAAAGAATGTTTAAGGGAAAGAAACCCCCACCAAAAATAAGCAGAGTTATTTTCCTTGGAATAATTTATATTTTTCATTCTTTTCTTTTTTTTTTAATAGAAAAAGACAGAGAGAGAAAGAGAGAGAGAGAGACAGAAAGAGTGAGGAGTAAGAGAAAGTGTAAAAAACCGGACGATACAGACATGGTCTTGAATTTAAACTCGGTTTATTGATTTTTAGAAGCTATTAATTGTCATCAGTTCTAGAACTTTTCCCCTAAATTTAAAAAGATAGAATGAAATATCGAATTGTTGCTGGAAACTTCTTTCAAAAGTTTCCATCACCACAACCATGAAAAACCTACTTGGAATTTCCGTCTGAAATTTTGGCGACAAAATACAATCATCCCAAACTTTTCTTTGCTTTTTTGTCGACAATTTCTTATCAAGTGTACATATCTTTCAAAGAAATTTTTAAAATCTGTTTTTGACGGCAAAAAAATAAAAAAAATAAAAAATAAAAATTTAAGACAAAAAAATTAACAGACAGAAAAAAAAGTATAATAAAACCAAATTTATTTGCATATCTTCTGTCAACCATTGATGGTCGGAGTAAAAGCTGCCAAAAAAAAGTGGGGGCTCATGTTCGAAATTCTTAGACCCAGAAGAAGGCCGCAGAGTACAATGGCTGAAACATCGTACAAATAACAACAAAGATGAGGACAATCGTCCGAATAATGTAAATACTTCCTCATCACAGAAATGTAGACATGATTTTTTGTCCTCATTCATATTACGAAATATTACTTTTTTTTCAATATTTATACCTCAAATCATATTTTGAAATCAAAAAATGTTTTTAAAATTTCAGAAATAAAAAATGAACACAAAAATTAAATTAAATTAATTTTATTTGCAAAATCAAAAATAAATATCAATTTTTAAAATTATTTTGTCTTAAAGAATTTTGAAAATTTTCATTAAATTTTTTTGATCGTTTCGAAAATAAACAAACAATTTTTCTTGGGAAAGAAAAATATTTGCAATATTTTCTGATTTTTGTGGGAATTTGTACAGAACTTTTTCCGGTAAAACGGAAAAAATTCCTTCGTTTGTAGCAAATAAAAATGTTGAAATTTATTTGGAGTGAAATTGATAATTTTTTCTTTAATGTCTATTTTTTGAAGAATTTCTCCCTCTTGACTAAAAAGGAAGATTTTCGACATTTGACGTCTCGTCCCCCACAAATTTCCAGTCGTCGGATCGGCACGAAGGAGGGGGTAACCACCACGACCACCAAACCTCCCCGGCCAGTACCCAAGGTCAATGCTTTTTATTTCGGCTCCGGTTTCCGAAAAACAAACAATTTCTTCAAATTCCAAGTCACAAGTGAAAATTTGTTTTTGAAATTGACACGAAGAAAAAAATTCTTTTTCTGTGTAAATTATTTTTTGTTTTTCTAAAACTGAGGGGCGTTTTTTGCTCTCCAAAAAGAAAATTCTTCCCCCATTACCCCAAGGACCACAAGGACAACAGACGACGACGAAAATGTCATGTGAAATGCGACAAATGTCCCAGGGGACGAATCTCATCTCCGTCCGTCAATTCACATCGGCCAATCAACTCCCCAAACTCATCGAATTCTTTCACCAAACAGCCGTTCAAGTCGCAGACAAAGACATGATCATCTTCGTCGGTGGCGAGAATCGAGTCAATCCACTCCAGGTTCGAATCGTGGAGACGGTATTCTTTTTGGAGCTGTAAATCCCCGGATGTCCCGACCGTTTCTTCAGTAAAACTTGATGCCATTTGTAAAATTCCTTCAGAAGATCTGGAAAGAAAAATAAAAAAAGGTCAAAAGAAGGATAGAGTGATTAGCAAGAAAGAAAGAAAGGAAGAAAGGGTAAAAGTTATAGAGAAAGGGGGAAGGGATTTCCAATTTGACGCCTTCACAATCACTTTTAACTTTCTCCTTTTATCCATTAAAATAATTATTTTTTTCTATTTCTTCAGATAATATTTTTACTTTCTTCGAAAAATACACGTACTTCAAATAATTTTTAAAAATTATCTTCATTAATCACAGCTTAGTATGGCACAAGGCCAATAAAGGCTACAAAGATCGTCATATATATATAACAAACTTTCCCGTTGTTACTGTCCTTGTGCCATACTATATATTACGTGTCCATCAAATAACTGAATATGGCGGCTGTTATTAGCTGATTACAACTTTTTATTATTAAAAATTAAGCGCTAGGGATTTAGACAGACAGATAAATAGATCGATAGACAGCCTGATATAAATTGTTATTTTGGATTTTTTGAACAAAAGATTTTTTTTCATTCATGAAGAAAAAAGATTCTCTGAAAGAGAATGAAGAAGGGTGGGTTATTTTTATTTTCTTTTAAGTAAACAGACAGAACAATAAATTGATCGACAAACCGTTAAAGACAGACAATTATAATTCTTAAATATTTTTGACAATGATGGATTGAGAGATAAATAGACAGTAAGTGAATGATAGAAATTGTTTTATTTTTGCAAAAAGATATTTTTATTAATGCAGAAAAGTTTGTCTGAAAAAAATTTTCTTTGCAATAGACAGACGGATCATTTTCATTGGCCTTGTGTCATACTATATATTATCAGATGTTAAATAATTTTTTTTATGGTGGCCGGTTATCTGCTTATTAGACAGGCAGATAAAAAAAGTTGTCTGAAAAAGAGAGCGGTTTTTTTCCTTCTTTGACCGGCCGATAGATTGATAGATAGACAGACCGATATACAAATTGTTTTATTTTTAACATTTTTTTTTTTACACATAAAGATTTTCATGAATGAAGAACTTGAAAATAGAAAAAAGGCAATTTTTTTATACAGACAGACAGACGAACGGATATAAAATGTTTTATTTTCACAAAAAGATTTCCGTTTAAAAAACAGGGAAATGGGAATTTCTTTTCATTTAAATAAAGAAATCGATAAACCGACCGAGTTTTCCGAATTATTACAAATTGTGTCCAAGCGAAATAAAAACGACGAAAGAAAAGAAAAAATTTCGGCGAATAAATAAATAAAAAGAAAGAGAAAAACTTCTAGAAATTTAATTTGTTAGAAGAATCCAGAAAAATGTAGTTATCATTAAAGAGTCAGTCAGTTAAATGCCATACGTGATACACACTTGGGCGATCATGTCTCGAAAGAGACATGACTGACTGGGCAGAAGATTATCCGACAGTAGGTTGCCATTGCTTTCTGCGGTAGACTGGTTGCCAGCCAAGGCTACAGAACCCAATCTCACTTGTTATTTAACCCATAACTGGAAGGAAGAGACCCTTTCCCAAGGGTATTTGCGCGTAAGTGAATGCAATGAATGCAACTGGAATTTGAAAGATTGAAAGAGATGGCACCTAAATTGTAATTTTTAATCCTTCTCTGATTTTCCAAGGAAAAAATAAAAAATGAAAACAGACAAAAAAATTAAAAAATAGGTCTTTTTTTTTTCTTTTTTTTTTTCACAAAAATAAAAAATGTCGCTTTATCTTTGCTTTTCTTGTGGGCGAAATGATGAAAAAAAATCTTGGTGAGTCTTGTTATGTCCAAGGAAAGATTTATGAAGATTGGATGATTTGGAAATGGAGAAAATTCTTACTTACACTTGATTTCGATTTCAATTTGGGTGAAAATTGGTTTTCGTCAAAAAAACGGGAGACAAAAATAAAACAAGTTTCTTCGTCGAATTTTCAGGAACGAATGTTAAAGCGCAAATGACGTACGGATGACGTCACTGGAATATAAGGCATTTGGTTGGACGAAACATAACACGTCACTGGAGTTTTTGTTACGTGTTTATAAGTGGGTGGAAGAGTGGGGAAAAAGAGAAGCAAGAGGGAGGACAAGTAACCATGAGAGAGGGGCAAATTCCCTTTTTTTCTAAACTAAAATTGAAGAGAGAGCGAATGAGAGAAAGATAAAGAGAGAAAGAGATTAAAAATGTGGAAATCTTTTCAAAACAGAAACTTCATTACTGTTAAATTAATTATTACAGATAGAAACATACACACTCAAACACACACACGGAAACACACACATACATATTTATACCTACACAAATATAATGATCAATAAATTTACAACTATTATACACATACATCATGAATACACACACACGCACTCATATATACATATACAAAAACAAATATATATATATATATATATATATATATATATAAATCGTAACACACTTCTCACATACAAGTAAAGAAAAAACAACAATCGAATTCCCATGGTTTTGAACCACAATCAATATTCCCACACACTTATTCAAAATTTAAAAAATGATTACAAGAACCTCCAATCAAATAAAAAAATCAAAGACATTTTCGATAAATCACCCATAAATGCAATGAAACAAACAACCAACCTATCAGTTATCCTCACCTCTACCAAATATCTAAAAATACAAACCTATCAGTGAATTACAAATGCAATAAATCTCGTTGTTTAGTTTGCAAACATTTAGTAAACGATACAGTATTTTCTATACCCAACACCAACATGAAATTACACTCACCACGCTTCACCTGTGACAGCCAAAATATAATATATTTTCTCTTCTGCTCAATATGTCCAAATAGTGGATATATTGGTGAATCTGGAAACAGTTTTAGATTCCGTTTTAATAATCATAAACGAAGCATACGCCAAAACAACACTTATTCCTCCATAGCTGAACACTTCAATAAACCAGGACACACATTAGAAAACTGCAGATGTTTACTAATAGATTCTGATTTGAATTCTACACACTCACGCAGAAAGAAAGAAAAATACTGGTTTTTAAAATTAAATACATATAAGCTAATGGTTAAATACGGACTTAATTATTTTGAATCTTTATAAATATTTCAATAGTTAAACATTTTTTAGAAACCTAAATTGTAATTTTTAATCCTTCTCTGACTTTCCAACGAAAAAATAAAAATGAAAATAGACAAAAAAATAGGTCGGGTTTTTTTTTTTTTTTTAAATCAAACATGTCGCTTTATCTTTGCTTTTCTTGTGGGCGAAATGATGAAAAAAAATCTTGGGGAGTCTTGTTATGTCCAAGGAAACATTTAAGAAGATTGGATGATTTGGAAATGGAGAAAATTATTACTTACACTTGATTTCGATTACTTTGAAAATTCACAAAATTTAATAATTTCAAAAAGAATTTATAGAACAAATAGACTTGAAATTTTTGATAAATTTGAATCAAATCGAATTTAATTCCAACGAGTATCATTTTTATGTAAATAAAACGAAAATGTCGAATGAAAAAAGTGTAAAACCATCGAGAATTATATCCGTGGGAGTTTTAAGTTTAAAATCGAATTCATATTCATTTCATTTCTTGTCAAATTTAAATCGAAAGAAAAATGTCAATAAAATATTTCAAATATTCGAAGGTAAATTTGTAGAGTTTTGTTTAATTTAAGAAGATCTACAAAAATCACTTGAAATTGACGAGAAAATGAAATAAAATCGTACCAACTGGATATTAGTTAAAAAAATATGACATGAAAAAACGTTTTTAGTAAATATGAAAAATAGTTATTAAAATAAAGAAAAATTATTTAGTATTACAAATAATATAACACGAGATAAAGTTGTTTTTTTTATTGGTTTCAAACAACGACAAAGTGAAACTAGTTTTCTTGGCGAAATTTGTCCAATCTATATTGACGTGTCTAATTTTAAAAAAATAAGTGCGCGCGCGCACACACACACACACACACACACACACACACACACACACACACAGAAGGAGAGAGAGAAAATATGTAACATATCTTTTAAAAACAGGAAATACTGTTGAGTGTTGAATATTGCAGAAACAAACACATATCAAAGAAGAGTGGTAGACTTTGTAAACAGTAGCTTCTCCGGCATATACGCATCGCTCATTCAATAATGAATTAGATCACTCTAGCTATTGGGCGTATTTATACGCGCTAAAAAGCCTGCATTCTTCTACCGAACGCTCGTGGCCTAGGGGTAGAATCGCCGACTGACGCCGATGCTGGGTTAGGAAGCGATAGGACAGAAATCAGCACGAAACCCAAAGAAAAAAAGAAAAAAATCCGACACGATTAACCACCTAACAGAAAGCGCTCAATACAAAGGTAGAGCGAACTAAATAGAACCTAATGAGCAAGATGAACCTACCTACCTAGGTTTATCCTAAACGGATCGTCAGGGAAAGCTGGCCAACTTTTCCTGACGATCCGTTTAGGAGAAACCTAGGTAGGTTCGTCTTGCTCATTAGGTTATATATATATATATATATATATATATATATATACAATTGAATAAACGAAGGAAATATTAACAGCGTTCAAAACGTTAATTTAAAACAGTGCTCAATATAGAAATAGAGCTATTAATATTGATTATAAATTATAGTTTAGAACATGTACAATTTACAATCTACTACAAAATATACATTCTGTTTCGACATTAAAATGGCAATGTCTCCTCAGTTAGTAAACACTATTTTTTAAAGGGAGATGGAACATTCGCTTCCTTATATTGGTAAATTTTGTGTGCGAGGTGAAGTGGGTAGAGAAAATGAGAAATCAGAATTGGGAATTGTAAAAGAGACATTGAACAAAAAGAGGAAAACGGGAGAGAAAGAGTCGGGTGGTTAAGGGATATAGTGAAAAAGTTCAGAGAAATGTCAGGTTTAACAGTAGAAAATAAAGTGAGGTCATATGTAGCCTTTGATGACCCGACGTTTGTGTTTAATAAAGAGAAGTAAGAAAATGTATAGGGGGTGGGAGGAAGTAAGAGAAGATGAGCGAAGAAGAGAGAGGGTGTGAGAGACAGCATTACAGGCCAAGAGGGAGGGTTGATTTAAAAAAAAAACAGCCTGGCCTGGAATTGGTAGTGTATAATCATATCTGAATGAGTGAAGTATAAAGCTACAATTTGTTTTTAATAGAGTTTCAACTGAAATTGTTTTTAGAAAAACCTCAATTAGGTCAGAATTTTTTATATGAAATAAAGACAAAATTAGAGATAAAAAATATAAGGAATCATGTTTCCTTTGTCTACAACAAAAAATGAAGTCATTATATACATGAGGAGTGACATATTACTAAATCAAAGGCATGAAACCACAATAAATTGCGAACACATTAAAGAACTAACTTTACAATCATGCTAAAATTACAAAATCTAAAGTTCGTATCTCTAGAAACGATAAACCTTTCATAGTTTTAATCTTGGTGTCACGATATTCACTTTTAACTGTACGACCTTTCTCCTCATATTTGATCTCTAATTTTTATCTTTAGTTCATAATCCAAATTGTGACCTAATTATTTTTTTTCTAAAAAAAAAAAATAGATTGAAACTATTTAAATAAAAATTTTGTAGCCTTATATTTCACTAATACAGATATGTTTATCTACTACCAATTCTTTTTTTTTTAAATTTTGCAAACATTATATATATATATATATTGTAAACATGTTACGGAAATTAACGAATTTTAACGAAACTTGGTTAGAAACAACCGGCAAGTTTAAAATGATTTGTTTGACCTTCATTTTTTTATCGATACTCGTATTTAAATATATTCTGTTTTTAATTAAACAGTATATTTATATCTACTGGCCTGGTTTTTTACGATAAATTGTTGTTACGAAAATGTGTGCCACTCGGCAGGATTTGAACCTGGAAGCTACTATTTGATCTGGCAAACAATTCATTTCATATATATATATATATATATATATATATATATATATAGCGAGAGAGACAGGAAATACTGTTGATTCAATAGTGTTGATTGTTAAAGACATCCACCATCAAAGCCGAAAGCTTTTTAGACCCAGCATAATAAAACAAATGTCCTATTGTTGGAGAATTTTTGTCTTTATTTTCACCTGAAATTAAAGCCAAAATACGATGTTTAGAACGACTCATGATTAAACATAACAGACATTCATTGTCTGTCATATTTAACTCCTCTATGTAATTTCATGAAATTTCAAGGAATTAAAATTTTATCGAAAACTTTTTTCAAACATTTACAAGAACAGAGAGACACTGAGATAGGTAGCCGGGCAGACTAATACATATATATATATATATATATATATATATATATATATATATATAACGAAAATTTACCTATATATATATATATATATATATAGGTAAATTTTCGTTTTAGGTCCCGAAGGCTTATATCCCTTCAGATTTTTCCAAAACAGCCTTAATTCCGTGCAAATGTATATGCTGAACTCAAATCAATAATTATTTATTGAAGCAACCTACCTTTATTGATATTAACGACCAGAAAAAAACGAACTTCTTCTCGATCATTTTGTGCTCTTTTTCAGAAATTTCGAACTATTTACTTCCTGTACTTAAATTCATACGCGGTTTGTTTTTCGGTACTTAATTTCAGTAGAAAGTTGCGTGTTTTGCGTGTTTTTTTTTGTTTTGTTTTTTTAATTTCAGAAGAAAATTAACTTTCAAATATATGAAAATATAGATGTTTTTTTAAGAAAGTTAACTTTCAAATATGAAAAGAAGTGATAATTTTAGTTGTACTCAACCTTCATATATATGAAAATACTTATAAATTATAAATAACAAAAAGAACAAAATAAATAGTACAGTAAAGCATTTTTTTATTCTTAACATTGAAAATAAATCAATAATTACATCAATTGGAAAGGAAGTTAAAAGTTCAAAATATGGAAAAAATTAAATTGACAATTTTTTTAAAATACAGTAGTTTTCAGAAAGTTGCGTATTTTTTTTTTTTTTTTTGGAGGGGTGGGGGTACTTAATATATTTGTAGATTAATTAAACTGCATTTATCACATATTTTCATATATTTGAAAATTAACTTTCTCAAAAGAAATTCTATATTTTCATATATTTGAAAGTTAGCTTTCGTCGGAAAAGTAAAACTACAATTATCACTTATTTTCATGTTTTTTAAAATTATAAAAAAAAAGGCAAAAAAAGAAAATGGAAAAATGGAAAATGAGTCTCGATAAAAAATTAAATAGCTAAATCGCGTATTACTTTTATTAAAGGAAGTAAACAGACCGAAATTTGTACCTTACGCCGAAAGTCATTCAGCAATGAATGTAAGCCTGTAATGGGGACAAAACGATCAAGAAGTTGGTTTTTTTCTGGTCTTTAACATCAATAAAGGCAGGTTTCTTCAATAACTGACAGTGGATTTGAGTTTAACAAATACATTTGCACGGAATTAAGACTATTTTGAAAAAAAATTCAAGGGATAAAAGCCTTCGGGACCTAAACCGAAAATTTACCCGAATGTTAAAGCGCAAATGACGTACGGATGACGTCACTGGAATATAAGGCATTTGATTGGACGAAACATAACACGCCACTGGAGTTTTGGGTTACATGTCATAAGTGGGAGGAAGAGTGGAGAAGAGAGAAACAAGAGAGAGGACAAGTAACCATGAGAGAGGGGCCAATTCTCTTTTTCTAAACAAAAATTAAAGGGAGAGAGAGAGAGAGAGAGAGAGAGAGATGTGGAAATCTTTTCAAAACAGGAATTAATTATTGTTAAATTAAATATTAAATAGAAACACACACACACACACACACACACACACACACACACACACACACACACACACGGAAACACACACACACACGGAAACACACACACACACGGAAACACACACACACAAATATAATGATTAATAAATTTACAACTATTATAGTCATACATACACACACACGCACTCATATATATAGATATAGAATTATATATATATATATAATAAGAAAAATTAAGACAGACACGTTATTTAATGGTGAATCGGAAGTAGATGCCTATTTCAGGCGAACCATCGTCAACTTCCGTCTTTATTTAACAAAGGATTTTACACGAATGAGATTCACAAAAACCTAAAAAACGAATAAAAATAACGGTCGCTCTTGTAAGAGAGAAAATTTAAGAAAAATACATCAGTTAAATATATATATATATATATATATAAATATATATATATATATACTTAAATACATATGTATGTTAAACCACACACACACCTAAATGAAAGAATAAATTTGCAACTATACACACATATAAACGAGGGAAAGAGAGAAGCAAAGGAGAGAAAACATCTATTGATGAAAGACGGGCAAATTCTTATTTTCTAGTAAACTTTTTACTTTAAAAGTTAAAAAAAAATTAATAATTTGAAAAAAAATTATAGTACAAAAATAGACTTGAAAGTTTTGATAAATCTGATTCAAATCGAATTTCATTCCATCAAGTATTATTTTATATGTAAATAAAACGAAAATGTCGAATAAAAAGTGTTTTTAAATACGAAAAAAGCTATTAAAATAAAGAGAAATTATTAGTAATATAAAGAGTATATCACTGAATAGATAAAATTTTATCTTTGAAATAGACAGACGGTTCTTTATTGACCTTGTGCCATACTATATGTTATCAGATGTTAAATAATTTATTATGGCGGACGGTTATCGTCTGCTTATTTGACAGACAGATAAAAAAATTTTTCTGAAAGCGAGTGTTTTTTTTTCTTTTTTCTTCTTTTAAGACCGGCCGATAGATTGATAGACAGACTGATATAAATTGCTTTATTTAGACATTTTCTTTTAGATAAAAAGATTTTCATGAAAACTTTCAAAGAGATAAGGGGAGACTTTTTCATGTTTTAGACTGACAGACGATCCGATATAAAATATTTCATTTTCACAAAAAGTATTCCGTTCATAAAAAAAAAAAGGAAATTGGAATTTTTTTTCATTTTAATAAATAAATGGATAAACCGACCGAATTTTCCGAATTATTACAAATTTTGTCCAAGCGAAATAAAAACGACGAAAGAAAAGCAAACAATTTCGACGAATAAAGAAAAAGAGAAAAAAAACATCAAAAATTAAATTTTTTGAGGCGATATAAAAATAAATAATGCAGTTTTAATTAAAGAGATGACCCCTAAATTGTGATTTTGAATCCTTCCCTGATTTTCCAACGAAAAAACTAGAAAATGAAGACAGACAAAAAAATAGGGCGGGGTTCCTTTTTTTCTTTCACAAAAATAAAAAAAATGTCGCTTTATCTTTGCTTTTCTTGTGGGCGAAATGATGAAAAAAAATCTTGGTGAGTCTTGTTATGTCCAAGGAAACATTTAAGAAGATTGGATGATTTGGAAATGGAGAAAATTCTTACTTACACTTGATTTCGATTTCAATTTGGGTGAAAATTTGTTTCGTCAAAAAAATGGGAGACAAAAATAAAACAATTTTCTTCGTCGAATTTTCTGGAACGAATGTTAAAGCGCAAATGACGTACGGATGACGTCACTGGAATATAAGGCATTTGATTGGACGAAACATAACACGTCACTGAAGTTTTTGTTTACGTGTTATAAATGGGAGGAAGAGTGGGGAAAGAGAGGACATAAGAACAATGAGAGAGGGGAGAATTCTCTTACTTTTTCTAAACTAAAATTGAGGAGAAAAGTGTGTGTGTTTAGGTGTGTGTGTGTTTGTGTGTTTTTGTGTGTGTGTGTGAGAGAGAGAGGGAGTTCAATATGTGAAACATATCTTTTAAAAACAGGAAATAAAATAACATAAACACAGATGCACACACAAACACATATATATATATACATACACACAAATATAATGAAACAGTAAATTTACAACTATTATACACATACATACCCACAAATACACAATCACGCACATATATAAAAATACACATGTATATATACATATACTCCAGTTCATATGTATGTGTATACACGCTCACACACACATATATAGATACAAAAAATTTAAAACTATACACACATGTAGACGGGGGAAGAGAGAGAAGATGAAAATTATACAGGCATACATGCAGATAAACAGACACATACACACAAACATTTTGCCTTATATATATATACATATATATATATATATATATATATATATATATATATATTATCGATTTTCTGCACTATTATAAGAACTGCAACATTGAAACTTCTGAATATAGTTTCTTATGTCTTTGTCTATGAGTGTATCAAATTTAATTAAAATCGGACCACTCCTTTTATAACTCGATTTTTTCGATTATCTATTTTCGATATTTATCTGGGGTACCTCGACACAAAACCTAGCTAAGAACACTCGCAGACGCTTATAGTACAACTGTGTAAATTTTCAAGGAAATCGGTTCAGCCGTTTCGGAGGCTACAGGTAATGGACACACACACACAGACACACACACAGAAACACACACAGACACACACACAGACAAAGTTCCATTTATTATATAAGTTTAGATAACTCTCTCTCTTTCTCTCTAACGTTTGCTCTCTCTCACTCACTTACTCTCACGCGCTCTCAAACAATACAATTTGTTCAATCCATATTGAGGTTTATAAGTTTTAAAAAATAAGTGCACACACACACACAGAGAGAGAGAGAGAGAGAGAGAGAGAGAGAGAGAGTAAAATACGCAACATATCTTTTAAAAACAGGAAATACTGTTGGGTGTTGAATATTGCAGATACAAACATATGTTAATATATATATATATATATATACAACTGTATAAATTTTGTACCTCCAGACATTTGTTTACATAGATATATATAAAAACGTGATTTATATCGTTATACTTGTTTCGAAAAACTTCTTCGAAAACTTTCATACGAAGGAAAAAAACGGTTTTAATAAAGAAAAAAAGAAAGAGCTTAGGACAGAAATCAGCACGAAACCCAAAGAAAAAAAGAAAAAAATCCGACACGAGTAACCACCTAACAGAAAGCGTTCAATACAAAGGTAGAGCGAACTAAATAGAACCTAATGAGCTAGACGAACCTACCTACCTAGGTTTCTCCTAAATGGATCGTCAGGGAAAGCTGGCCAACTTTTCCTGACGATCCGTTTAGGAGAAACCTAGGTAGGTTCGTCTTGCGCATTTAAGGAACGAAGCAAATATTAACAACGTTCAAAACGTTAATTTAAAACAGTGCTCAATATAGAAATAGAGCTATTAATATTTATTATAAATTATAGTTTAGAACATGTACAAAGTACAATCTACTACAAAATGTACATTTTGTTTCGATATTAAAATGACAATTTCTCATCAGTTAGTTTTTAAAGGGAGATGGAACATTCGCTTCCTTATATTGGTAAATTTTGTGTGCGAGGTGAAGTGGGTCGAGAAAATGAGAAATCAGAATTGGGAATTGTAAAAGAGACATTGAACAAAAAGAGGAAAAAGGGAGAGAAAGAGTCGGGTGGTTAAGGGATATAGTGAAAAAGTTCAGAGAAATGTCAGGTTTAACAGTAGAAAATAAAGTGAGGTCATATATAGCCTTTGATGACCCGACGTTTGTGTTTAATAAAGAAAAGGAAGAAAATGTATAGGGGTGGGAGGAAGTAAGAGAAGATGAGTGAAGAAGAGAGAGGGTGTGAGAGACAGCATTACAGGCCAAGAGGGAGGGTTGATTTAAAAAAAAAAACCCCAGCCTGGCCTGGAATTGGTAGTGTATAATCATATCTGAATGAGTGAAGTATAAAGCTACAATTTGTTTTTAATAGAGTTTCAACCGAAATTGTTTTTAGAAAAACCTCAATTAAGTCAGAATTTTTATATGAAATAAAGATAAAATTAGAGATAAAAATATGAGGAACCATGTTTCTTTGTCTACAACAAAAATGGAAATCATTAAATACATGAGGAGTGACATATTACTAAATCAGAGGCATGAAACCACAGTAAATTGCAAACACATTAAATAACTAACTTTACAATCATGCTAAAATTACAAATCTAAAGTTCGTATCTCTAGAAACGATAAACCTTTTATAGTTTTAATCTTAGTGTCACGATATTCACTTTTAACTGTATGACCTTTCTCCTCATATTTTATCTCTAATTTTTATCTTTAGTTCATATTCCAAATTCTGATCTAATTGAGGTTTTTCTAAAAAGCTAGGTTGAAACTATTTAAATAAAAATTTTGTAGCCTCATACTTCACTAATACCAATTCTTGGTTTTAAAAATCTAATACCAATTCTTGGTTTTAAAAATCTTGCAAACATTATATATATATATATATATATATATATATATATATATATATATATATAGAGAGAGAGAGAGAGAGAGAGAGAGAGAGAATAATGCAACATATCTTTTAAAAACAGGATATTGTTGGGCAATTTTTTGTCTTTATTTTCACCTGAAATTGAAGCCAAAATACGATGTTTAGAACGGCACATGATTAAACATAACAGACATTCATTGTCTGTCATATTTAACTCCACTATGTAATTTCTTGTAATTTCAAGAAATTAAAATTTGTGTCGAAAACATTTTTCAAACATTTACAAGAACAGAGAGACACTGAGATAGGTAGCCGGCCAGACTGATATATATATATATATATATATATATATATATATATATATATATATTGCAGAACAAAGTGAAACTTGGTTTTGTTGGCGAAAATATGAAAATTAAAGCTTAGGTCTTTTTTTTATTTTTTAATTTTAAACCTCCTAAGATTTATATATACAAAAATACACATAAAATTGCGAAATATCAAGACTTGGGCCAAAGACAAAAGAAGCTTATTATTTATCTGGTTGTTATGTCGTGTTAAAGAGACGAGAGACAGTAATACTGAGTAAAACTGTGAATTTCGGGTCAAATGTAAATAAAATAAGTAAAAAGTTTCCCATTATCTTCTGAAAAAAAAAGAGATAACATTTTTGTTGACGTAGTTGTTAACCTACAATTTGGTATATAGATTAATGTTTTATTTCAATTCATTTGTTTTACTCAAGTTCAACAATTACAAGGCTTAGAAGCCACTCAATGCAGTGGAATGCTGAATGAGGTTTGTGTAGGTACCTTCAGTAATTCGTTGAAAAAATAAGCAGCACAGTATATAAAAAAAAAAGCCCCAAACTCAATAAAAATGAAGTTTTTCCATTAAAATGTGTATATTATTTTTAAGAGGAAAGATCAAAGTAGATTTTAATCCGTTTTAACATGTTTGAAATTTGGGTAAAATTATTTTGGGTAACCAAATTGTTATCTGAGTTTACAATGGATAATGTAATATTACGTAACCAATTCTTTCCGGTGAAAAAATCATATTAATTTAGAAATTATTGCTAAATCAAATAATTGTGAGATTTTAATGAAACTTTCAGGACATATTAATAAATGAATTAAATTATTTTTTAAATAATTATTTTTAGCAAATCTTCGTAAATATATTTTTTTACATCTGTTACCCCCACCCTCATTTAAATTCATGAAATTTTAAGAAATTAAATTTTGTGGTAAAAATTTGTTTTATTAAATAAAGGACTTCTTGGGGAATGAAAATTATCTATTTTGTTTTTCAAACAGTCGTCATTTTTTATGTGCTATTTCTTTAAACAGGAAAGACAGCAGAACATCCAGAATAGCATACCAAACTTTATGATTACTTGTCATTTCCTATCACCTAATATAAGCATTCATTTTCAAACAGCTGCAAATGATTTGATTGGCTTAAGATCAAGCAATCAACATGAATTAGTTTTTGGAGTTTAATGTGACTGTGCATTCTTCTTTCTAAATGTCTTTGGTTTCATCTCTGATCATGTTTAGATAAATGCTGTAGTCTGGTGTTAAAATCCAAAGAAGAATCTGCAATGTTATTGGCCCTGAGCTGGAATCTTGGCTTCAGTTGTTTCCCCACCATCATGTTCCTCCCTTCTGCCATTTCTATTTTCATTGTAATTGTTCTGATGAACTTTCCTCTTTGACATCTTGACTTTACAATTTTTAAATGTAGTACTTGAGTGGTAGCTAGGTCCCATCATTCACAGTTGAAATGCCAAGATGTAATTACATGCTAACAGTTTCTCACTTGTGGAATTCTCTTCTGGTTTATTATTTTTTAGTCAACTTTGATCTTCAAAAATTTAAATGTAATGTCATTTGTTATCTTGTATTTTCTTAATTTCATTTTTTTCTCTCCTTAAGAATATTCCTTTTTCTCATATTCTTTCAAAAACGGTAATCCTTTGCATCACAGTGCCTTGTCTTGTTTGTTGTGAAAATTAAAAAAAAACGTAAATGAATGAAAAAGGCTTCTAAAAATTCAATGTCTGTCTTTCATGTTAACATTATCTGGAATTTGACGTGGAGTAAATCCTCTCCAAAATATCACCCCATTTTTGTGTTGCTGACTTCTAAATTGGCGAGGGCTGTTTCTGTGCCAATGAGGGTTGCACAGCATTTGTTGTTGAAAGAAACAGACGGGTAGGTCTTCATGTATTCGGTTGGCCTTTAAGTTTAATTTTCCTTTCTGTATTCAAAAGAAACCAAATGATTTTTTTCGTCATCAACTGAATCCCGAACGCAACATTTTGTACTTTTTGATATTTCCCTGTTGGCCTTGATTTTTGGGTTTTTCTTTTAGAATTCAAAGAAAACAGAATAATCAGTCTTACATGTTTGGCCATCCACTTGAATAGGTACACAGATTTATGTTTTTTGCTATTTTTTTTTATAATCGTATCGCCCCAAGCAAAGCATTATACTGCCATTGTTGTGCAACGGGTTACATAGTAGTAAAGTCATGAGAAGGAGTAACAGAATAAAGGGGGTGTCAGGAAGCGGATAGAAGAGGGATGAGAAGACTGCAGAAATAACATAAGAGTATGAGAGAAAGGATGCAAGTTGGTGAGATAGGAGATGACTATTGACTTTACATTTAAATTCTTGGAGATTGTAGCTGTCGGGAAAAATTAATTGGAAGAGAATTCCACAGGCGGGAAGTGCGAGAAAAGTTTCACAGTAAAAGGGTGGAACCTAGCTGCTAATCTTGTGGCTCGAGTAAATTCGTTTATAGGAGGCACCAGTGAGCTATGTTCATCAGAGCAGAAGCCATGAAAGTACTTGTAGAAGAGACACAGGGAAGTCACACTGCGCCAGTGAGAAAGCGACTGTATCCGAGCTGCCAAGTCGGAATCGATCACATTGCAGAATCTCCGTTGATTTTTGTCAAGAACACCAAGGTGTATAGCAGAAGCAACCGACCAGATATGGCAGCAGCATTCAATGTACAGGCGGATGGTCGATTTGTATTTGTGCAGGATTGTTTCAAGTGGAAAAAACTTCCTGGCCCTACACAGGGCAGATTTTTTAGCAGCGGATTTAGCTATGGATTCTATATAGTCATTCCACTTGAGGTCTGTTGTGAGACTTAAGCCGAGGAGGCGCAGTGTTTTGCTTTCAGTGAGACGAGCCTGATCCATGCTAATGTTGTGTAGGAGCGATTGTCTCTGATGGTTAATAGATAGCACCTTCATTTTGGAAGCATTAAAATTCACGAGCCATTTCTTACCCCAGTCCGCCCCGGATCGGAGGTCCTTTTCCATCTCGGCAGTGAGGTTTGCTTTGTCAGCCACAGCAGATTTTTGATCGATGTGATAGTAAACTGTAGAGTTATCAGTGTATCAGCCTAGTTAGGATCTTATTACATCTGGGAGATCGTTAATGTATAATAGATAAGGAAAACCATAGGACCTAGAATAGAGCCTTGCCGAACACTCGCGATCGTATGATAGTATTGGGAGGCATGTCCGCTCAATACTACCTTCATTGCGCAATTTGAAAGGAATGACTGGATAAGGTCAATCAATTGTCCAGTTATACCATAGCTCCGCAGTTTGCGTAGAAGGTCAGCATGCCAGACCCTGTCGAACGCTTTGGAAATATCCATGGCAACGGTTCGAGCTTCGCTGTTCTTGTCGAGAGCCTAGTGTATATACTCTTTGATGGTCGTTAGCATATCAGCAGTAGACCTGGTGAAGCGGAAACCATACTGTTTGTCAGAGAATTTAGGCTTTTTAGCGCCTCTTCCGTATTCTCCAAGCTGACACCAACAAATATTCAGGTTTTCACGTCCGAAGTCAGCAGGGAGATCGTTTTAAGTGAGATGACATTTGCAACTTCGGGTATCACAACAAGTTCATTATCGTTAATATATTCTTTGTACTTGTTCATCATTTCTCGATAATACGTAGAGTTCTTTTTCAAAGGAGTTTTACTCCACACCGACGCATTTAAATAGATGGCTGGAGAGACCGAGCCATATTGGTCTTCGTCTACCCGCAACAAACAAATATTTTTTTAACAAAAAGTTCACAAAAAATCAAACTGGTGACAAGGAAGACAAATATAAACAACTGCGTACACAAAAACACGGACTTACAAAACCGTCGAAATTTGCTTTGTCAAAAAATAACTCGATGCACTCCAAAATGAGGGCGGAAGGATATTTATTTTGTAAATATACAAAAATGTGGCACATGGCCGAAAAAAGAGGAGGACGGGTAGAGGGTGGTCTTCAGTGTCTATCCTATACTTAGCTAATCACATTCACGACCCAATCATTCTTAACAATTTCTGTGGTACTATATCTTCACGATACCGGGTTGGCCGATGGTTTCGTGATTACCACATGTTCCAGACTGGTTGTTCTCTGATTTCTTCCGCGCTCACGTTGTTTCTTAAGATCCGTGAAAGGGGGGATGTATACAATTCAGTCGATGGAGTGTTGAATTTGGCGTCGGAGTAGAAGAATAGTTGCCACACCATCAAAGAAATGATGAAAAGCGTTTGTTAAAAACAGTAGCAGACATTTATTTACACTGGTATACAATAATTTCTTATCAAGTTAAAACAAACCCCGCGAAGTGAGGGGTGAATATAGTTGACTGGCGGAAAAAGTTTCTTTAACTCGAAGAAATCTTAACTGCAATTAGGCAGTGCCGATGGTGGAGTATGCAGTGGCAACGGATTCGGTTCTGGTTAGCGAAGAATGACCGACTCTATTTTTTGCTCTGGGTGTTCTCTATTTATGGGCCCGAATCCCGAATAATTAGCTCCTCATTGGTCAGCCAATAGGAATCACCGGCCAATGGCTATCGTCGTAACAACCTCCCTGGGTTGCATCTGATTGGTTTAGATAATTAGCCAATTAGTCGCAGTCATCTGGGTGGGCTAACAAGAAGCAGGGCCTGTGGTTGGTTGGTCAATGATTTATTACCTTGTGCCATACTTGCACTCGATCCCCGGGTGAAGCAACCCACCCGTTTACCACGCTCAAAATATGTTTATATTTTGAAATTGAAATAATTTTTGACAGATCCTCACATCTGCAGAGTGTTTTGTTTTAGTGACAGTTTATAGGTCATCCTTCCGGTCGAGTCTAGATATCTTTATACTTAATGACCTCGGTTTATTACACCTGGTTCTTAAAAATGTTGGATATCCAGAATGAACTTATTTTCATAATGGTTTAATAAAATAATTATTATAATGATTTAATTAATTATTATTTAATTAATTTTCTTTTAATTAATTTCGCCAGTCATCTTTTTGACACTTAAATGAAAGTGTCATATTTCTCCTTTTACCACAAGAACTCGTTCATCATCATACAATCCTACAAACACCATAATACCACAAATTAACTGTCGAGCTTAAAAACGAGGTAACACCCATGAGATAAAAATTTCTTTACAAATAATTGTTTGATAAAATCTATATAAAAATACAATGAGACGAAAATGTGATGGGAGGGATGAATACCCAAAACCAAACTAAATTATAACAATATTGAAACAAAATAAACAAATGTTAGTAAGACCCGTCCATCCCAGAAAAAGAGAGTGGCTGCTGTATTCCGTCAAACGGCGAAATCAAGTGGCACACTCGCTAAGGGAAAAGAGGGGGTTTAAAATACATAATGGAATGGGGAAAACAAATACTGACCCAGTTAAGATAAAACGGGACCAAAACCAATTAGGGAGGTTGGGAATCTTGACTTGGGTCATAACAAAAGAGAAAGCCGGGAACAGGCTAGGAATCCGTTTATTCACATTAACTAGGTACACAAAAGACAGCTAACTTAACCAGGGAGGGGTTCACATGAAACCGCCCCGTTGTACCGTGAGGGATTTAAAAAAAGAAAATCAAGACTAGCCCCATTCACGCGAACCAGACTTGCTACAGTTCCCCAACTTTTGCTGAAATCTGTCGATATCAAGCACTTTCTATCAGATCTGATCTCTATCTTTGATGCTTTAAGAATCCGATCAGATGCGGATAAGAATAACGCTCATATCGCAAGATTCCCTTCTTTCGCGACGTCCAAATCACCATCATCCACCGACAAGCCGACCCGATCACGTAGAGGGTCCTTAGTCGCCACTCGCTCCACTAATACACGATAAAAGTGCCTCCGAGGCCGAGAAAGTTCAGTGTACCGAGAAATAGCTGGTAAGGCATTTCGACACTCAAGCAGGAATTTCGAGGCCTAAGACGGGAGGATTGAAAGTAAGACAAGGAAAAGCTTCCCTGACACCCCTCCCCAAAACCGAAATCCTCTGTCAAGATGTGAGGTAGGAAATCCAACCTCGAGGCGTGTCGGTGGCACTCTACCTGTGGCATTCCCAGCCCTCTTTGAGACGGATGTTTAGCGTAGACTCATTTGTTGACCAGATGCTCGATCGTCTTCATATGTTCATCACAAAGAGGGAGTACCGAAAACCAGTAAAGCCGAGGGAAAAGATGTATCTGACACACACCTCAGCCCTGCCCTTCACGAACCACCGCCGCCGAAGCCAAATCGCGATCGACGCTCTGACCTTTGCCAGTACCTCTGATCATTTTTTCTCCAGCTGAAGATCCGGCCCGAACTACACACCAAGAATGTGGACAGGACCGTCAGTTCAACTGAAGGTCCCCGAAGAGCAACGCCCTTATAAGCACCAAATCGCAAGCCGGAAGACTTGTCGCGGTTAATGTTGGCCCCTGTCACCTTTTCGTACCGCTCAAGCGCCTTCTGTACCACCTCAATGTCGTCCCGGTACGACATGAAGATGGATATGTCATTGGCGTACGCAGAATCCAGGTTCGAACTCCACCAGGAACGGTGATTCCGCGTAGGGCCAGACTGCACGCCCTGTCCTTAAGCCGGCGAAAGAGGGGCTCCAACACCGAAGCGTAAAGTAAGGGCGACTGCGGGCAACCCTGATGAACCGACCGAGACAGCGCAAAAGCGCCTGACCGCTTTCCGTTCAACACAGCACTGGGGGAGCGATACAGTAGGCTGATCCACTTGCAGAAGTCGGCTTTGAATCCAGCGGCCTGCAGGTCAGCTGCAAGATACTGATGACCAAACCTATCAAATGCCTCGGACTGATCCAAATTGATCAGCACGGCTTGTTCGTCGTCATCTACACCCTCTACGATCGTGTGGATCAAGTGCAGGTTGCTCTGAATTGTCTGCTCGTCTCTCAACAGAATCTCGACCAAAATCTTTAACTATTGTGTTGAGCAGAGTTGTGTCTGTAATCATCTAAACCCCCAACACCATTGGCCTTTTTCAACAGCGTGATCACACCCCTGAAAATCTGGTCGGGTATGGAACCCTGCTGGAACCAGTTGTTGTAGATCACTGTCCAAATCGGTACAAAATTGTGCGACAGTCTCAAGTACAATTCATAGGGTAGACGATCAAGTCCCGGAGATTTGCCCATGCCGACCCTCTTCAAAGTTTTAAAAAAAAATTAATCATTTAAAAAATAATAAAAATATATGTTGTCGAGTATCATTGACAAAAGCACTATTGATTATTTGTAATTTGAGAATCTAATTTGGATTTAAGTATTGCCAAAGGACATGAGAAGTGAGGAAACGAAGGACATTTAATGCCGATTGTGTCATTAATGGAAATTAACAATGATTGTCATCTACGCCCCAAACTTTTAATGTTGACATAATTAAACGTAACTCCTCTTCTACTCTAAACAAAACGTTAATTGCAATATTCTGTCTCCCTGAATCCTCTTCATCTTTTATTCGAAGAATGCTGGGGTTTTTTCGCTCTCATTGTATTCTTCTGCACACTAGTATCATTTCCATCTTGTTGGGGGTGAAATAATAATAATAATAATAATAATAATCGTAAAAAAAGAACAAAACAAAAAATAAAATCCCGAAAGTTTCAATTGAAGCTGGCGAAAAATTCAAAAACTTTTAATCAATTTTGTCTTGTTTTTCCTATGATTTTATTTTTCAATTAAATTTATAAAAGTTTTACATTCATTGTTTGATTACATTTTGAAGAAAAAAATTTTGTCAGTCAAATTTTGATAAAGAAACGGTTATTTTCAATTGTTTTATCCGGTTTCATATTTGGAAAAAATATAGACACTATATTAGCTTGGCGGATCTGCCAGACTGTGGACGGTGTGACCTCGGGTTAGATTAGAAGGAACAGCTTCGCACGCCTTCTACCATTATCCGCGGGGATCGCCCCTTTTCGGGACCATGTCGGCGTGTTGACGGCTCTTAGCGCTCCCGAAAAGCTCATGCTCATTGATCGTGCGATACGGCATGTGAAAATGTATCGTCCCCGTACTCTGGGGTGTAACAAATGGTGTTTCTGACGTTGCTCGCCACGGCCCGAATGGTGATTTGGACGACGTCTTGCAAGTTCAACACCTTTCTCAACAGGATCTGATCTGATTTTTTAGCATCAGCTCAACATGAAGATTAGAACTGATAGAAAACGATTGGTTTTGACAGACAACAAAAATTGGGCAATTGCGTAATTTTGCGAGTTTTATTTGGGAGAAGAATATGATTTTAGAATAGGGATCACAGACAAATGGAAATTAACGGTCATAAACGGGTGGATTTCATAGACAGGAGAAACATCAACTGTTCATATTTTCTGATTTTTGGAACTAGAATGAGGTTTTTTAGAAAAGTGATCGTTGATAAATGAAGGTTGCAGGACATAAACAGGAGTAACACGAAATGATGAAGTATGATTTAAGAAAAAGGATCATTAAAATGGAGGTTGGAGTTATTTCCCTTGGAAGACTTTATATCTTATTCTTTTTTTTTTTTCTCTCTCAGATGCAAAGAAAAAAAAATAGAAAGAGACAAAAAGAGAGAGAGAGAAAGAAAAAGAGAGGCAGAGAGAGAGAGCGAGAGAGACGGGAGGAGTGAGAGAAAGTATTAAAAACAGAACGATACTGACATGGTCTTGAATTTAAACCAGGTTTATTGATTTTTATAAACTATTGTCATCAATTCTAGAACTTTTCCCCTAAATTTAAAGATAGAATGAAATATCGAATTGTTGATGGAAACTTATTTCAAAAGTTTCGATGACCACAACCATGAAAAACCTACTTGGAATTTCCATCTGAAATTTTGGCCACAAAATACAATCATCCCAAACTTTCCTTTGCTTTTTGTCTCCAATTTCTTATCAATATCGGAGTTAAATACATTAAACAAAAAAAAATTTAGATAATTGACAAACATCACAAAAAAATTAAAAAAGTCAAATAAAACCAACTTTATTTGCACATCTTCTGCCAACCATTGAAGGTTGGAGTAAAAAGCTGTCAGAAAAAGGTTTTCTTCGAAATTCTTAGCCCCTGAAGAAGGACGCAGAGTCCAATGGCTGAAACGTCGTACAACAAAATACCTAATCTCAGAAATGTAGACATGATTTTGTCTGCGTTCATATTACGAAATATTACTATTTTTTTTTCAATATTTATACCTCAAACTCTTATTTCGTGATCATAAAAAGGTTTTTAAAATTTCAGAATTAAAAAATGAAACACAAAAATTAAATTAATTTGCAAAATTAAAATTAAATTTCAATATTTAAAATTCTTTTGTCTTAACAAATTTTGAAAATGTTCATTAAATTTTTTTCATCGTTTCGAAAATAAGTAAACAATTTTTGTTGGGAAAGAAAAATTTTCTTATTCACTGAATTTTCTGGGAATTTGTACAGAACTTTTTTCGACAAAACGGAACAAATTCCTTCATTGGTAGCAAAATAAAAATGTTGAATTTTATTTGGAGTGAAATTCATAATTTCTTCTTTAATTTCTATTTTTTGAAGAATTTCTCCGTCTTGACTAAAAAGGAAGATTTTCGACATATAATATCTCGTTCCCCACAAATTCCCAGTCGTCGAATCAGCACGAAGGAGAGGGACACCACCACCATCACCCCACCTCCTCCTCCCCGGCCAGTCCCCAAGGTCAATTCTTTTTATTTCGGCTCCGGTTTCTGAAAAACAAACAATTTCTTTAAATTCCCAGTCACAAGTGAAAATTTGTTGTTGAAATTGACATAAAGAAAGAAATTCCTTTTCAGTGTAAATTATTTTTCGTTTTTGTAAAAAAGGGTGGCGCTTTTTTCTCTTCAAAAAGAAAATTCTTCCCCCCTTGCCAGACATGCAAGGATCGCAGACGACGATGAAAATGCCATTGGAAATGCGACAAATGTCCGAGGGACGGAATCTCCATCCTTCGTCCGTCAATTTACATCGGCCAATCAGCTCCCCAGATTCATCGAATTCTTTCACCGAACCATCATTCCAATCGCCGACAAAGACATGATCGTCTTCATCGGTGGGGAGAATCGAGACAATCCACTTCATGTTCGAATCGTGGAGACGGTATTGTTTTTGGAGCTGTAAATCCCCGGATGTCCCGACCCTCGTAAACTATTATTTCTTTTCTCAGTGACTCCAAAGATTCGTGACACCATTTTGAAAATGGAAATGTCAGCGTCAATTCCGATGTTTGGTGGAGGGGGGCAAACGATTGTGGGAGCCGCGATCTAAGCTCCGCTCTCACCAACCGTAATCCACAAACGACGTCCCCATCTTCGGCGGCATCCCCCAACAATTGGTCAACATTATGGCGCCAAATCTTAAACCTTTTCAAAAGGTCTTCTCCCTCCTTTAGGGTGAGGCGCCATTTTTCTAACGGTCCGGAGATCGCCTCTCTCATAATGTCGAACAGCTCTTTCAAATTCTGACGTGTCTCTTCCGCGAAAGTCTCGAAATCTTCCCACATTTCGGACCATTTTGGGTCACAATCCATTGAAAGTTGGTCAATGGATCGCCTCGTCTGTTCGGTCATTGCAAAGATCTGGATTTCCAACTGACGGAGTTCTTGCTCCAGGGTGGGGCCGACCGTTTTCTCCCTCGATGCCTCCTCTCTCACGGACAGCGACCGAGGCGGACACTGGGGGGAAGCGATCACGTGATCCCTGTAACACGTGTCACAGAGGCAAAGGTTGCACCGGTCGCAGAAGGCGTCCTTCCGTTTGCGGTGCAAGCGACACTCGTCTTTCATGAGGACCCCCACGGCCTCAACTCTCGACATGCCCCCAAGGTCCCTGGTTTCATGTGTTGGGTGAAATCTCCTATGGTATTTCTGGCAAGTCTTTCACAAGAGTTTTTCACAATCCGAGCACCAAATCTGGACAGCTGATTCGGTGCCGTCTTCTTCAAAGCACACATCGCATCTCCATTCTTTTAATTCCAGGATTTGGCGTGTCATGGTCTTCACCAAAAATGGTGAAAGTTTCAAAGTGTCACGTGCCCCCACCGGGGTGTGGCATTGGGGACATTTGACGTCGTCCTGTGTTGCTGCTTTGAATTGGACATTGAGGCATGACCGACACAAAGAATGAAGACATGCCAATGTCTTCGAGGAGAAATCCAAATTTTGGTCACAGTTCAAACACAGGAATCTTTCTTCATTAAAACTGCACGCCATTTTTAAAATTCTTTGAAGAAATCTGGAAAGAAAAATAAAAAATGTTTCGAAAGAAGGATACAGTGATTATCAAGAAAGAAAGGGAGGGAGAAAGAAAGAGTAAAAGAAACAGAAAGAGAGAAAGGAGGAAAGGATTTCCAATTTGACGACTTCACAATCACTTTTAACTTTGTCCTTTTATCCATTACAATAATTATTTTTTTCTATTTCTTCAGATGATTTTTTTTACAGCTTAGTATGGCACAAGGTGAACAAAATCAACAAAGATCGCCCTATATATATATATATATTTTTTTTTCCTTTTCTTATTTATTTGATTTTATTCTATCTTTTTCCTTTTCTTTTTCTTTATTTTATTTTATTTTATTTTATTATTTATTTTTTAATTTCTTTGCAATCTATTTAAAAAGGAAAAGTAGACTAATTTTTCTCCAGTTTCTGAAAGGTTTTTTCTGTTGCTGAGGTGATGTGTCGTCCCCCGTGGGGATCTTCATATCGAAATGGCCATTCAACATCCTTGAATTAATCCTTTTTTAATATATATATATATATATATATATATATAATCTTTCCAGTTTTTATTGTCCTTGTGCCATACTATATATTACCTGTTTATCAAATAAATGAATATATCGGCTGTTATTAGCTTATGAAACTTTTTTTCATTAAAAATTTAGTGCTAGGGATTTAGACAGACAGACAGAAAGATAAATTAATAGATCCACAGAGCCTGATATAAATTGTTATTTTGGATTTCTTGAACGAAAGTTTTTTTCTTTTTTTTCTTTTAAATAGACAGACAGAACAATAAATTGATTGACAAACCGCTAAAGACAGACAATTATAATTCTTAAATATTTTTGACAGTGATGGATTGAGAGATAAATAAAAACTCTAAGGCAATGATATAAATTGTTTTACTTTTACAAAAAATATTTCATTAATGCAGAAAAAGTTGTCTGAAAAAATTTTCTTTGAAATAAACGGATCTTTATTTTTCTTGACCTTGTGCCATACTATATATTAGCAAATGTTAAATAATTAATTATAGCGGTCGGTTATCGTCTCCTTATTAGACAGACAGATAAAAAAATTGCAAGAGAAAGCGGGATTTTTTTTCTTTTAATAGACAGACCAGCTGATAGACTGATATAAATTGTTTTATTTTGACATTTTTTTTTTTTTAGATAAAAAGATTTTTATGAATGAAGAAAACTATGAAAGAGAAATATAGGGATTTTTTTTTCATGTTTTGTGCGTGGTGGTCCAGTGGATATCGGCTTGGAACGTGAAATCGGAGTGCCGAGTTCGAATTCCAGTTGAATTCATTGCATTCACTTACGCGCAAATACCGTCTCTTCCTTCCAGTTATGGGTTAAATAACAGGACAGATTGGGTTCTATAGCCTTGGCAGGTAACCAGTCTACCACAGAAAGCAATGACAACCTACGGCGGGATAATCTTCCGTCCAGTCAGTCCTGTCTCTTTCGAGACATGATCGCCCAAGCGTGTTTCACGTATGGCACTTAACTAACTGACTGACTGACTGACATAGACAGAAAAACCGATAAAATATTTTATTTTCACAAAAAGAACTCCGATTATAAAAAAGAGGGAAATGAGTATTTCTTTTAAATAAATGGAAAGACCGACCGAGTTTTCCGAATAATTACAAATTGTGTCCAAGCGAAATAAAGACGACGAAAGAGAAGCAAACAATTTCGACAAATAAGTAAAAAAAAAAAAAAAAAAAAACTGACCCAAACTTCTAGAAGTTTCTTTGGAGAGTCAAAAAAATGCAGTTTTAATTAAAGAGATAACCCCTAAATTCTGATTTTGAATCCTTCCCTGATTTTCCAACGAAAAAAGTAGAAAATGAAGAAGACAGACAAAAACATCGGGCGCGGTTCCTTTTTTTCTTTCAAAGAAATAAAAAATGTCGCTTTATCTTTGCTTTAAAAAATGTTGGGAAGTTTTGTTATGTCTAAGGAAACATTTAAAATTAGAGAGAGAGAGAGTAAAAATGTGGGGGAAGTTAATTAAATTAAATATTTACGAATAGAAACACACAGAAACACACACACACACATATATATATATATATATATCTCCATACATACACACACGCACTAACAAATATAATGATCAATAAATTTACAACTATTAAACATACACACACGCACTCATATATACATACATATGTGAAATACATGTGTTTATACACGCTCACACACATAGATACAGACACACACAAATGAAACATTTTATGTAAATAAAATGAAAATGTCGAAAAACTTTTTTTTAATATGAAAAAAACTATTAAAATAAAGAGAAATTATTAGTAATTAATATAAATAGTATCTGAGTGAATAGATAAAATTTTATCTTTGAAATAGACGAATCTTTATTTTTATTGTCCTTGTGCCATACCATATATTATCAGACGAATTTTTATTGATCTTGTGTAGGTACCTACATTTTTTGATACCTAAATTTAAATTTTAAAAATAAATAATCTTCAAGCCTTAAAATTAGCTTTAATTGAAAGCCAAGAGATTACATTTTAATTCCTGGAAGAAAAATACACTGGTGTTTTTTAAACCGAAATTATATTGATTTTAATCTAATTTTTTTTTTAAATCGGAAAAATTAAATTTAAATTTCCCACCGTTTTTGATTGATCGACACATTCGGTCAACAGTATGTAAACAGTAGCCAAATTTCTGTTTTAAAAATCTTGCAAAAATAAAATATACCTCGCTGACACGTCATTTAAGTCAATTTTAAAAATTGAAACTTACCTTTATCTGATTTCAATCAAGTAATCATTCCTTACTGCCAGAAATTTACAATAAAAACAACTTTTTAACTACTGTAGCCCCACCTGTCATCACAAAGATTACGTAATGGGGGGGGGGGGGGGGTTAAAAGATTTACGAGATCCGGAAGTTGTCAGACGGAAAGTATTGTGACCATACGGGCCAAAAAAAAAAAAAAAAAAAAAAAAAAAAAAAAAAAAAAAATCATTTCTTTTTTTTTGTTTTTAATTAAATAGTAAAATTAAAAATTTAAGTTAATAATTTCAGCAATTTTATAATATTTAATAGAATTTTAGTTTAGCCAGACATTTGAATATGCTTTCTGAATAAATAAAAATTTAAATTTCTTTTAAAATAATTTTAATTTAATAAGAAAGAATGAAATTAAAATAACCAAACTAAGTTATTTTATATTATTTATTAATGTTTTTATTATGTATTTTTAAGTTATCACTAAGTTTAATGAGTCCTGCGTTGAACTAATAAAACAAAAGTTAGCAACTAATTAAAATTTTTTAGCATTTCATGGATTTACATGAAGGCGCGTGGGTGGTGGTGACAGAAGTAAAAAAAAATATATTTTTTTATTAAGATTTTTAAAAAAAAATAATTTCAAAAGTAATTTCATTCATTTGTGAATGAATACTGAAAGTTATATTAAAATCCGATAATTACTTGATTTTTGCGAGAATTTCCAAATTAATGTGTGTTTTTTTAAACTAAAAAAAAAAGGCAAATGCAATCATTTGGTATCCATTGTAAAACAGTAGTAAAACGTTTCTTAGCCGATAACTCAATCAAAACTTTTCAAAACCAAAATATTCTGACGAAATTTCGAAAATGTTAGAAAGGATTAAAAAATTTTGTAAAATAATTAAAAACTACTTTGAGCTTCCCTCTTAAAAATAATATAAACATTTTGAGGGAAAAGCTTGTTTTATTAAGTTTGGGACCATTTTTAATCATGCTATGCTGTTTTTTTCATTGACGTATATTAAGTAATGGAGTTACCTCAAGGAAAGAAGCTAAGTAGACAGTCAGACACAAAAATATACTTAAGAGAGCAAAGAAATGAAGACAAGAAAATGTCACATTAAGGTAAACATTTAAACAATAATGTAAAATGTAAATAAAATGTCTTTTTTTTATAAAAATAGTGCAGAGAATAAATGTCCTTAATCTGAATGTTAAACAAAAACCTACCGTTTATGGCACCTAATTGGCGAGATGCCGGAATAAAAAATAAATGATACACGTGGCAACAGAACAGAAGTTAAACCCACCGGAAACGGTGTTTATCTAAACAAGTCTCTCCCGAACTAGAGGTCATCAAAGGGAGGCAAAAAAAGGCCAAGTAGGGCAGAACATATTTAGACCAGTGATTCTCAAACATTTTTCTTCTCTTATTGCCCCAACACAGAATTTAATCACCCTGATTTTCCCCTTCATGTGATACAATAAAATGAGTAGTAAACTAATTACTAAAATTATAGTATATAATACATACTTACAATAGTGATTCTCAAACTTTTTTCTTCCCTAATTGCCCCCAACACAGAATTTAATCACCCAGATTTCCCCCTTCATAAAAAGAGTAGTCAAAACACACTGTTAAATTTCACAAATTTAAACTAATAAACTCATAACTAAAATTATATTAGTCACATATATTGTACTTCTAAGAAACCAATCTTGAGGTAGTGAATTTCACATTTTCCACCCTGTTTAGTCTTTCTTTACTTTCATTTATCCACATTGTTTTCGTCTAACAGGACCAAAATTTCACTGTCTAGACAAATAATAAAAATCATCAAGCAAACGCCATAGTTTGATCCACCCATCTGAAAACATTTACAGCTAATTTCATCATTGCCTGTGCGTATTTGGGATTTTATTGTCTAAGAGATCGATAGACAGCCTGATATAAATTGTTATTTAGGATTTTAAAATAATTTTTTTTTCATTCATGAAGAAAAAAGATTCTTAAAAAAAAAACACTTAGAAATTTAATTTGTTTGTGAAGTCAAAAATAATGTAGTTTTAATTAAAGAAATGACCCCTAAATTGTGATTTCGAATCCTTCCCTGATTTTCCAACGAAAAAAGTAGAAAATGAAGACATACAAAACAAAAAGGGCGGGGTTAATTTTTTTTCTTTCACAAAAATAACAAAATGTCGCTTTATCTTTGCTTTTCTTGGGGGTGAAATGATGAAAAAAAATCTTGGTGAGTCTTGTTATGTCCAAGGAAACATTTAAGAAGATTGGATGATTTGGAAATGGAGAAAATTCTTACTTACACTTGATTTCGATTTCAATTCGGGTGAAAATTGGTTTTCGTCGGGACAAAAACAAAACAAGTTTTTCCGTCAAATTTTCTGGAACGAATGTTAAAGCGCAAATGACGTACGGATGACGTCACTGGAATATAAGGCATTTGATTGGACGAAACATAACACGCCACTGGAGTTTTGGTTTACGTGTTATAAGTGGGAGGAAGAGTGGGGAAATAATGAAGCAAGAGAGAGGAGAATTCACTTACTTTTTCTAAACTAAAATTGAGGAGAAAAAGTGTGTGTTTGTATATATATATATATATATAGAGATATACACACACACACAAATTTAATGAAACAATAAGTTTACAACTATTATTTACATAAATATCCACAATCACACACATGTGGGTATATATTATATTCCAATACATACGCATGTGTATACATGCTCACACACATGTATAGATACATCCACACATAAATGAAACAATAAATTTACATCTATAGATTCTATACACACATAGATACGGGGGGAAAGAGAGAAACGAGGGAGAAAGAACATCTTTCAATGAGAGAAGGGCAAATTCTTTTTCCGTAAACTTTTTACTTTGAAAATTCACAAAATTTAATCATTTCAAAAAGAATTTTTACAATAAATAGACTTTAAATTTTAGATAAATCAGAATTAAATTAAATTTTATTCCATCAAGTATTATTTTTGGTAAATTTTTGTTTTGTTCCCCTAAGGCCTTTACGCTTTACCATTTCAAATCTAAAGGTTTTTCATTTTATCGAGAAGAACAATATGGAACTTCTTGTCGATGTTTATCTCACCCCTTAACCACGGTTAGAAAATGTTATTCACTGCAGACTGACTTAGTTTTATGTACAGAAAACGAAAATATCAAATAAAACATCGGGAATTATATCAGTGCGAGTTTTAGTTTTACAATCGAATTTATAAAAACTCATTTTATTTCTTGTCAAATGTAAATTGAAAGAAAAAAAATCAATAAAATATTTCAAATATTCTAAGGTAAATTTGTAAAGATTTGTTTAATGTAAGAAGATTTACAATCACTTGAAATTGACGAGAAAACTGGAATAAAATCAACCCAACTGGATATGAGATTTAAAAAATACGAGGTGAAAAAAAACTTTTTTTAGTTATTAAATAAATATGAAACAATATTTATTAAAATAAAGAAAAATTATCAATGAGATAAAGAGTTCAAGAGAGCAAAGAATTAAAAACAAGAAATGTCGCATTATAAAGCAAACAATAATGTAAAAATGTAAATAAAATATCTTTTATCAAAAATAGTGAAAAGAATAAATGTCCTTAATCGGAATGTTAAACAAAAACCTACCGTTGATGGAACCTAAATGGCGAGATGCGGGAATAAAAAATCAATGATACACGTGGCAACAGAACAGATGTTAAACCCAGCGGAAAACGGTGTTTATCTAAACAAGTCTCTCCCGAACTAGAGGTCATCAAAGGGAGGCAAAAAATGTCCAAGTAGGGCAGAACAGACTAGATATTCCCAAACATTTTTCTTCTCTTATTGCTTCCAACACAGAATTCAATCACCAGATTTCCCCCTTCACGTGTACAATAAAAAGAATAGTAAACTCATTACTAAAATTATAATATAAAATACATACTTACACTAGTGGTTCTCAAACTTTTTTCTTCCCTAATTGCTCCCAACACAGAATTTAATCACCCAGATTTCCCCCTTCATGTAAAAAGAGTAGTCAAAACACACTGTTAAGTTTCACTAATTTAAACTAATAAACTCATTACTAAAATTATAATATTAGTCACATACATTGTACTTCTAAGAAAGCAATCTTGAGGTAGTGAATCAATATAGGCCAAATATGTACATGTTGATGCTCTCGGCTAAATGTCTACTCATAACGCTGTGAGCCTGTGAGAGCAGTCCTCTACTACCTCTTCACCCAATCCTCAGCGCTCATGTTTGAATGTTTGAAAACTGATAGTATTCTAATTTTTTTTACACCCCAGCACTTGCACAAGGTGGTCAGTTTGAAATTTGCAAGGTAATATGTATAGCTTTTTCAGTTCTTCTTTCTAATACTTAGTCAATTCTAGAAATGCATAGGTTGTATGATGCAAAGCAGTGAAAGTTTCTTTTGTTAATTTGCCATTTCTTCCAGAGATGCTATTCCAAGATTCTAACCGGTCACAGAATACAGAAAGAAATTTAAAATTTTCTTCATTTACTCTAATTGGATTAAGATATTTATTTCTAAGCCGACAATCTTTATATGGTCTTTTTACATTCATTATTGTCCACCAAATATAAAATATGTTTATATATTCTGCAACTTCTGCAAAATTAGGCAAACATCTGTTTTCCTAAGGTCAATAATCCTTGAATAGTGTACTCATTAAAAATTTGCAGAATTAAATTAACATTTTACCTTTCAAGATGAACAGGGTAAATTTTCGTTTTAAGACCCTTCGCTTTTCCCCTTCAAATTTATCCAAAATGGCATTATCTCTGTGCAAATGTATATGCTGAAATCAAATCAAGTGTTAGTTATTGAAGAAAGTTACCTTTTTTATCTAAATGTCCATAAAATTTAAAAAACGAACTATATCTTGCACTTTTTCTCTCCCGGAACTCTCACGAATCATGTAATTTACTGCAGAATGACGGACTACGTAATGCAACGAATTTTGGCAGATTTTTTTACTGATACTTCCGGCGATGTACTTCCGGAAATTAAAGTAATGCGCTATTGTATTCCTACACTTGTTACTCTCATCACAGGAAGTACATCGCCGGAAGTTTCAGTAAATGAAGAAAATCGACCAAAATTCAAAACAATATTTCTGCCTACGTAGAACGTCATTCTGCAGTTAATTACATGATTCGTGATTTTTACGGGAGAGAAAAAGTGCGAGATATAGTTCGTTTTTTTATGGACTTTCAAAGCAAAAAAGGTAATTTTCTTCAATAACTAATTGTTGATTTGAGTTCAGCATATACATTTGCACAGAAATAATGCTATTTTGGATAAATTTGAAAGGGGAAAAGCCGCTGGTACCTAAACAACAAAGAGGAACGTCAACTGGATGATAGACAAACTTATCTACTCCTATTGAGAGAAAAATAAATAAAAATAACTAGCGATTAAAATTTTGGAGTTCCGGTGGAGACGTTGGGAGTATAGTGCTGAAGTAAATTTAGTAGGAGAAAGAACCTTTGAGGTCAATTTGTAACAATATTTAAAAATTGATTGAGATTAAAGGGCATGAAGCTTCTGTAAGGTATAAAATTTAGCACTTTGGATCTGATTCATGATTTCCATTGTGACAAAATTTTTGGAACAGCATGCATTTAGTTACATCTTTTTGACCAAGCCAATTTTTCAAATGCATTTCTATATATGAACTGAGTCGAATAGGAAAAAAGAGGTTGAGACTTCATAACCGGGTGTGGATATACAATGGAAATCTTTGGGGGACTGCAAAAGAAAGATATAGATTTTTATTTGTCGCATTATTGTCCGTTATAATTGATAATACCTGAAAGCCTATCTCCTCTAAACCAATTATTATACGTTTAAATAAATTATCAAGTTGAAGTTATTTAGTTGGCATAACATGCACAACATCCTTATATTGTGAGAATACACTGCTAACCATAAAGGCTAAATCAATTGTTGCAGCTTCATTGCTGTTGTCAGATAAGCCAACAATATCACCAAACTTATAATCAAAATAAGATTTTAGATGAATTTCATCAACAAGTAAAAATACTGTGGTGTCCTTCTGCACTAGTAACTTAAATTTATTTTTAATATAAACAAGAAAACAGATTTCATGTTGCTCAATCAAAGGATTCATATATGTCGATAAGGTTAGTCTTTTAATGGTTGAATAGCTTGGTAAAATTATATTTTTGCTGTCTCTTCATAATCTGCACCCTTTTGGGGAGCAATTATAACCATGAAGAAAATATTATTTCTGTTGAATAATCAAGTTTCTTCAGTGTCGTTAAATTTAGCTGCTCATAAATTTGATTTTACTAAAATATTTGTTTGATTCTTCATGCACCACTAGTAGCAATGACATTACCAATTTTAATATTTGGAGGTTTGGTTTGCTGCTGTTCTGCATCAATTTTCTTCATGTTTTCTATCTGAATTTCAAGAATATTTTGATCAGTTACATTTTTAGGAAGTTTATAGTTCACTATTGTATTAATTTTCACATCTCTACAAAACACATGTAAAGTAAAATCAGATTCAATTACCAAAGACAGATTAATTATTGGATATGGGGATTTGATGATGCTGCATATAAGTGTTTCTTGCTTCCTAACAACACTCCAGTAATTTCTATCAGGAAAATTCAATTTGCCTTCTACATCATCAATATTATGGAATTTCTGTTTTTGTTAATATGCTAAGTCATCAATAATACTTAATATTTAAAGCATTTTAACGGCAGAATTCTCCAGTTGAATTCTCCTTGAATCTGGCAACTCTATAGAGGTAATCAATGAAGATGCGGGACAGTTTGGGAGAATTCTAGTAATAGCATCACCCTGAAGATATGTTTTTTGAAGTCTAACTGCAATTTTGACACCTGTTTTTTTTTTTTTTTATCAAACGCTGATGATTTTCTATATCCTCCAGTCAAAAATGTAGTTCGCATACCTAAAAACAAAAATTAAAAACCAAACCTATTTTAAATTCTTGTGAAAATCTAAGAAAAAAATCAGTCAGCAAAAATTTAATATCTGAATAATTTTTCTTACAACTCTAAGAAAAGTGAATTCTTCTGATATTTTTAAGAAATATGATTTAATTTATAATTCAGCAAAATGATTGAGTGATGAAGCAAAGTAAAAAGAAAGAATTTTTATACATTTTTAAACCAAAATAATAAATAAAAAATATTTTTTATGAATAATAAAACAATTCTAACAAATTGTTAGACATTTTAATTATGCCTCTAAAAATATTCCTTTATAAATTTTTATAAAAAATTTATTTAAAGTTTTTTTATGAAGTTTCTAGCTTTTAAAAACTTTCGCAATTTTCTTTTTAATGTGTTGTGAATTACAAAGATGAAATGAATTTAATTCTTAAAGTTTCTTTTATTTATGAATAAAATAATTCTAAAGAAATGTTAGAATTATATTTTATGTCTATAAAATATTCCTTTATGAATTTATATGAAAAATTTCTTTAAAGTTTATTTTTTAAAAATGAGGTTTTAGCTTTTAAAAACAACACGAGCGATAAAGTCAAGTCATGTTGAATATAACTTTCTTGCTAGATTTATGTTTTAACTTTGTGTTGTGAATTACAAAGATATGAAATGAATTTAATCATAAAAGTTTAAGTTAAATATACTTATTTTTTAATACAAAAAATATACTCACTCTACTGAATTTAGTTAGGAAAAAATTGTCTCTTTTGTGAAAGTACGAATCCAAATATAATTATCTTTCGGAAAAGAAAATACATGAACTTTTGGGCCATTTTCAATAATACCCTTTGCAGTTTGGTACAGCACATCTGTAAGGCATTGTTTTCGTAAGTTAATACAATATTTAAAGGAAAAAATAGACAATTTAAAACCACTGTAAAAAATCTCAATACTCAAATGACGACTTCTATGTTGAAAGTTAGGACTCAAGATGATGACGTCACGAGTTCATGACATTGCATTGAACTGGCCTTCCTTTTCGGTGGTCATGGTAATACTGACACACCCACAATTATATTGTTTAAATTCCTCTAACCACCTCTCCTTAATTTCCTCTTGTTTTTAAAATACCATCTGAAGAACAATATTGTTCTGAAACATAGAAATTATTTGTGTAGTGATATAATGCTTATATAAACCATTGTAATAACAAAATTCATAAACATGTATATATATATATATATATATATATATATATATATAAATTAATAAAAAGTGTGTGTGTGTAGATGTGCAGTGTTAGGTTAGAATGAAAATTCAAAGTGTCAAATTTGAATTCGTTGCACACAAATATCTTGGATAAGTTATTAAGTTATGAATGAAATCAATTCTAATCATGGGTCTCAGTTGAGAATTTCAGACTGAAACTTTAATTTAATCTATGGTAGTAAATTGTTCTCATTCCACTGCCCATGTCTACAGATATCTCATCTTTTTTTTTTAGCTACTTCTCAATTATTGTCAACCCTCTTTCCATTGATCCTAAGTCTATACTACTTGGTGCAAGAATTGAATTTACAATTACTATGTTCTCAAATTCATCGTCTAATGCTTAAATTCCCTAGGCTATTTATTGTTCCATGTTACAACCCTGAATCTAGAACTTGGTGCCTTTAAATCTAATGTTTGTTTTTACCTGCCTGCTGCTGACACTGTTGCTGAAACTGTATTTCTTAGCCACATTGACCCACTGTATCTTGTTGCTCCTGCGGATGAAGCTTTGTCATCATTTCTCCTTATTAATAACTCCCATATGATATTTCTATGGTAGATTGTATGAGCCTTTTCAGGTAGGCTTAGTATACAAATAAATATGATATGAGAGACATTAATTAATATACTTATGTTCAAATGTAAGTAATAATAACTCTTCTATGCAGAGATTTTGACAAAAAATGTAGAACATTATTTATGATATTAAAAGAAAATGACTTTGCAGGTTCACTTTATGGAATTTAATGATTTCTAAAATTATTCATCTTTTGTTTGTCGTGTTGCTAACTTTGATTTAATGTTTCATATTTCAGAAGATGAAGATGATGTTATCCAGAAGACTCCAGAGCGAGAGGATGTACTCCCAAATGCGGGAAGATTCGAGACTGAAAACTGTAGGAGCAACGCAAGTCTAAATTTTGACAACACTTTTTCAAAGTACTGGCATGAATATGCCAAAAGTCACGTGACTTGTTTCCTGTTTAGGATTGGGTTTCCGGTTCCTTTCAAAATTTACTTCAGCACTATACTCCAAACATCTCCACCTGAACTCCAAAATTTTAATCGCTAGTTATTTTTAATTATTTTTCTCTCAATAGGAGTAGATAAGTTTGTCTATCATCCAGTTGACGTTCCTCTTTGGTGTTTAGAACAAGAATAATTTTATCCCTTGTTTCCTGGTTGGATTTTGAGTTCCTTCTAAACTCTTTTAATTCTGTTGTGTTTTTCCAATCACAATCTTGACCTCTTCGAGTCTAGAGGTAGCTGTCATCTTTCCTGCATCACTTCCAAGAAATTCAATTCTTGCACTACCTTGAGTGGCTTTTGGGTTTTGTATTGGGTAATAGTAATGGGCCTCCGTTGTCCTAGTTGTCTGCTTGGCTGGAGCATCGGCATTTGTGACTGTAGAAGCCGATATGTTCTTGAGAGTCTTGCGAGTTGCAGAGGCTGCATTTATGCTATTTTTCTTGTCTGTTGGAGCTGTCATTTTGCTTTCTGCGAACCTGTGTCTCAATGGCAGCTCGTGTCAGTTGCTTCTCCCTTCATTTGATTTGTTGTGCCAGGGATCCTTTTTATTTTTATGGAAGGACTCGGTCAAGCTCTACAGCTTCGGTTGGTAGCCAAACCTGCACAGGATTCTGAAGACGAACTCCCAACTAACGAGCTCGGACGCCTTTGTCAGATCAGTGAAAGCTATATACAGGGACATCTGCTGTTTTCTGCACTTCTCCTGGAGTTCACGGAGCTAGAAGATCATGTCTACTGTTGATCGTTCTGATTAAAAGCCAAATTGTCACTCGATGTAAACATTTTCAGCAAGTTTCTGGAGACAGAACAAGATCACTCGAGCAAAGACTTTGCCAACACTGCAGAGTAGAGAGATGCCTCTTTAATTGTTGCAGTCGCTTCTCTCACCTTTGTTCTTGTAGGGAGGGATGATTGTAGTGTCCCTCATGTCCTTTGGTACAGCCCTTTCTTTTCAACACTGGTAGAGGATTTCGTGCAGAGGAAGCAGTAGGACAGTCTTGCAGTGCTTGATAAGATCAGGAGAAATTCTATCACTACCTGGAGATTTCGCTATTGTCAAGCTGTCGATGGCCTCGCTGAGTTACTCTATCGTCGACTCAGTGTCAAGTTCTTCCACTACAGGTAGGCACTCATTGGCATCAAGGGCTGCAGTCGTCACAATATCCTGTTAAGAGTAGAAGTTGGAAAGGTGCCACGCCCATCTCTATATCTGTTGTCTTTTGTCTGTGATGACTACCCCAGTGGTGGATTTGAGGGGAGCTGTCTTGTTCTGCACTCGTCCCATTGCTGTCTTGATGCCATCATACATTCCTCTGATATTCCCTGTGAATGCTGCTGTCAGGTTTTTTTCACTGACCTCTGTCCAGTACTTGGAGGCACAGGGTCTGGCAGTCTGCTGAGTTTTGCTCCTGGCAGCCCTAAGGATCTGAAGGTTTCTTTTGTTGGGTGATCGCTTGTACCCCACTAGAGTTCTTCAGACTCTCTCCTATCACAGCACGGACTGTGACACAGACCACTCCCTAGTGTGCTGCAAGATCAAGCTCCAGCCGAAACAGTTACATCATGGCAAGAAACAAGGGAATCTTCGCATTGATAACAAAAACATTATACAACTAAACTTTGTGGAGCATGTTGCCAAGAGATTTGAGAGGGAACTGAAAACCTCACGATTCAGACACACAGCCACAGAAAAGTGGGCTACCTTACGGAACACCATGCACTGCAATGTCTCGCCCGCCTTCGGGAGAAAGACCTTGACGTCACATGACTGGTTTGAGTCAAAGTATACTGAGATCACTCCCGTCATTAAAGCAGTGGATTGGATAAACATTAGTAAAAATGTTGTCCTGATTAATTGAGTTAGGTCTTTGCAGGCTACAATTGCAAATTTTAATAAATCTTTCTCTGATAAAATGAGACCCGGATGTGATCAGGACACCCAAATAGTGGATTGGACAGTAAATGATTTTATTAGTCTGAAGTGTCTGTTGTTTTATGACCAAGTCTATATGAAGAGAAAAGGAAATGAAGCAAATAAATGAAAATTTTGGGGATCAAGTGCCACTTTACCAGAAGGTAAGGAATTCAGCCATGGACGTTTTGAAGACAGTCCCAGCTGGAATACACCAGTTATGAGACGCCTGTTAGTGGGTGAAAAGTTGTCAGTGAAGATGTACAATCATGGACAGTGGGAAGAGGGACACTGAGTAAGCAGGATATAGAACTTGGTGGCAAGTTCTCACTAGACAAGGGGGATATCTGGCTTGTTTGTTGGCCATGAGAGAAGTAGAAGCAAAGATATCTCGAGGGTTACCTACATAACCCCCACACCCCAAAGACTGTGCCAGGTGAAACAATGAATAACTTTCTGCTCCTTTGTTAAACATTCTCTTTCTTGCATTTTGTTCACATCATCACAAACAGGAATCAAACCAATTGTGGAGTGAAGCCGTCTAATTGGTAAAAGACTGTGCAAGGCCCCTGAGTGTATAGTCATGCCCCCCCATTCTAGAGTCCCTATTGAAGTGGATCAAGGGTAATGAAGACCAAGACTTCTATGATTGATTCCATAATCCAGAATTCTGAAAGTAAACTGTGATACCAGGGGGTGAGGGGGGTTCATTTAACAACACTTTCTTGGCAACACACAGGATGACAGGCTGAATTGGAGAGATTTTGAAAAATATATTTCTGTCTGTCTGTCTGTCTGTCTGTCTGTCTGTTTGTCTGTCTGTCTGCCATGCTTTGTCTGTGTGTTTTCGCACATGAATATTTAATGTATATACATATATCTATTTTTATGGCTTTGTTTGAACTGAAATCAGTTGTGGTTGATTGGTCTAAGTCACATCAGATCAACTGATGGCTTCCTCTAGGTTTTGCATGTTCGAATCCTGCCAAATGACACACATTTTCCTAACGAAATTTCTCATAAATACTCAGGATGGTATATATATATATATTGCTTAATAAAAAAGAAGAACAGCTACTCAAATACGAGTATTGATTAAAAGGCTCAAACAAATAAATTAAATCTGTCAGTTGTTAATTCTATTTTATTAATCTCCGGAACTTTCTGTAAATACATATATCTGTCATGCATGACTTGGCTTGTTGATTTTGTTCATCTTCATATCTGTGACACTTGTTCTCGTCAACTTTACCCGTGGCCACCCTCGGGTCTAATCCTGGTCGTGACAACACCAAATATGTCAAATGTTTGCCCGGCCGGTTGGTTGGTTCGCTCGCTGGTTCGGGAACGGATCCTGCTGCGATGATGTCGAAACGGTAGGAGCAATTTCGGCACTTTCGACCCGCTGGTCGTGATGATCACGTCACAGAAGCTGGTTCTCAAGACGTCTATTACAACAACGGACCTACTGCCCACGTTGTGATTTGATCTCAGAAAGTCTCGTTGTGCAAATCCGGTAGCCATATTTCTACCAGATCCATACCGGACACTTGGGATTAAAACAACATAAACACGGCAACAAAAATAAAAATAAAAAAAATTAAATAAATGAATATGTTTGAAGACACCTGGAGAGTTACGAAGAAATTCTTTATAAAAGAAATAATTAACTCCAAAAGCAGAAAATACAGTTTGAATTGGCGGAATACCAGTTTACAACGGAGAGAGAAGTTGTTTAAAAATACCAGAGCTTTCAATTTTCAAATAAAAATTAAATTCTTTCGAAGTTTCATTAAAAATATCAAAGCTTTTCAAACTTCAGATAACTTTTTAAACAATAAAGTTCTTTCCAGGTTCTCGGAAGCGCATTATTTGACATTAACTCTTTAATTTAATCAGCGGCGGGTTTCATTCAACATTTTCAGCCATGTGTTCTGGGGTAGGCGAACAGCCGTGGATCATGGCTCTGTAGTTGGGAACCCTTTCCACTCGACTGCTATTTCAAAAACTATCCCAAATCTCTTAAAAATTCCTTTCCTAGCAGTGCGAGCTCTTCGTTGTTCTGTGGTGGGCGACTAGCCTCTGGATAGTGGCTCCCCGGTTGGGAACCCTTTCCACAGTCGTTACATTTCGACTGCAATTTCATCAACTCTCACAACAACTAATTTTTCTCACTGAGTCTCCATTTTTACAGCCATTCCCAATCCTCTTGGGGGATCTAGCACCCTCAAAGCTTTTGACCAATGAGATTATTTTCCACCCACACAATTTATGGGGAGCCATGACTCGATGAATGAAATATCAACAGCTCACATTGTGTCTTCTTTCTTTTGTTTACATCATCTGTCTTTCGATCTTACAATCTGTTCTCAGGAATAATTGTTGAGGATCTAACCCTACCTGTCCTCATCAAGGAAATCCTGACATTTTGTTATGACTGCGACCATCTTCTCAAATTTCCACCTGGCCCAAAACAATTCGTTTCGTATATGAAAAAAAAAAAAAGAAAAATTATATTTTTCTCTCTTTTCCCAATTGTCAGCCAATTTTTCTATTCCTCGGATTTTACATGTATATAATAGTATTAAAAATATATATTTTTTTACGTAAACTTACATCGCGGATTACAATAAAGTATAACTAATAATACCACTAATATTACTGTCTCTCTCTCCGTTGTATTAAACCAAACGAAAAAATATATCAGCGGGAAATAGTGTCAACACCTCCATGAGTAATTTAATTTTGTAATCTAAATATTTTGTACACAGTTTCATGCCTTCGACTCCAGATATTTAGTAAATAATTTTATACACTTTCAGGATAAACTTTTTTAGATTTATAGTTTGTAGATGATACTGTTATATCGATCGTTGTTTTATTATGCAAATGTACTGTTGGTCGTTTTACTATAAAAATGAACTGTTGGTATTTGTTGGTTCACTATTTACCCATAGAAAGGACCCTAACAGGTGCTACCACCCCAGGTCAGGGTAAACCTGTAATCAACAGTATTTGTTCAACCTATAACTGGGGAAGAAAAGATGGAGTCCTACCTTTCCCAAGGCTATTTGAACCTAAGTGAATGTAATGAATCCAACTGAAATTTCAACTCAGCTCACTGATTTCTCTTTCCGAATTGATATCCATTACATCATGACACACATCCAAGTAAGTTAAAATAAGTATGTCACATAAACAAATAGTCATAAGACTAAAAACATTGTTTTCTGTTATATGATTTCTCTCACAACCAATACGACAAGAATGGTTTGTCTACCATCCAGTTTACACTTTTCCTTCTACTTTTGAACGAAAGTAGATCGTTTATTCCTGGTCTCATATTTAGGATTGGGTTTCCAATTCTTTCTAAAGTCTATATTAGTAAAAAGAAAAATTATTCTGTAGTAACCAAAAGATTTCTCTGCTACAGTTTGGTGTCAGATAAAATTACGGTCACCCATGATTTGTTATTTTACTGCTACAACCAAAACGCCACGCTTATAAGTGTAGTAGCCCATTCGCCCTCACCTAATTTGAAGCTACCAATATCTTAAGTATCATAGGTCAAAAACATTTTGTTTGTTTCACAATAATTGTTCACCTTGTACAAGGCCTGAGGGACTTTTCAGGTAGAGGGTTACAAAGTAAAAGGTATAGCTTGTGTGGACAGTATATGTGCGTGGGTGGTGCAGTGGATGTCGGCTTGGAATGAGAATTCGGGGAGCTGAGTTCAAATTCCAGTTGAATTTGTTGCATTCAATTACGCGCAAATAACCTTGGGAAAGGCATTAATCCATCTATTACGCCTAGTTATGGGTTAAATAACAGGACAGATTGAGTTCTGTAGCCTTGGTTGGCAACCATTCTACCACAGAAAGTAATGGGAAAATCTTCAATCCAGTCAGTCATGTCCCTTTGTGTATCACATACTTAACTGACTGATTAGAGAACTCTGCTAAAGACAGCTGGCTAAACTTAAACTATATTTTTCTATAAGTTTCTGATGAAATTTCCTGAAATTCCTTTAATTTATATTTTTCTTTTTCAGCGTTGAATTTGTAGTTGGCAACAAACCCGTGAAGGATTTCCGCATGATTGGGCGGCATTATTTCCGAGAAAAGCTCCTGAAAAGCTTTGATTTCCATTTTGGCTTCTGCATTTCAAGCAACATAAATACGTCTGAACATATATATGAGTTCCCAACATTATCAGAATGTGAAAATAAGTCGCTTAATTTTATTTGCAGTCACTTCTCATTAGAAAAAGAAACTTATAAAATAAACACACATACCTGGCAAGGATTCAGTTAGAACTAATTTTTTAGTTTAATTTTAAATTATTTTCATGGTAATAATTGTGATAAGCTTATCTCTGGTACTTCAATTTACAAATTTAAGTCCGTACATGATTGGTAGTTAGGTCTCATTGTTTTAAATCGAAATGGATTGATGTTACTGTAATATTTCAATGTAATAAAAAAAAGTGAAAGAATTTAAGAAAAAAAAAAACAACAACCAAAAACAACAAGAAAAACAAAAGAATAAAACACTTACATTTGATAGCAAGAACCCCCCCCCCCCAGTAACTTCTTGCTTTTTTCCCCTCCCTTTGTAATTTCCTGTCCAATGCCATCCCCTCTCCGCCCTGTATTAGTCTTTTTCTCGTCTCTTCTTTTATCGAAGATGATTAGAAATATTTTACATCAAGAGAAAAAAGAACAAACATTTTTAATCAGAAAATGTTTTGGAAGATTAAAAAAATAGAAATTTTTAGCAAGGGCAACAACTCTTTAACAAATCAAAGAGTTGTTTCCCGAGACTAACTTTTTTTTTTAATTTCTTATTGACGGGTCCACTAAAAACTGATCTTGTGAATGCCAACCAGAAAGAAGAAGAAAAAAAAAGAAGACACTTTTAAATAATTTTGCACCTTAATTTAATAATTAAAACATAAAAAACGGGGTTGGTGACAATAGTTTAAATGTGACCACATTGGAGAAAGAATTATTATTATTATTATTTATTTAATATTAATTTTTTTTTAGGATCTTAGGAAACCAGTTTTAAATCATATTCCCTAATAATTATAATAATAATCATCTAAGTCTTTTTTTTTACTACTGTTTTTCTTTTCTTTCCAAGGAAATTTAAGAAAAAATACTTCAGTTAGACTTCCTTTGGCTGTTCCTCTCTTTAAAACAAAACTTTTGGGGAGGGAGGGTTAGCAATTGCGAAAACCTTTTCCATAAATATTGCAGTAGTCGCTGTTTAAAATGAAAAGTGATTTTCAGATCTGAATGTCATTCTCAAAAATATTTAAACAATTTTGAAAATTATTAGAAAAAAATTAATTACTGTAAAAATCCTAAATATATTTGCAGAAAGTGTTTAATCCTTTCGTTCAACTTGGGATTATTAAATCCATTGATACAGTTGCTTGTACTTCTGAATTGTTTGATACTGGAATCATTAAAAATTTTAGTCTTTCATTCTGGAATCATTACAACTTTTAGATGCAGTTCAGGAAATTAATGAAGTTTAATGTGTTTGAAGGTGAGCAGAGTATCCGTGAAACTAGAAGTTAAAAAGATAAGTTATTTGCATTCCCCCCCTCTCTCTCTCTCTCTCACACACACACACACACACACACACACACACACATATATATATATATATATATATATATATATATA
>JBBBDQ010002206.1:0-15000 GCA_037127315.1 Ascarosepion bandense | reverse complement strand
AATTTCAGTTTTTAAATTTTTTTGTCTTCACGAATTTTGAAAGTTGTAATGAAGTTTATTTCATCGTTTCGAAAAGAAATAAACAATTTTTGTTGGGAAAGAAAAATATTCGCATAATTTTCTGATTTTTTGGGAAATTTGTACAGGACTTTTTTCGGCAAAACCGAAAAAACACTTTCGTTGGTAGAAAAATAAAAATGTTGAACTTTAATTGGAGTGAAATTGATAATTTTCTCCGGAATTTCTATTTTTTGAAGAATTTCTCCCTCTTGACTAAAAAGGAAGATTTCTAACATTTCACGTCTCGTCCCCAACAAATTCCCAGTCGTCGGATCGGCACGAAGGAGGGGATCACCACTACCACCACCACCCCTCCCCGGCCACCTTCCAAGGTCAATTCTTTTTACTTCGGCTCCGGTTTCCGAAAAACAAACAATTTCTTTAAATTCGTCGTCACAAGTGAAAATTTGTTGTTGAAATTGACACAAAGAATAAAAATTATTTTCTGTGCGAATTATGCTTTGCTTTTCTAAAAATGGGGGGCGTTTTTTTCTCTCCAAAAAGAAAATTCCTCCCCCGTTACCAGACCCCCAAGGATCGCAGACGACGACGAAAATGTCATCGGAAATGCGACAAATGTCCGTGGGGGAGAATGTCTGTCTTTCGTCCGTCAATTTACATCGGCCAATCAACTGCCCAGACTCATTGAATTCTTTCACCGAACCGTCGTCAAAATCGCAGACAAAAAGATGATCGTCTTCGTCAGTGGCGACCATCGAGGAAATCCCATTCAGTTTTGAATCCTGGAGACGATATTCTTTTTGGAGCTGTAAATCCCCGGATGTCCCGGCCCTCGTAAACTCGTAAATTACTTTTCTCAGTGACTCCAGGGATGTTTCACACCATTCTGAAAATGGAAATGTCACCGTCAATTCCGATTTTTCGTGAAGAGGGGCAAACGATTGTGAGAGCCACGATCTAAGCTCCGCTCCCACCAACCGTAATCCACAAACGACGTCCCCGTCTTCGGCGTCGTCCCTCAACAATTGGCCAACATTATGGCGCCAAATCTTGACCTTTTTCAAAAGGTCTTCTCCCTCCTTTAGGGAGAGGCGCCATTTTTCTAACGGTCCGGAGATCGCCTCTCTCATATTGTCGGACAGCTCTTTCAAACTCCGACGTGTTTCTTTCACGAACGTCTCGAACTCTTCCCACATTTCGGAACATTTTGAGCCGCAATCCATTGACAGTTGGTCAATGGATTGCCTCGTCTGTTCGTTCATTGCAAGGATTTGAATTTCCAAGTGACGGAGTTCTTGATTTCTTGAGTTCTTGATTTCTTGAGGTCCCTGATTTCGTGTGTTGGATGAAACCTCCTGTGGTATTTCTGGCAAGTTCTGCACAAGAGTTTCTCGCAATCCGGGCACCAAATCTTGATGGTGGATTCCGTGCCATCTTCTTCAAAACACACGTCGCATCTCCATTCTTTTAATTCCAGGATTTGGCGCGTCATAATCTTCACCAAAAATGGTGAAAGTCTTAAACTGTCGCGTGTCCCCACCGGGGTGTGGCATTGGGGACATTTGACGTCGTTCTGAGTCGCTGCTTCAAACTGGGCATCAAGGCAGGACCGACACAAAGAATGAAGACATGCCAATGTCTTCGAGGAGAGATCCAGATATTGGTCACAGTTCGAACACAGGAATCTTTCTTCATTAAAACTGGCCGCCATTTTTAAAATTCTTTCAGAAAATCTGGAAAGAAAAAAAGTGTCAAAAGAAGGATAGAGTGATTATCAAGAAAGAATGGGAGGAAGAAAGAAAGGGAAGGAAAGAAAGGGTAGAAGAAACAGAAAGAGAGAAAGGGGAAAGAGATTTCCAATTTGACGCCTTCACAATCACTTTTAATTTTCCCCTTTTATCCATTAAAATAATTATTTTTTCTGCTTCTTCAGATGATTTTTTTACTTTCTTCGAAAAATAAACGTACTTCAAATACTTTTTAAAAATTATCTTCACTTATCACAGTTTAGTATGGCACAAGGCCAATAAAATCAGCAAAGATCGTCAAAATATATATATACAAAGCATTCCAGTTTTTATTGTCCCTGTGCCATAATATATATTACGTGTCTATCAATTAAATGAATATGGTGGCTTATTAAACCTTTTTTTAATTAAAAATTAAGCGCTAGGGATTTAGACAGACAGACAGATAAATAAATAGATCGATAGACAGCCTGATATAAATTGTTATTTTTGATCTTTTGAACAAAAGATTTTTTTTTCATTCATGAAGAAAAAAGATTCTCTGAAAGAAATTGGAGGAGGGAGATTATTTTTCTTTTCTTTTAAATAAACAGACAGAACAATAAATTGATCGACAAACCGTTAAAAACAGACAATTATAATACTTAAATATTTTTGAAAGTGACGGAATGAGAGATAAATAAATAGACTGTAAGTGACTGACATAAATTGTTTTATTTTTATGAAAAATATTTTTATAAATGCAGAAAAGATTATCTGAAAAAAAATTCTTTGAAATAGACGGATCTTTTTTATTGACCTTGTGCCATACTATATATTATCAGATGTTAAATAATTTATTATGGCGGTCGGTTAACGTCTGCTTCTTAGAGAGACAGATAAAAAATTGTCTGAAAGAAAGAGCGGGTTTTTTTTTCTTTTAATAGACAGACCGGCCAATAGATTGATAGATAGACAGACTGATATATAAATTGTTTCATTTTGACATTTTTTATGTCAAAAAGATTTTCATGAATGAAGAAAACTATGAAAGAGAAAAAGAGGGATTTTTTTTCATGTTTTACATAGACAGACAGACGAACCGATAAAATGTTTCATTTTCACAAAAAGAATTCCATTTATAAAAAAAGGGAAAAAGGAATTTCTTTTCTTTTAAATAAATAAATGGATAAACCCACCCGAGTTTTCTGAATTATTACAAATTGTGTCCAAGCGAAAAACGACAAAGAAAAGAAAACAATTTCGATGAATAAATAAAAAAAGAGAAAAGCTACCGAAAATTAAATTTTTTGAAATTAAAACAATAATGTAGTTATACAATTAAAGAGATGACCCCAAAATTGTGATTTTGAATCCTTTCCTGATTTTCCGACGAAAAAAGCAGAAAATAAAGACAGACAAAAAAATAGGGTGGGCTTCCTTTATTTTCTTTCACAAAAATAAAAAATGTCGCTTTATATTTGCTTTTCTTGTGGGCGAAATGATGAAAAAAAATCTTGGTGAGTCTTGTTATGTCCAAGGAAACATTTAAGAAGATTGGATGATTTGGAAATGGAGAAAATTCTTACTTACACTTGATTTCGATTTCACACACCTACGCAAATATAATGATCAAAAAATTTAAAACTATTATATAGACATATGTATACACACACGCACATTGTACATATACAAACATATATATATATATATATATATATATATATATATATATATATATATCTGTGTATGTAATACATATATATATATATACTTAAATACATATGCATGTTTATACACGCTCACATATATAGATACACTAACACATAACGGAAACAATAAATTTACAACTATACACACACATAAACGAGAGAAAGAGAGAAGCAAGGGAGAGAGAGAACATCTATCGATGAAAGAGGGACAAATTCTTATTTTCTAGTAAACTTTTTACTTAAAAAATAAAAAAAACATTAATTTGAAAAAAATTTATAGAACAAAAATAAACTCGAAATTTTTGATAAATCTGAATCAAATCAAATTTCTTTCCATTAAGTATCATTTTATATGTAAATAAAACGAAAATGTGGAATAAAATCTTTTATTTTAATTTGAAAAAAGCTATTAAAATAAAGAGAAATTATTAGTAATATAAATAGTATATCACTGAATAGATAAAATTTTATCTTTGAAATAAACAGACGGATCTTTATTTTTATTGACCTTGTGCCATACTATATATTATGAAATGTTAAATAATTTATTGTGGCGGCCGGTTATCGTCTGCTTATTTGACAGACAGATAAAAAAATTATCTGAAAGAGAGCTGGTTTCTTTTACTTTTAATAGACCGGCCGATAGATTGATAGATAGACAGACTGAGATATAATTTTTTTCATTTTCGCAAGATTTCCGTCGATAAACAGGGAAAGGGGATTTTTTTTTAAAGAGACAAAGGGAATTTTTTTCTTTTAAATAAATAAATGGATAAACCGACTGAGTTTTCCGAATTATTACAATTTGTATCCAAGCGAAATAAAAACGACAAAAGAAAAGCAAACAATTTCGATGAATAAATGAAAAAAAAAAGAGCAAAACTTCTAGAAATTTAATTTGTTTGAAGAATCAAAAATAATGTAGTTTTAATTAAAGAGATGACCCCTAAATTGTGATTTTGAATCCATCCCTGATTTTCCAACGAAAAAAGTAGAAAATGAAAACAAACAAAAAAATAGGGCGGGATTCCTTTTTTTTTCTTTCACAAAAATCAAAAATGTCGCTTTATCTTTGCTTTTCTTGGGGGTGAAATGATGAAAAAAAATCTTGGTGAGTCTTGTTATGTCCAAGGAAACATTTAAGAAGATTGGATGATTTGGAAATGGAGAAAATTCTTACTTACACTTGATTTCGATTTCAATTTGGGTGAAAATTGGTTTTCGTCAAAAAAACGGGAGACAAAAATAAAACCAGTTTCTTCGTCGAATTTTCAAGAACGAATGTTAAAGCGCAAATGACGTACGGATGACGTCACTGGAATATAAGGCATTTGATTGGACGAAACAATACGCCACTGGATTTTTGGTTTACGTGTTTATAAGTGGGAGGAAGAGTGGGGAAAGAGAGAAGCAAGAGGGAGGAGATGTAACACTGAGAGAGGGGCGAATTCCCTTCCTTTCTGTAAACAAAAATTGAAGAGAGTGAGTGAGAGAGAGAGAGAGAGAGAGAGAGAGAGAGTAAAAATGTGTAGCATATCTTTTCAAAATGGGAGGTTAATTAGTTAAATTAAATATTTAGAAATCAAACATACACACTCAAACACACAAAAACACACACACACACACATATATATATATGTATATATATATATACTTCCACAAATATAATGATCAATAAATTTACAACTATTATACACATACATACACAGACTCATATATATATGTAAAATTATATATATATATATATATATATACTCACACACTCTTAAAAACATATGTATGTTTATACACGCTCACAGACATAAATACACTCACACATAAATGAAACAATAAATTTACAACTATACACACATATAGACGAGGGAAAGAGAGAAGCAAGGGAGTGAGAACGTCTATCGATGAAAGAGGAGCAAATTCTTATTTTCTAGTAAACATTTTACTTTAAAAATTCAAAAATTTAATAATTTGAAAAAAAATTATAGAATAAAAATTGACTTTAAATTTTTGATAGTTCCGAATCAAATCGAATTTCATTCCATGAAGTATCATTTTATATGTAAATAAAACTAAAATGTCGAAGAAAAATTTTTTTTTTAAATCGGGAATTATTTACGTGGAAGTTTTATTTTTAAAATCGAATTTATATTTAATTTAGAAATCAAGCGCATAAAATGAGAAAAGAGTGCTTAGAAACTTTGATACTCAGTAGACAGGTTGAAATCAAGAGGGACAGAGAAAAACAACTCATATCCTTTCTTGATTGTACACATACAATAAATTACAATACAAAAACAAACTTCAAATACATAAAAAAAAAACAAATTATTTTAAAAATACGAACGCACGACGATTTGTATTAAACTTTTCAATTTTCAATTAGTAAATAAAATCTTCTCATAATATGTTAACAAGTTAACGATAAAGAAACTGTGAAGTATTTTAAAAATATATATGAGATTTATTAATTATTATGATTAAAAAAATTAAAACAATTATATAAAATTTCATTATTAATCGAAATTTTTGTTTTCTTTCTTAACAAATATTATTTATTAAGGCAATTAATAGCTTTTCATATTAAATAATGTCATAGTTTTATTACATTACTTATTTTAATAAAGGGAGGATATTTTCGGAAATAAAAGCAAAATTTTTCTACAAAAAATAATAGATGATTTACATTTCCCAATGTCTCTTACGTTTCACTAATAAAACCACAAAATTTAACGTTTTAAAATTTCATGAATTTACGCGGAGGAGGTGGGTTATGAATGAAAAAAAAATTCTTCTATGATTTTCTAAAAATAATAATTTCAAATATAATTCCATTCATTTGTGAATAAGTCCTGAAAGTTTCATTAAAATCCTACAATTATCTGATTTTTGCAAGAATTTCCAAATTAATGTGTCGTGTACCAGAAAAAAATGAATTACCTAATATTACATTTTCCATTGTAAACTCTGGTAGCGATTTGGTTAGCCGCTAACTAAAATCAAAACAAGATTCTTTAGCAAAATTTCGAATGTGTGAGGAGGGATTAAAAAATATTTAAAAAATAATTAAAAAATACTTCTACCTTCTCTCTTTATAATAACATAAACATCGTGACGGAAAAATTAAATCTGGGCCTTTTGTGTTCATACTAAACTTTTTTTCAGTAATTTAATGGAGGTACCTAAATTTTGTTTACCTCACATTTCTCGGAATTTCGTCAAGAAAACTAGTTTCACTTTTTTGTCGTTGTTTCAAATAAAAAAACTTTATCTATTCAATCTTCTAGTCTGTTATATTATTTATCTGACTAATAATTTCTCTTTATTTTATTTTTTTTTCATATTTACTAACTAATAACTTTAGTCTTTGTATTATATCATTTTACATTTTATTTTAATCGAGCTGGATTGATTTTCATTTCATTTTTCTCGTCAATTTCAAATGATTGTTGATCTTACATTTTTAAACAAACCTTTACAAAGTTACCTTCGAATATTTGAAGTATTTTATAGATATTTTTCGATTTATATTTGAAAATTAATAAAGATTTGTAGAAGATATATAACTTTAAAAAGTTCTTCAGAAATTATTTTAATTTTGACTCCGTTTTGAATATAGAAAAGAAGTTTTTATCTAGATATATAGCAATAAGAAAAAATTCATCATTGTCCTCATTTCAAATGCAGTCAAAGCTGATGATTCATTTTAGGACTGCTGTGTCGCGCTCCATCGAAGCGTGACAGACAAGGCCATTCGATGACATACATTTTTACTAGTCACGTAAACAACAATTTTCTCCCTGATTCGATCGAGCAATACATGTTAGATAGATAGATAGATAGATAGATAGATAGATAGATAGATAGATAGATAATGAACAGACATAGATAGATAGATAGATAATGAACAGACATAGATAGATAGATAATGAACAGGCAGAGTTAGATAGATAGATAGATAGATAGATAGATAGATAGATAGATAGATAATGAACAGACATAGATAGATAGATAGATAGATAGATAGATAGATAGATAGATAGATAGATAGATGCGAACATACCGAAATAGGTAGATATGGACAAACTGGGAGAGATAGTTTTTCTTAATATAAGCGAAAACAGGTTTTCAAAAACGTGATCAGAGGAGCCAAAAATAAAATGTATACATCCTAACCAAAGCAAAATTTTGGACACACTCTCATAAATCTGTCAGTATACATGTCCATTTCTTTCTCATTTTTTTTCACATCCCCCCTCACTCTCTCCTTTTCTCTCTCTCTCTCTCTCTCTCTCTTTCTCAAGCAGTTGCAAACAATCTATTTTAGCTAAAATATCTAAACTGAAATTAAGGACAGAGACAGAGAGTGAGAGAGAGTGAGAGTGAGAGAGTAAAAATATGTAACACACATTTAAAAAACAAGTAGGTAAATTATTTATATATATATATATAGAGAGAGAGAGAGACACACACTTATATATGTATACATACACTCAAGCACAAATACACGCACATATATGTATATATACCTCACACACATACAAACAGGAACAAACACACACATATATATGTGTATGTGTTTGTTTCTGTTGTGTGTATGTGTGAGCTATATATAACCCACACTGACAGTTATATAAGAAAATGTTTAGAAAATATATGCACATATTTTCTAAACATATATTGTTACATATATTGTTAAACATATATATATATATATATATATATATATATATATATATATACAAATGTTTGAGTTATATATAACTCACACACATAAAGAACAATTAAATTGGTGCACATTGTTGATAATTTGCAAATAAGTAATTGACGGAAAACTGTTTTTGCCTATGATTAAATAAATTGTATTGAATTTAGTATATAGATATTGGTGTGTGTTTGTATCTGAAATATTCAACACTCAACAGTATTTCCTCTCTCTCTCTCTCTCTCTCTCTCTGTCAGTGTGTGTGTGCACTTATTTTTTAAAAATTTAGACACGTCAATATAGATTGAACAAATTGTATTGTTTGAGAATGCGTGAGAGTAAGTGAGTGAGAGAGAGAGAAAGAATGAACACGTATAATTAATAGTAATATTTATCCGTCAATAAAAAGAAAGGATTAGTATAAAGTAGTTAAATATATTTAAAAAGAAAAGAGAAGGAAAGAAAAGATAACCTTTGACATTTGATCGAGGTAAAAGGTCATCGAAATTTCCTGATCAATCATAATTTGTTTACTTCACATTTCTCCGAATTTCGCCAAGAAAACTAGTTTCACTTTGTCGTTGTTTCAAACCAAAAAAAAAAAATAAAATTTATCTAGTGTTATATTATTTATTTATATTACTAAATAATTTTTCTTTATTTTAATAACTATTTTTCATATTTACTAACTAAAAACATTTTTTCATGTCATATTTTTTAACTAATATCCAGTTGGATTGATTTTATTCCAGTTTTCTCGTCCATTTCACGAGGGATTGAAAATCTTCTTACATTAAACAAATCTTTACAAATTTACCTTCAAATATTTGAAATATTTTATTGATTTTTTCTTTCGATTTTCATTTGACAAGAAATAAAATGAATATGAATTCGATTTTAAAATTAAACTCCCACGGATATAATTCCCCTTGTTTTTTGAACATTTATTCGACATTTTCGTTTTATTTACATAAAAATGATACTTGATGGATTGAAATTCGATTTCAATTTCATTCAGATTTATTAAAAATTTCAAGTCTGTTTTTTCTATAAATTCATATTGAAATTATTAAATTTTGTGAATTTTCAAAATAAAAAGTTTGCAGAAAAAGAGAATTTGCCCCTCTCTCATCGATAAATGTTCTCTCTCCCTCGCTCCTCTCTTTCCCCCGTCTATATGTGCGTATAGTTGTAAATTTATTGTTTCATTTATGTGTGAATGTGTGTGTGTGTGTGTGTGTGTGTGTGTGTGTGTGTGTTAGGTACCTCCACTAATTCACTAAAAACAGCATAGTATGAATAAAAAAATACGTTGAACTGGAAATATTGAATTAGAAGATCAAATTGCAATTGGATTCTGGGCCAGTCTTAACAATAATAAATTTACAGACATGGCGAAAGATGAACAGGCCGACCATGTTACACACTAAAAAAATTGCTAAATCGATGATAAAAAAAAGGATTAAATTAGAAGGCGAAATTATCGTAAATGTAAAATGTCAAGGAAAGACCAAAAAACTAAAAATATGAAAAATACACATAACCTGGTAGGAACGGATTGGATGCAGAAATTTAATATATGGGATTTATCCATTAACTCGTGTTGTAAAAAAATAAAAAAGCGTGACATCGGAAACGTCAGAATTGAAAAAAGAGGTATTCTCAAGCAGTAAAAAATTTACAACAGAAATCGTGCAAAAAAAGAAGAATATGCAACCTGTATTTATCACACCGATAGTTACGGGAAAAAACTTGCAAACCAGGCAAACAAGTGACACACATAAACCAAAGAAGGAATGAAGAGCCAAGTTCGTCATTTTCAAAAAACGTTGGCGCGATAAAAAAATTGAAATATTTAGGAAGCCGTTGAGAATATTAGATCCCAAGCGAAAAAATGCTACCTCCTCCCCCCCCCCAAAAAAAATACGGAGTGGGTGTGGGGGATCACCCTTTTTTTACATACAAGAATGGACTTGTCTAATGTGTACATATAATCCTGCCTATACAGAGAGCAGCAGTTGAGTTGAGTTGAGGAATGGGACCGCCGCTAATTGGTAAGTAAGAATATAGACTCATTACCCGGACATACTTCTTCACTACAATACTGTGTATATTGATTTCTACCAAGAGTATTCCTAGTATTCCTGAATTGACTAACCCGTGTTCCATTTTGTATATTTTTGTTCAGTATAACTGACATTTTTTATCTTCATATCTGGTTTTTGTTATTTATTATTTTGTGTGGTTTCACAACCAGAATCCACAACACTTTCTCAAGGGTATTTGCATATAATTAAATACGAATTCAACTGGAATTCGAACACTGCTCTCTGATTTCTCGTCCTGAGACGATATCCACTGCACTACAACATACATCTGAAGGAAGTAGCAGGTACCAAATACCATCGAGAAGGGAGGGAATCAACCTCTCTTATCCCGGCTGAGAGTTAATTAACATGTCTCTCACTATAATTTACAAAAAATAAAAATAAAATTACATACAAAACATTTTGATTTCGACATTAAATAGCCTATAGAGAAGGTACCTACTCTCATTTTAGATATATAAGTTTTAAAGTGATTTTTTCAAAATAAAGTTTTCGTTAAACTTACGATTTCCAATAAGCAAAATGCTCTGGTGTATTTCAAATGGAAATTATATTGATTGGAATCTCATCCTACTTTTTTTATCTTAATATTTCTTGCTTATAGCATGACATTTAGAATACAAGTAGTTCTTATTCCTGCAGGCCAAATTTTTCTGACAAAATGAGCATACATGTTGAAAAAATGTCCAAAACTTAAAAACAATGATTTAGCATCAAAATCTTTGTTTTTATTCAGAGGAAAGATCAAAGGATTTTTAATGAAATATTTTTAAAAATAATTTTTAAAACTGTCAAAATATTAATTATTATTATGTTTTTTGCATCAATGTGGAGTCATAAATTTGTATAGGAAATTTCAGTACTTTTTGCAAAGAGAAACGTATTAATCGGAAAAATCTTGCAAAAATCAGATAATTGTTAAATTTTTATGAAATCTTAAGGACTCATTCATAAATTAAATTATATTCGGAATATTTTTTCGATGAACAATGAAGTTTTACAAATTTATCTTTTTTTACGTTTTTTACCTATAATAATTGATAAAGTGTTCCGAAAAATGATGACAATATTAAATTGTCATGTGTCCCTACCGGGGCGTGTCATTAGGGAGATTTGACATTGTCTTGTGTCGTTCATTCAAACCGGCCTTCCACACATGAGTGACACAAAGAATGAAGACATTGCAAAGTCTTCGAAGACAAGTCCCAAAATTGGTCATAAGTCAAGCACAGGAATCTCTTGTCATTGGACACCATTTGTAATTTTCTTCAGAAAATCAAACTGAAAAGAAAGAAAAAATGACAAATTTCGAAATCAGAAAAAAACGAATGATAATGAACAGACTGAGATAGATAGATATATAGATAGATAGATAGATAATGAACAGACTGAGATAGATAGATAGATAGATAGATAGATAGATAGATAGATAGATAGATAGATAGATAGATAGATAGATAGACAGAGTTTTCGGAAGTATTATAAACTGTGTCTGAGAAAAAAATTAAAAAAATTAATTTATTTGAGGAGATCGAAAAAAAAAAATCTATTTAATAACGAGATGACCCTTAATTGTGATTTTGAATCCTTCCCTGAATTTGAAGACATAAAAATTAAGGCTGGGGTTTTCTTTTTTTTTTCATATTGACAAATATTTGAAAAATAATTTAAACTAAAATAGGTACTTCCACTCATATTCGATAACTAACTTTTAAATTGAATTTTTAAAAATAAAATGTTTTCTAGATACTTAATTGAAAGCTAAATGATTACATTTACTATTTCCAGTTAGTAAAATACACTGGTTTATTCCAAACAAAAGTTATATTGGTTGGAATTAAAAATTTTGAGATTTTGTTTTTTAAATTTTTAAATTTTTTGGTCATTTTTGAGCGATCGACCTATTTGTAAACAAAAGTTAATTCTGTTTTAAAAAATCTTGTTAAATAATATGTAAATCTGTGATACATTACTTTTGAAAAATTTAAGAAAATTCATGTTCAATTAATCTGATTTTCACTAGTATTGCTTATTTATAGCATGAAATGTAAAATAAAACTATTTCTTAAACATAGAGTTGAATCTTCTAAACTTTCAATCGTATTTGAAATGTGTTGACAGCTTGACAGATTTGAGATAAGTTTATGCCGATCAAAAGTGACATAACCGTACAAATTTTTTTCCTGTAATGAGTAGAAACCGTGAAACACATGACTTTAACACATAGAAATTACACATCGTAATTTTACCATACAAAAAAAAATTCAAATACACAAAAAAAACACTAAATTATTTTAAAAATACGAACACACAACGATTTCCATTAAACTTTTCAATTTTCAATTATTAAATATAATCTTCATTTAATAAGTGAATAAACTAAGGATAACAAACATTTGAAGTATTGTTAAAATGTTTTTGAAACTTTATAAATTATTATAATAAAAAATGAAAACAATTCTTTTAAAAATTTCATTATTAATCGAAAAAAAATTTTCTTCAGACTATAATATTCTTAATTTATATGTATTGAAAATATATTACGGTTAAGTTTTTAATTGATTTTTCATGTGAAATTGTGATGTTTTTTTCTTTTGAGGACAGAAATTACATAATTTTTTTTCATTATATATATATATATATATATATATATATATGTGTGTGTGTGTGTGTGTGTGTGTGTGTGAACCGAAATGAAAGTAAAATCGCTACCCCTGTTCTAAAATAGTTATTAAAGACCAGGAATTATCTGAGTGAAAAGAAATTTCCAATACTGACCAATTTTTTGACTAACTTGTATCTGTTCTTAAAAAGCAAATTTGCGGACTGAACATTTGTCCCACACCGAAAATAACTCAATAAAATTTATGTGAAAAATTTAATTCTTTTGTAAATTGTTGCTTGTATAATTTAGTAAAATACTTTATTTTCTTTCAGATTAGACCAGAAAAAATTGTTTTTAATATCGTCAAATGCACAATTAAGTAGGGTCAGTTGGGCACTGTGTGTGAGAAAATGCATACCTTGACGTAATTAACTTCTTCTATGTACCATGTTCCTTTAGGACGTAGGCGATCATGACTTTCCACGTCTCCCTATTCCTGGTAGCTCTTAGCACGCTTTCTCCTGTTTCCCCATCCAAATCCTGCTCTGCCATCTACCTGCTCAAGCCCTTCAAATATAAAATAAGTTTTTATTCCGATGAAATACACTCAATTTACAAAAAGTATAACTTTACTAATTAATATTAAATTAGTTGTTTGTTTCTTATAGTGTGAATGTACCGCCACTATCCTTCTAAAAAACACCCGAAAAATACATTTTAAATAATTCAAATATCATCTTTGAACTTAAATTTTGATTCTATTTGAAAGATGATCACCTAATGCAAATCCGAATTACAATAAAAATCAATTTTGCTAAATAAAAATACTTTTGATCATTTTGAAATACTGGCACTTTTTTATCGCCACTCAGTGAAGTGCCAATTTATCATAAAATAAATAAATAAATATTTATTAACGTTTAAAAAAATATCCTGTAGATACTTTCTGATTCAATCTTTCAGATAAATGATTTCAGAAAAAAAATTGAAAACTTTTTAGTTGATCTAATAATTATTGATTTATTTGCTGTTTTTATTGCCATTTCGACATGAAATATATTCAACTTGAACATCTTTTGTCAACCATTGATGGCTGGTGATAAAAGCTGATTAAAAAAAAAGGGAAAAAATTTCCAATCTTCTGAGTCTATGAATAATTATCGATTTATTTGCTGTTTTTATTGCCATTTCAAAATGAAATATAATCAAATTGAACATCTTTTGTCAACCATTGATGGCTGGTGATAAAAGCTGATTAAAAAAAAGGGAAAAAATATCAAATCTTCTGAGTCTATGAATAATTATTGATTGATTTGCTGTTTTTATTGCCATTTCAAAATGAAATATTGTAACACCCCAACGGCCCGTCCTAACAATTTTCTCCGGCGGCCGTTCTCCACGCTGTGATGTTGCCGGAAATTTCTAGAAAATGTCGGCCGGACAGCCGGGGGTACAAGATTGACTATAAGGAACGAACTTCCACAACTTGGATGAGTTGAAAGGATGCTTTATTCGTTTAGAGTTAGCCTTTTCGGTTGGAGCAGGCGAATGTGACACACAGCTCTAACTCTAATTAATGGAGATCAACAAACCCAAACTTTTTCTATTCTAATCTATTTTCTATTTTAATCTATTATAATAAAATACATATATGCCTAGTTATCGTGTCACATTACCTCCCCCAACGGATCTTGTCATTTATGTCAATAAATTACAATAAATAAAACAAAAAAAAACATGACACGATGCTTCATCATGTCAGTACGCCATCACCACCAAAAATTATTTTGATCCCCCAGGGATATTCTCCTCCTCTCCACAAACATCAATCATGAAATTTCTTATTAATCCATACCATTTCTTTGTATTTCCTCAACACATTTTTCTTTTTATTTCAACAACCAATTCCTCAATTTTTTGTCTTCGTAGCCGGTGGCATCAATGAATCCACGCAGTTGGTTTATCGCTACGTATGAGGGTCAATTCTTCATTAACGAACACCTTTTTCAACTTAGTGTTTTGCTTTCCGCTTTACTTCTTCTCTTCTATTCCTGAAGAGACTCCACTCTTCGTTAATTCATCTCCTGTTACCATTTTCCAGCCATAAGTCTCTGGGCCTTTCCTGCAT